>OW386286.2:130125452-130531670 GCA_936432065.2 Rutpela maculata | reverse complement strand
GTGTACTATTTTGAAAAAATTAAGTAAGGAAATAATGTGCTGCACTTGCAAGCGGATATTATTTGTAAAGAATTGATATGAATATATGATAATGAAAAAAGTGTGGAGGTGTCTTACTTATCTATATTGCTATTTATCACAATAATGAAAGAAGTATTGTCAAGTCACAGTTCGATAGTAATGAAAGAAAGTGCAAACTCATGCCACCAACACCTGTACCCCCCCCGCCCCCCATTCCTACCCACTCCAACGGTGACTGTCCTATTTATATGTAGCATTCATAATCCATATACCGTAAATATTACGCAATTTATTATAATAACATTCCGTTATAAAATAATCAAGACAATAAAATATAACACCGTAGATAAAATATCAAAGCACAGTTGTGTAATCATATAACATAAACAAAGGCTCCTTCATTCAAGATAATGAATACGTTGTCATTAGAAAAACTAGCTATAAATAGAACAATGGATTATTCTTCTCGCAATTTATCAGTTACTATATTATCTCAATAACACTTGAGTAAATAAAACTTATTTTATTTTGATAAAACTTTTATTTTCTTACAGCATAATTTATTATTAATTAAATGAAACTTAGTAACAATAAAATCTCAAATGATTAATAAAGTTGAAATTAATATAACTTTATTATACTATGCAATGAAGCGTTTAAACAATAGATAACTTGAGATACAGATCTTTTACACGGTGGTCTATACAAATTTAGTATGCTATTGCAGGTACCCTTAACCGAGTTTTAAATGCATTTTCCATAATGTACATACAATAATTAAAAAGATATATCACGACTAGGCACTCAAATTTTTTCATCCGGTTACAACACTTCTTGTTTAAAAAAAATTATGCTTTAAAATATTTAATAATTATTATTTCTTTACAAATTCTTAATAAATACTAGGTATTTTAGATGTAAGAGAAAATTAAGAAAGCTACTAAACTGAATGAGAATTTACTCTAATTTCTACAGAAATAATGGTTTCAGATATTTAGTAACTATAAAGCTCACATCCGAACGTTTATGGGATAAAATATTTAGCTCAGATATCTCAGAAACTAAAACACATTTAGTATTATTTACTAGTCGAGACTTCTATAAGTGTTTGCTGCAAATTACCGTTGGAGGGAGCCACTCACATTATTTACAACTCACCGACACTGTTTGCTTGACTTTATTTGTTAGAATAATGTATTGTAGAATATCTCATAATATTTTAGATTATCCCCTCGGGGTTAAAAACAAGTATCAGGATCTTATAGGAACTGAAGATGATGTCATTCACCACAAATATTACTCATAAAAATACATCATTACACGTGATATTATTTCTACATTTTACATTTCATATCTAGGTATTGTACAATTTACTATTAAAATAAGAGAATTATTCTTTCCATTAACTTGCATAAACCAAAAACGTGACGTTGAATTGGTTTTATTTTTACATTCTTATCCACTATATTTGTTAACAAAATGGGTTAATGCAAAGGCAAATTTTAATAAGTGTAGAAATATAAATTTTTCTAAGGTAAGAAGCAACTTCGTGTTTAAAACTTTTACTAGGATTAACAGATTTCGAGAAAATCACATGCATACTTTTACTTTATCAGCGATTCATTATTTTTGTGATCATCTATCTAGTGATTTTTCTAAATTATTATAACTATTGTAGCGCGAAAAACACTTTTAATTATTTAAACATTATAGAAATTATGATAAAAGTACAACAATTTTCTAGAATTTGCGATGGAAAATGTTTAAATTTGTCAAACGGAATCTAAAGTGATGAAATCCTACTACAAAGAAATTAAACATAATGACATTACCACCGGATTAAATAAAACAGTGTCTTTTAAACATCAAAATGAAGTGCTACATCAAAAAACGAGATCAATTATACTCATATTCTACAAATATGGATAACTCCAATCGAAAAAATCAGAGATGGATAGGTTATCATATAAAACACAGATATATTACCTCATAATGCAGAAACATAGAAAATAATTAAAATTTAGAATAAAAAAGAATATTTCCAGTAAAGAACATTTTATAGCGATACAAAGTTTTTTGAATAGTAATTTAAGTCTGATCTAAATAGATGCGATGTATTATAGGTATTTTAGTTTTTGACGATATTTCACTATTTTTTACCAACGAAGGAGTAGGTTCAACAACGAATGAATGCTGAGAATGCTATCTATACCAGCTATATGGAGGGGCTGAGAGCGGCTTACTTATGACCGTTGAATATCAGTTGAATTAATTTCAGCCTAAAGTTTTGTTGTTGTGTACTTGTGTTCTAAAATCAAATGACAACGCTTTCGTTGATCTGGATCAGGAGTAAGCAGTTTTCATATACATATCTTGGAAAATAATAGCACATACTTTGATTATTTTTTAATTTAAATGCATGCATAAATAAATATTTTGTTTTTTTCAGCGATTTAAGCATGTCTCTACCGTTACCCCCGCAGATGTAGTTCATGCGATGGAGATTTGTGTTTGTGTCCCTGGGACGAGGAGCCGTATGTAAAATTTAATGCTTTCTAATATTCTCAGATTTAACAAGGAAGTTTTTTGTCAGAATACACCTCGAGGAAGGGTATATTGCTCAAGGTGAACCTCCAAAATCTCCTCTTCCAGTCATGCTATTATCCAACCAGAGCCTATCTCTATGGATCAGGAGTAAGTAGTTTTCAAATACATTTTCTTTAAAAATAATACCACGTACTTATACACCCATTTCGCTTAAAACTAAGTGTGATTTGTTCTAATACTTTGAACACCTTTAATTTAAATGCACACATAAATAAATATTTTGGCTTTTCAGTGATTTAAGCATGTCTCTACCGCTACCTCGCAGATGTAATTCTTGTGATGGAGATTTGTGCTTGTATCCCTGGGACGAGAAGCCGTAAGTAAATTTTAATGCTTTCTAATATTCTCAGATTTAACAAGGAAGTTTTTGTCAGAATACACCTTGAGGAAGGGTATATTGGTCAAGGGGGACTTCACCACCACCATCACCACCACCACCATCACCACCACCCACCATCACCACCACCACCGCCACCTACAAAACCATAGATATATGTGTACTTCTACTAAATATATGCATATATATTTTGTAGCACTTATTACTATATGTATTCTAATTACGTAATTTAGTCATGGATTGATAACATAGAAATAGTGTGACGTTGTGGCCTCATCTATCATCAGTATTAATAAATTAATTTGAAAATAACACTTCAGTATTTATTTGAGCAACAGTGAAGACAGTCATAATGTCGGATTCTAGTATTGAAAATGATTCATTTTCATTCACTTCACCATGTTCATCTCCTTATTGGAAATATGTGGATAGTATTCTTGTAAATTGTAGAGAGAAAATTAAACAGGAGAAACAACTAATCAACGAAGTAAAATATTCATTATCAAATTCTACTCTACAAGTCTCGACAGGAATAAGCGGTGCTAGAGGTTTCCGAGCCATCAGTGAGACTTATCAGTTCAACTGATGTAATTTCGCTTATGGATTTGGATTGGTATGATTTTATTGCAAATATTGATATTACACCGGACAATGACAAAGAAAAGGAATTCATTGAAACTGTAATGGAGTTTGAAAATTTTAAAATATCCAGTCAACTATGTATGGGATGAACATCTATTATTACTAGAAAGTGGTGATAGTGTTATATATATTAATGATGAGTGTATCAAAGAACTTGTCAAGATTAAACATTTAGTAAATTTTAGATTAGACTTTTTACAGTGTTTAAATTTTAAGAACTTTTATAATAATACTATGCTGTATATTACTAATTTTGATTGTGACAAGGAAACATATGTTGATAAATTAAAAAACCTATGTAATTTAAATAAATGTGAGCAAGCTTACTGTTTACTAGAGTATATAGAATTTAATAAAAATACAATTGTTCTTGATATTGATAGGATGGTGATGTATAATGCTAATTAAAATAAATTTTATGAAATCATCAAGTGTGTGTTTATTTATAAATACTAAATATAACTAGAAATAAGTGAATATCCAAGTCAGGTTGGCCGAGTGGTCTAAGGCGTCAAATTAAGCTCTGATTCCCCTATGGGAGCGTGGATTCGAATCCCACACCTGACAAAAAAATGTTTATTTTGTCATTACAACATATTTTATTATTGTCGTTTTCTATAAAATATAATGGTATAGAGCAGAGTGTGAATATGACTGGGAAGTTTGTAATAAAACGCTGTAAAATGTGCTAACAAATATTTATTTAATAATTCCCATATCTCGTAAAGTATTTACATAAACATCATATTTCATGCCTAGACGCCTGTTCAACCTTATCGCTTCAATCAAGTCATTAGGGTCGGTATCTGAATCCCAATTAATATATCTTCATTTTTCATTCTCTCAGAAGTTTTTTGATAATTATCAAAAACACTATGCTTGGAACGTCTCAAAACTTGCTGCTCTGACGTCAAATCTACTGCAGACGGCGCTGCTGAGTTTTCTAATTCTTCGTTTGCTTGCATTTTATGTTCAGCAGGAGATGTATACTTTCCTCAAGTAACGTTATCACCTGTCTATTTTGATTTTTCCTTTCATCTTCAATTGTCTGAGATGGTCGACTAATGCTTTCCGAGGTCACTACCCGGCTATTGGATGGAATATATGGAGCATTGTTGTGCACTTTTTGTAAGTGACTTTTTAAGTTATCCTGTCTTTTAAATGTTTTATTACACAAATCACACTGAAAAGATTTGTTTTTATGAATATTAGCGTGACGGCTTAACCCACTGAACCAAGTGAATGTTGCATTACAGATATTACAGGTATACATGTTTTACGTTTCACTCTATGACATCAAATGATATAACTAGTATGTTATCCCCATTTATCCTTATTATCCTTAATTACCCTTGTTTTATCCTTATTTACCCCCGTTTTATCCCTATTTACCCTCGTTTTACCCTTATTTCCCCTTAATTACCCTTATTTACCTTTAATTACCCTCGTTTTACCCTTATTTATCCTTGTTTTACCCTTATTTACCCTTAATTACCCTCATTTACCCTTGTTTTATCCTTAATTACCCTTGTTTTAGCGCTAAAACAAGGGTAATTAAGGATAAAACAAGGGTAAATGAGGGTAATTAAGGGTAAATAAGGGTAAAACAAGGATAAATAAGGGTAAAACGAGGGTAATTAAAGGTAAATAAGGGTAATTAAGGGGAAATAAGGGTAAAACGAGGGTAAATAGGGATAAAACGGGGGTAAATAAGGATAAAACAAGGGTAATTAAGGATAATAAGGATAAATGGGGATAACATACTAGTTATATCATTTGATGTCATAGAGTGAAACGTAAAACATGTATACCTGTAATATCTGTAATGCAACATTCACTTGGTTCAGTGGGTTAAGCCGTCACGCTAATATTCATAAAAACAAATCTTTTCAGTGTGATTTGTGTAATAAAACATTTAAAAGACAGGATAACTTAAAAAGTCACTTACAAAAAGTGCACAACAATGCTCCATATATTCCATCCAATAGCCGGGTAGTGACCTCGGAAAGCATTAGTCGACCATCTCAGACAATTGAAGATGAAAGGAAAAATCAAAATAGACAGGTGATAACGTTACTTGGAGGAAAGTATACATCTCCTGCTGAACATAAAATGCAAGCAAACGAAGAATTAGAAAACTCAGCAGCGCCGTCTGCAGTAGATTTGACGTCAGAGCAGCAAGTTTTGAGACGTTCCAAGCATAGTGTTTTTGATAATTATCAAAAAACTTCTGAGAGAATGAAAAATGAAGATATATTAAATTGGGATTCAGATACCGACCCTAATGACTTGATTGAAGCGATAAGGTTGAACAGGCGTCTAGGCATGAAATATGATGTTTATGTAAATACTTTACGAGATATGGGAATTATTAAATAAATATTTGTTAGCACATTTTACAGCGTTTTATTACAAACTTCCCAGTCATATTCACACTCTGCTCTATACCAATATATTTTATATGAAAACGACAATAATAAAATATGTTGTAATGACAAAATAAACATTTTTTTGTCAGGTGTGGGATTCGAATCCACGCTCCCATAGGGGAATCAGAGCTTAAATTTGACGCCTTAGACCACTCGGCCAACCTGACTTGGATATTCACTTATTTCTAGTTATATTTAGTATTTATAAAATAAACACACACTTGATGATTTCATAAAATTTATTTTAATTAGCATTATACATCACCATCCTATCAATATCAAGAACAATTGTATTTTTATTAAATTCTATATACTCTAGTAAACAGTAAGCTTGCTCACATTTATTTAAATTACATAGGTTTTTTAATTTATCAACATATGTTTCCTTGTCACAATCAAAATTAGTAATATACAGCATAGTATTATTATAAAAGTTCTTAAAATTTAAACACTGTAAAAAGTCTAATCTAAAATTTACTAAATGTTTAATCTTGACAAGTTCTTTGATACACTCATCATTAATATATATAACACTATCACCACTTTCTAGTAATAATAGATGTTCATCCATACATAGTTGACTGGATATTTTAAAATTTTCAAACTCCATTACAGTTTCAATGAATTCCTTTTCTTTGTCATTGTCCGGTGTAATATCAATATTTGCAATAAAATCATACCAATCCAAATCCATAAGCGAAATTACATCAGTTGAACTGATAAGTCTCACTGATGGCTCGAAACCTCTAGCACCGCTTATTCCTGTCGAGACTTGTAGAGTAGAATTTGATAATGAATATTTTACTTCGTTGATTAGTTGTTTCTCCTGTTTAATTTTCTCTCTACAATTTACAAGAATACTATCCACATATTTCCAATAAGGAGATGAACATGGTGAAGTGAATGAAAATGAATCATTTTCAATACTAGAATCCGACATTATGACTGTCTTCACTGTTGCTCAAATAAATACTGAAGTGTTATTTTCAAATTAATTTATTAATACTGATGATAGATGAGGCCACAACGTCACACTATTTCTATGTTATCAATCCATGACTAAATTACGTAATTAGAATACATATAGTAATAAGTGCTACTAAATATATATGCATATATTTAGTAGAAGTACACATATATCTATGGTTTTGTAGGTGGCGGTGGTGGTGGTGATGGTGGTGGTGGTGATGGTGGTGGTGGTGATGGTGGTGGTGAAGGTCCCCCTTGACCAATATACCCTTCCTCAAGGTGTATTCTGACAAAAAACTTCCTTGTTAAATCTGAGAATATTAGAAAGCATTAAAATTTACTTACGGCTTCTCGTCCCAGGGATACAAGCACAAATCTCCATCACAAGAATTACATCTGCGAGGTAGCGGTAGAGACATGCTTAAATCACTGAAAAGCCAAAATATTTATTTATGTGTGCATTTAAATTAAAGGTGTTCAAAGTATTAGAACAAATCACACTTAGTTTTAAGCGAAATGGGTGTATAAGTACGTGGTATTATTTTTTAAAGAAAATGTATTTGAAAACTACTTACTCCTGATCCATAGAGATAGGCTCTGGTTGGATTAATAGCATGACTGGAAGAGGAGATTTTGGAGGTTCACCTTGAGCAATATACCCTTCCTCGAGGTGTATTCTGACAAAAAACTTCCTTGTTAAATCTGAGAATATTAGAAAGCATTAAATTTTACATACGGCTCCTCGTCCCAGGGACACAAACACAAATCTCCATCGCATGAACTACATCTGCGGGGTAACGGTAGAGACATGCTTAAATCGCTGAAAAAAACAAAATATTTATTTATGCATGCATTTAAATTAAAAAATATTCAAAGTATGTGCTATTATTTTCCAAAGATATGTATATGAAAACTGCTTACTCCTGATCCAGATCAAACGAAAGCGTTGTCATTTGATTTTAGAACACAAGTACACAACAACAAAACTTTAGGCTGAAATTAATTCAACTGATATTCAACGGTCATAAGTAAGCCGCTCTCAGCCCCCTCCATATAGCTGGTATAGATAGCATTCTCAGCATTCATTCGTTGTTGAACCTACTCCTTCGTTGGTAAAAAATAGTGAAATATCGTCAAAAACTAAAATACCTATAATACATCGCATCTATTTAGATCAGACTTAAATTACTATTCAAAAAACTTTGTATCGCTATAAAATGTTCTTTACTGGAAATATTCTTTTTTATTCTAAATTTTAATTATTTTCTATGTTTCTGCATTATGAGGTAATATATCTGTGTTTTATATGATAACCTATCCCATCTCTGATTTTTTCGATTGGAGTTATCCATATTTTGTAGAATATGAGTATAATTGATCTCGTTTTGATGTAGCACTTCATTTTGATGTTTAAAAGACACTGTTTTATTTAATCCGGTGGTAATGTCATTATGTTTAATTTCTTTGTAGTAGGATTTCATCACTTTAGATTCCGTTTGACAAATTTAAACATTTTCCATCGCAAATTCTAGAAAATTGTTGTACTTTTATCATAATTTCTATAATGTTTAAATAATTAAAAGTGTTTTTCGCGGCTACAATAGTTATTAATAATTTAGAAAAATCACTAGATAGATGATCACAAAAATAATGAATCGCTGATAAAAGTAAAAGTATGCATGTGATTTTCTCGAAATCTGTTAATCCTAGTAAAAAGTTTTAAACACGAAGTTGCTTCTTACCTTAGAAAAATTTATATTTCTACACTTATTAAAATTTGCCTTTGCATTAACCCATTTTGTTAACAAATATAGTGGATAAGAATGTAAAAATAAAACCAATTCAACGTCACGTTTTTGGTTTATGCAAGTTAATGGAAAGAATAATTCTCTTATTTTAATAGTAAATTGTACAATACCTAGATATGAAAATGTAAAATGTAGAAATAATATCACGTGTAATGATGTATTTTTATGAGTAATATTTGTGGTGAATGACATCATCTTCAGTTTCCTATAAGATCCTGATACTTGTTTTTTAACCCCGAGGGGATAATCTAAAATATTATGAGATATTCATACAATACATTATTCTAACAAATAAAGTCAAGCAAACAGTGTCGGTGAGTTGTAAATAATGTGAGTGGCTCCCTCCAACGGTATTTGCAGCAAACACTTTATAGAAGTCTCGACTAAGTAAATAATACTAAATGTGTTTTAGTTTCTGAGATATCTGAGCTAAATATTTTATCCCATAAACGTTCGGATGTGAGCTTTATAGTTACTAAATATCTGAAACCATTATTTCTGTAGAAATTAGAGTAAATTCTCATTCAGTTTAGTAGCTTTCTTAATTTTCTCTTACATCTAAAATACCTAGTATTTATTAAGATATTTGTAAAGAAATAATAATTATTAAATATTTTAAAGCATAATTTTTTTTAAACAAGAAGTGTTGTAACCGGATGAAAAAAATTTGAGTGCCTAGTCGTGATATATCTTTTTAATTATTGTATGTACATTATGGAAAATGCATTTAAAACTCGGTTTATGGGTACCTGCAATAGCATACTAAATTTGTATAGACCACCGTGTAAAAGATCTGTATCTCAAGTTATCTATTGTTTAAACGCTTCATTGCATAGTATAATAAAGTTATATTAATTTCAACTTTTATTAATCATTTGAGATTTTATTGTTACTAAGTTTCATTTAATTAATAATAAATTTATGCTGTAAGAAAATAAAAGTTTTATCAAAATAAAATAAGTTTTATTTACTCAAGTGTTATTGAGATAATATAGTAACTGATAAATTGCGAGAAGAATAATCCATTGTTCTATTTATAGCTAGTTTTTCTAATGACAACGTATTCATTATCTTGAATGAAGGAGCCTTTGTTTATGTTATATGATTACACAACTGTGCTTTGATATTTTATCTACGGTGTTATATTTTATTGTCTTGATTATTTTATAACGGAATGTTATTATAATAAATTGCGTAATATTTACGGTATATGGATTATGAATGCATACATATAAATAGGACAGTCACCGTTGGAGTGGGTAGGAATGGGGGCGGGGGGGTACAGGTGTTGGTGGCATGAGTTTGCACTTTCTTTCATTACTATCGAACTGTGACTTGACAATACTTCTTTCATTATTGTGATAAATAGCAATATAGATAAGTAAGACACCTCCACACTTTTTTCATTATCATATATTCATATCAATTCTTTACAAATAATATCCGCTTGCAAGTGCAGCACATTATTTCCTTACTTAATTTTTTCAAAATAGTACACCTAATAATGCCTAAATCTCGAAACAACATTCACATATATGAAATTTTATTTCCCTCGAGTTAATGGCATTGGATTTCAATGAAATTTTGGAAATGAACCTGACGATGCCTACTGTATTAGCGAAATCGGTTAAATCATGTATAGCTTCAATATTTCAACTTTATGGCGTCAGATCGATCTAAAATTTTACGTGGGTATTGTTGATATTGAATACAATCGTTTGCCGTAATATGTCAAAAGGGCCTTACCTTAAACTTTAACCGTTTTTAATGAAACAAAAACTAAAATTCATTAAAAAAATTACCCTACATAATAACTAGAGGTAAATTTTCTGTACATCCATAAATAATAAAGTTATTAAGAATCCAATTAATATGATGCAATATTGCGCAATATTTCGAAATATGTTGAAATGTGACGCAATGTGATGTAATATTTGAAATATGGTGCAATATGATGCAACATTGCGTGATATTATGCAATATGGTGCAATATTTTGAAATGTCTTGAAATAGGATAGAGGTGGTGTAATATTTGAAGTATGGTGCAATATATTGAAATATCTCGAAATATGATAATAGTGATGTAATATTTGAAGTATGGTGCAATGTGATGCAATATTGCGTAATATTATGCAAGATGATGTAACATGGTGCAATATTTTGAAATATCTTGAAATAGGATAATGGGGATGTAATATTTGAAGTATGGTGCAATGTGATGTAATATTGCGTAATATTATGCAAGATGATGTAATGTGGTGTAATATTTTGAAATATCTTGAAATAGGATAATGGGGAAATAGGATAATAGTGATGTAATATTTGAAGTATCGTGCAATGTGATGCAATATTGCGTAATATTATGCAATACGATGTAACATGGTGTAATATTTTGAAATATCTTGAAATAGGATAATGGTTATGTAATATTTGAAGTATGTTGCAATGTGATGCAATATTGCGTAATATTATGCAAGATGATGTACCATGATGCAATACTTTGAAATATCTTGAAATAGGATAATGGTGATGTAATATTTGAAGTGTGGTGCAATGTGATGCAATATTGCGTAATATTATGCAAGATGATGTAACGTGGTGCAAAATTTTGAAATATCTTGAAATAGGATAATGGTGGTGTAATATTTAATGTATGGTGTAATGTGATGCAATATTGCGTAATATTATGCAATACGATGTAACATGGTGTAATATCTTGAAATAGGATAATGGTGATGTAATTTTTGAAGTATGGTGCAATATGATGCAATATTGCGTAATATTATGCAATACGATGTAACATGGTGCAATATTTTGAAATATCTTGAAATAGGATAAAGATGGTGTAATATTTGAAGTATGGTGCAATGTGATGCAATATTGTGTAATATTATGCAAGATGATGTAACATGGTGTAATATCTTGAAATGGGATAACGGTGTTTTAATATTTGAAGTATGGTGCAATATGATGCAATATTGCGTAATATTAGTCTATGATGTAAGTATCATGGTGCAATATTTTGAAATATCTTGAAATAGGATAAAGGTGGTGTAATATTTGAAGTATGGTGCAATGTGACGCAACATTGCGTAATATTATGCAATACGATGTAACATGGTCCAATATTTTGAAATATATTGAAATAGGATAATGGTGATGTAATATTTGAAGTATGTTGCAATGTGATGAAATATTGCGTAATATTATGCAAGATGTTGTAACATGGTGCAATATATTGAAATATCTTCAAATGAGATAAAGGGAGTGTAATATTTGAAGTATGGTGCAATGTGACGCAACATTGCGTAATATTATGCAATACGATGTAACATGGTCCAATATTTTCAAATATCTTGAAATGGGATAATGGTGGTGTAATATTAGAAGTATGGTGCAATGTGATGCAATATTGCGTAATATTATGGAAGATGATGTAACGTGGTGCAATATTTTGAAATATCTTGAAATAGGATAACGGTGGTGTAATATTAGAAGTATGGTGCGATGTGATGCAATATTATGCAATATGATGTAACATGGTGCAATATATTGAGATATCTTGAAATGGGATAAAGGGGAAGTAATATTTGAAGTATGGTGCAATGTGAGCAATATTGCGTAATATTATGCAAGATGATGTAATATGGTGCAATATTTTGAAATACCTTGAAATGGGAGAATGGTGATGTAATATTTGAAATATAGTGCAATATTTTGAAATATCTTGAAATAGGATAAAGATGGTGTAATATTTGAAGTATGGTGCAATGTGATGCAACATTGCGTAATATTATGCAATACGATGTAACATGCTGCAATATATTGAAATTTCTTGAAATGGGATAAAGGGGATGTAATATTTGAAGTATGGTGCAACGTGATGCAATATTGCGTAATATTACGCAACATGATGTAACATGGTGCAATATTTTGAAATACCTTGAAATAGGACAATGGTGATGTAATATTTGAAATATGGTGTAATGTGATGCAATATTGCGTAATATTATGCAAGATGATGTAACATGGTGCAATATTTTGAAATATCTTGAAATAGGATAATGGTGATGTAATATTTGAAGTATGGTGCAATGTGATGCAACATTGCGTAATATTATGCAAGATGATGTAACATGGTGCAATATTTTGAAATGTCTTGAAATAGGATAATGGTGATGTAATATTTGAAGTGTGGTGCAATGTGATGCAATATTGCGTCATATTATGCAACATGATGTAACATGGTGCAATATTTTGAAATACCTTGAAATAGGACAATGGTGATGTAATATTTGAAATATGGTGTAATGTGATGCAATATTGCGTAATATTATGCAATACGATGTAACATGGTGTAATATTTTGAAATATCTTGAAATAGGATAATGGTGATGTAATATTTGAAGTGTGGTGCAATGTGATGCAATATTGCGTCATATTATGCAAGATGATGTAACGTGGTGCAAAATTTTGAAATATCTTGAAATAGGATAATGGTGGTGTAATATTTAATGTATGGTGTAATGTGATGCAATATTGCGTAATATTATGCAATACGATGTAACATGGTGTAATATCTTGAAATAGGATGATGGTGATGTAATTTTTGAAATATGGTGCAATGTGATGCAATATTGTGTAATATTATGCAATACGATGTAGCAGGGTGTAATATTTTGAAATATCTTGAAATACGATAATGGCGATGTAAAATATGAAGTATGGTGCAATGTGATGCAATATTGCATAATATTATGCAAGATGATGTAACATGGTGCAATATTTTGAAATATCTTGAAATATGACACAAGGTGAATGCGGAAGGATGACACTCCTCTCAATGGGTGATGGTGGGATAGATTTTCATGTATTCCTTTAATACACTTTTAATATGATACACATCCATACACAGACAGATAAAGTATTTGGAACAGTGGTAAAATATGTACTGCCCAACCTATGACATTTCCGATTACCCCTTCCATGGTGATGAGGAGGGAAGGGGGTTCAGAATTATGGTGGGGATGTGAGGTGGGAGGTTTGAATTATGGTGGAATAGATTTTCATGTATTCCTTTAATACACTATTACATCTGATACACATCCATACAGACGGACATAATGATAAAGTAGTAAAATATGTACTGCCTAACTTATGACATTTCCGATAAGGTGATGAGGTGGAGAGGGGATTCTGAATGACGGTAGGGATGGGAGGTGGGGGTTTTAATTATGGTGGGGGGGGTATGAGAAAGTGGAAGGGGGATTGAAAAGTGGAGGGGGTGGGGCGTGGCTTAGAGAAAAGTGGAGGGGGGTTCTGAAAGAATGGAGGGGATTGGGTGGGGCTTGGGAAAAAATGGAGGGGGGTTATGGAAGAGTGGAGGGGATGGGGCGTGGCTTATGAAAAATGGAGGGGGGTTCTGAGAAATTGGTGGGGGGATTGGGAGAAAAGTAGAGGGGGGGGATCGAAAAGTGGTGGGGATTGGGCGGGGCTTGGGAAAAAATGGAGGGGGTTCTGAAAGAGTGGAGGGGATTGGGCGGGGCTTGGGGAAAAATGGAGGGGGGGATTGAAAAGTGGTGGGGGGATTGAAAAGTGGTGGGGGGTACTAAAAAGTGGTGGGGGGTGTCACAGAACTGTCATTTCTTTACTACTAGGCTGGAAACGTTTATGTGGTTTTTCCCAAGGAAATGGTATCTACACACAAGAAAAATAGACCGAATACTGAATCTAGGAACTTAAGTTCAGATTACATCCTAGTAGGCAGGGAAGGGGGGAAGCGGGCCAGGAGTGTTAAAGCACGGGGGGAGCCAAGAGGTAACAGGGAAAGAAAAGCGTGGGGAAAAATGAATTCCACGAAGAAATCACCACGATATATGCTCTACCAAAATCAGAGACTGAGGAATCAGAAGATGAAGAAGCAGAAATACAAAAAGAGGAAGATAAACACTCAATACATATTTCACAAGAAGACTCAGAAGAGGCAGAAGTCCAGAACCAAAAACACAAAAAATGGAGCTTAAACGCTCGCTCACAACACAATGCGGTAACACATCTCACAAATACCATCCCACATTCCTTTACCATGCGCCATGTGGCACTCGCTGCTGGCAACAAGCATGACCTTAATCCAACCCAGCGTGGACGTAGCAGGCCTAGCTGTATAACCTGGGAGTGGCAGCAATGCTTACCGCACGCCGGTAAATCAATCAATCGATTATTTGCACAATTCATTCGAGTCTGAGGTTAAAAACATGCTTTAGTTTTAAACTGGCTTCGGTACCTCTTTCCCTTTTCGATGACAAAGGCCTAATGAGAAAAACTAACAAGACAACTTTATACCAGATTTTAATACTGTTCCAGAAGCAGACCATATTTTCGAAATTAGTTGGTAGGTATGTGATTGATGGAGGATACTTTCTTCGCCACGTAATATGGCCAAAAAAAAGAAGAATTTAATAACGTTTACAACGCCTACGTTAGTTATGTAAGAAAACATTATGGTAATTGTGTTAGCGAACTGAGATCAATCCGCTAACTTGGGCGGTGGTAAAAAAGTTTATGTTTATTAAAATAAAATTATAATAATAATGAGAGCGAGAGAGATAGTGGACTGTCGCGGTATAGAAAAAGAGATTTGTATGGATCCTACCTTAAATCCTCTCCGAATCCAGTTACCAGCTTCCGGAGGCCTCCAGATAGGGAATCCAGCAATCAATGTAGTATTCTAGGATCAAATGTTCACTTCCAAGAAAATGGAACACAAAGCGGGTAGTTAATAATTATTATTTTTGCGGTACAAGACACTTGTCTGCGGTGACACGAGGTTGAACAGCGAATTAATGGTTAGGTATCACAAAAAATCTCTTTTTGTTAGCGCGGAAAGCTACAGGGTGAGCCAAAATGAACAACAGCGGAGTGTATTTTATTTTTACTTAAAGTTAGCGGTAAATAGTTAGAGTTATAGTTATCGAAAAATAATTAACAGTTAAAAACTAAACAATAAAAAAGCTAAATAGTGACTGAGGACGGAACAAATTGAGTAACTATCGTGTTCGATGGTTATTTGGATAATGCAAACAGCACGAAGGCGGGTACTGCAAAAAACCTGTCCTGAAAATTATATTTGATGAAAAACTGTTGTTTTTGAAACTCAGCAGAAGTTCCTTAGTAATTTGTTTAGCAAATAACGTTTGATTGCAGAACTAGTGAAAAAATTTAGTAAAGAAGGAATCGAGGTGTTCGTTGCTGCGGATGATACCGATTTATTAATAGTACAAACTGCTATCGAAAATGCTACAAGTGCGACATAGCTGTTGTCGTAGGGCAAGATATTGACCTGCTAGTCCTTTTTATTGCTCTTTCTCCCTCTGTCAAAGACATTACGTTTTTAAAAGAAAAACAAGGTAATACCAGCAAAAGGATTTATAGTTCAAGAGATTTACAATCCTCAACTTTTTTAAAAAACTGTAAAGAAACATTATTTGCACACGCTATTAGCGGTTGCGACACAACCTCAGCGTTTTTTTTCTTTTTCAAAGGAAAGGTTAATGCACTCAATGTGCTTAATAAAGGGGACTACTTACAAGACATCGTGCAAACTTTTAATGATGAAAAAGCTAGTCATGAAGAAATTGTAAACGTAGGAGAGCGATTTGTTCTAGTTTTATATAACTCTACCTCTGCAGAAAAAAGTCTAGATGTATAAAGATTAATGTCTTTTAACAAACTCGTTGGTAAAGTGAACAATACTGTAATATTATCAAAACTACCACCAACTTCTGCTGCTACTCGGCAACACTCATATCGCGTTATTTACCAAATTCAAACATGGAAAAACGTTACGCTAGAAGCTACTGATTGGTGATGGAAAAAAGTTGGCGGTATATTAATCCCAACTATGACAACTAAAGAACCAGCTTCCAAATCTGTTTTTTGAAATTAATTTCTTGTTTATGCAAATTAGGATGCAAAAACAGGCGTAGTTGCAGAAGAGCAGGCTTATGTTGCTCCACAATGCGTTACCATTGCCACGGGCAAGCATGCATGAATGTCGAATCTATGGAAGATGACGAGGATTAATTAATGCAGGTAACCTTCTGATAATTAGCAGATTGGGTGTACAGGGGACACCATGTAAAAAAACTGTGCCAATTACTTTACTCTGTGGTGGCCACAGTGGGGCTTTTCGATTAGTAGTCCAAAAAACGCCTAGAGCCTATCAAAGTTGACCAATACAAATAAGTTTTTTTTTAAATGTTCCTTAGAAAATTTCTAAACGATCCCTCAAGAGCTTTTTTGAAAAAAAAATACTCTGCATTAATAGAAGTTTCTTTACATTTTGATTATCGTTGTAAGAAATTGCTTTTTTTCTTAAGTCTCACTGAAATCAATATTATAAGTTGTTAATAACCCCTCGACCGACGCCCATGCCGGCGACAAAGTTTTACCACCAATATGAACGTTCCAGTGAGTGTGCGCAACGTGTCCGTGAAAAGGGCGCTAAAAAGGCAGTATTCTTTAGCCAGCGGAAGAAGACAGTCACAGCATAAATCATTATCATTAGTTGTCACATGTAATTGGTTTTTTTTTGTGCGAACAATCAAGTATTTTTACCAATTTGTATTCTTCATTTAACTGCATGTACTGTGTTAATTAAAGACAAAAAAAAACAATTTATTACAATTCGCTACAAGTGCTTTATAACCTATTCTGAAAGAATCAGCCAAAAGAACTATTTTCAAAAAATCAACAAAACTACATAAGTAATAAGAAATCAAAATAAAGCTATAAAAAATTAAAGCTTAGTGTAAATTTTACATGTCAATGAATTTTTTATAGCTTTATTTTGATTTCTTATCACTTATAATATTGATTTCAATGAGATTTAAGAAAAAAAGCAATTTCTTACATCAATAATCAAAATGTAAACCAACTTCAATTAACGCAGAGTAACTTTTTTTCAAAAAACTCTTGAGGGATCGTTTAGAAATTTTCTAAGGAACATTTAAAAAAAAAATTATTTGTATTGGTCAACTTTGATAGGCTCTAGGCGTTTTTTGGACTACTAACTATGAAAAGTCCCACTGTGATGGCAACAAGTACAATATACAATATTCTCGCGTTATTTTATAGAGGTGAGAGGGTGGAAGCGCTACATTTATTATAATTTTAAGTGGAGTTTAATAGCTACTGCTTTACCGTTAAGAATTGAACTTTAAAGTATATTATATTAGAGATTACAATTTATTGTGTTAACTGGAACCAACCCTTATGTGTGCGCCTTATTTCCCATGGTACTGGTATATGTAGTGTCAACAGGACACAATGTCTGGTGTGTGCTCCTGCTTTAAATGTAAGAAAGAGAATCTAGGCAACCCTGCAGCATGTGCATTATGTGAAAACACATTCTGCATAACATGTGCCAATGTATCAGCAACAGAGGCAAAAGTATTTGCACTGAAAAACAAAGCATTATTATTTTTATGCACAGAATGCAAACCTATAATATATGAAAAAGTAAGTTTAACTAAACAAATTATGCTGTACAAAAAGCTAATTCATGACAAAGAAGTTATCATAAATGATAAGCAAAAACTTATAGATATCCTCGAAGATAAGAATAAAGTAGAAGATAAGAACTGTAAAAACAGTAACAAACCAAATCAAGGAAATAACGAAATGCCCAGTGGTTCTAAAACAAATCCGGAAAATAATAACACCAAAATTTATGAATCAGAGCAAAGGAAAATAATGAAAAATATTATAGATCTGGCTAATCCAAAGCATGATCTCCCCACTTCATTAGAAAATCAAAACATGCTTGTGCAATCAATAAATGAAACTTATAATAATACTCAGGTTGCTCCAAATAATGATGGAAAAAGCTGGACAACAGTACATAGAAGAAGAACCCACAAAAAATAGCTCGGTCAAGGTGAGGATAAAAATGGCAAATTTGGAGGTATTGCTCCTAAAGTGTGGATGTACATATATAGGGTGAATGCAGACGTAACAAAACACGACATAGCTGATTACATAAAAAGGCAAACAGGTGAGAGCGAAAAGGATATTGTAATTAATGAACTAAAACATGATATGGAATATATCGATAATGGCAAACATAAATGTTACATGGTCGGTGCTGACTTTAAGCTTAAAGAAAAATTTTATACTCCTAGCTTCTGGCCTAGAGGTGTAGGATTTAAAAGGTTTAACTTTAAGGACCACGTTAAATACATTGTTAGAGAAAATAATAATGAAGAAAGACCTGAATCTTTTTTAGAGAAGTAACTGATAAGGATCCCAATACGTTTAATAACAGTAGTAAGAATAACTCTTCTAGTAACCACAGTGGAGGAGCTGCAAGCTTTTCTGGACCAACAATTCACCATACAGTAGATAGTATTAGTGACATAAGAAAAAATTTCTGTTTAACATCTACAAATACAAACAATTGTATGTCAAGTAAATGTGTGAACATCATGCATTTCAATATACAGGGCATAGCGGCTAAAGTTAGTGACTTAGAAATACTCCTAGAGTCTCAGGATATTGATATTTGTTGTTTATCAGAACATTGGCTAAAATTATGTGACATTAATTCAATTAAATTCAAAAATTACATATTAATAAATAGTTTTTGTCGTTCAGAATTTGTGCATGGAGGCACATGCATACTTGCTAAAAACAACATGAAACTAAAAGCTTTTAACTATACTTCCAGTATCGAAAAACACTTTGAGGTGACAATAGCGGTCTCTAACATTTTAAATACTAAATTAAAACTTTATATAATTACATTATACCGTACACCCAACAGTGAATTAGGAATATTTCTAGAAAAATTATATGAATTATTATGTGAACTGTATAATACCAATTATTATTATGTTGTCTGTGGAGACATTAATGTAAATCTTTTATGTGATAATAATAACAGCATGCAAGTCTTTAACCTATTTAATGAATTTGGTCTAAAAAATATAGTAAATAAACCAACACGAATAACTGAACTTTCCGCTACTATGATAGATGTTGTGTTTACCAATATGCCTCATAATAGCATCTCTGTAGAAGAAACTTATTTATCCGATCACACAATGCAAGTAAGTAATTTTACAATCGAATTACCAATGATGCCTTTGTGTAGTAGTAAGGTTATATATAAGCGAGATACCTCTAATAGCAATATAGATACCTTTAAAACCATATTAAAAAATGAGCAGTGGAATGAGATGTATGGTGCTAATCAGTTTAACAGTAAATTTAATGAGTTTTTCTCAACGTTAATCTTCCACTATAACAATGCTTTCCCATTTAAGAAAATTAGGATAAATGGGAATAATAATAATAATAATAAAAAATGGTTTACACAAGAACTTAAGGAATTGCATCAAACGCTCTGTGAAATGTCGAAACTATATAAATCTAACAATAACGAAAATATACGAACAAGATATAAAGAACTAAAAATGATCTATAATGAAAAAATCAAACAATCAAAAATTAGTTATAATAATGATAGACTAGCCAACACCTCAAATTTACCAAAAGAAAGTTGGCGTATAATTAATGAAATAAAAAATGATTCCAACAACAAAAATCACCCACAAGAAATTATAACTAAGAATAACGAAATAATTTCAGATAGGCAACAAATGTGTAACAATTTCAATGAGTTTTTTATAGATATTGCATGTCCTAAGCCAAACTATAATCACATAATTCTCTCCCCATATGTTGATAAATCTTTCTACTTATACCCGACAACCCCTCAGGAAATAAAAACAATATTAGACAAAAGTACTATTAAACCAACACCAGGTATAGATGAAATTAATGGGAAAATTCTAACAGCAGTATCTGACATTATCTGTTCTCCACTATCTTATTTAGTAAATGAATCCTTTAAATCTGGTCAATATCCTGATTTCTTAAAACTGTCCAAGTCTGTACCAGTATTCAAAAACAAAGGATCAATTATTGAAATGAGTAACTATAGAAACATATGCCTACAGAGCCAATTAGCAAAAATTTTTGATATCAGTTATAATAATAGATTAAGTAATTTCCTAGAGTCAAACAACCTATTAGCATCATTTCAAAATGGCTTCAGAAAACACAAATCAACCCACACTGCCATCTCGGAGGTCTGCAACTTTATTTATGAATCACTAAATAATAAAACATACCCAATAACGCTATTTTTCGACTTAAGTCGAGCATTTGACACAGTGGATCACAAACTGCTTTTAGAAAAACTAGCCAGAATTGGGGTGCGTGGTGTCGCAAATGAATGGGTGTCCAGTTATCTAAGTGAGAGAAAGCAGATTGTAGTTATTGATAATGTTAAATCGGATCCAAAGGACGTAACCGTGGGTGTACCACAAGGTTCGGTATTAGGTCCTTTATTTTTCATAATATTCATGAACGACATATCCCAATCGTGCACTAGTCCTAATCTGAAAGTACTCTACGCAGATGACAGTAACTTTTGTATAACGGATGATTCTATCGATCTAGCTGTTGAAAAGGCCAATACCTGTGCTGATGAATTTCATAAGTTTTGTGTAAGTCATGGTCTGTTAGTTAATATAAGTAAAACCATATATATGTCATTTTTACCTAAAACTGCAAACCACGACTATAGTGTTCTCATAAAAATGAATCATCTCTCTGTTGAGCATGTTGATTTCACAAAGTTCTTGGGGGTGACCCTAGATCAAAAGATGACCTGGGAAAAACACATTAACCACACAATTTATAAATTGGGCTCAACTTGTTTTTTGATAAGACAGCTACGTAACACTGTTACGGCAGAAATATTAAGATTGGCCTATTTTGGCCTTGTTCAATCAATTCTGTCCTATGGACTTATATTCTGGGGATCATCGGCCCATTTTGAGAAGGTATTTATAATGCAGAAAAAAACTATACGCTGTATGGTCGGAGTACATCCCCGAACTCACTGCAGAGAAATATTTAAAAATCTCGGTATTCTCACTCTTCCATCCCTGTACATTTATTTGTTGATCTTAAATACAAAGAAGCATGAACATTTATTAACTAGAAATAGGTCAGTACATGCCCATGACACACGCAATAAAAATAATTTACATCTACCATTTTCGAGACTTTCTGTTGGCCAAAACTCCCACGTATACCAAGGTATTATCTGCTATAATAAGTTCATATCTCTGTTTGGAGTAATTGATAACTTCAACAAATTTAAAGTGACACTACATAACTATTTGTTAAATATGGCATTTTACTCCCTTGCCGAATATCTGGAAATGCAATGATGTTCAACGTTTCTTGTTTGTTACATATTTTATAATTGGCTGTTTTATACAATTACATATCTTATACAATGACTTATTTTATACAATTAATTACTCATACTGTTTATCTCTATACTATATCTGTATTTATGTTGTTTTTAAATCATTTGACTCGTCCGATAAATTTTGTACTACATGTATGTGAAATTTTATGTGATGAATAAATTAATTATTATTATTATTATTTATTATTACTATTAATTTTAGGAAAAAAACTGTAGATACGTTTTTGATAGAGAATTTTGTAAGGAATAATTTTGTATATAGATATTTTTATCAAAAAGTGCACCGTTTCCGAGATAATCTAGAAAACCTCAAAATGGGGGTGGAAACGACCTCCTAGGGGACGAAGCACACTATTTAGGGGTGGGAAATTTTCGGTTTACTAATTCTTATGCTATCCTTAACATTTCCACCAATTTTCAAAACTTTCTGAATTTTATCCGATATAAATCGTTATTTTACTAAACTAGTAATGGGTATTACGAGCAAATCACTTTTTCAAGCATTTTAAAATTTCATGCATCTTCCCCATTATCTTTGCTGACAGTTTGTTTCGACGGAATGATCATTTCATTAGTTCTGAAAACGAACACGTCTAACAACGTTTTGCATTGGCTGAATATCTTGAGATTGTAAACGCATCTTAACATTAAATTATCGATTTTATTCTGTCATGATAATCGTCATAGACGTAAATGCGCAGTGTTCATCGGGCATTGCGTAATTATCAGCACATTTTCACAATTTTTTAATTGTATTAACCCTTTCGCACCCAGACCCAGACAAACATGCAAATGCGTCATGTGGCAGACAGACCAGAACCGATAATACACACAAACATGGAGACATGATTTAGGACTGGAGTTGAACGAACTCACGTTAAAATAGCATATTTATTAGAAATATAATAGCATCAAAGAAGTATTTGACAAATGAAGAGTTGCTCGATATTCTGATGAACATAGACGACGAGAATTAGTGTTGTGATGATAATGCGGATGAATTTAGATACGCATAGGCTTCCCGCCCAGATCCGACAGGTAAAACGCTCTGATTCGTTTCAGTCCTGAAAGGGTTTAGAAACACTGGGAGACCTAAATTAATTCACAGTTTTTTGTTGCAAGTAACATAACTAACTGTTTTTTGTTCATCGGGTCATATAATTAATTGTTTTAATAAACATGCAACTTTTAGTAAAATATTTTGGTCAGTTTTGTCCAATAGAAAAATTTAAATCTAAACCCAATCTGAAAAAGTCAGCCTAATTCTCTGTAAAGCAATTAAAATATATATTTTTTAGAAACAATATTGTAATAAATTTAATGCCCAGTTCACTTTTATTTTATGAATGAATGAATGAAGGAAACTTTATTTTGAGGAATAATCACAATACACACTTTTTAGGGCAGTAGGCAATTATTAAACAAAACAGGGTCGAAAACATGAAAAACAAAACTCATTTACATATTATTCTCCAGATATTTTAAGACCTTTTGATTAAACACGCTAAAATCTTACAAACCCATAATAAAAATAAACATACTTAAACAACCGCTGATCCAGAAATACGGATTATTATTATTAAATTCTGATAACATTTAACCTTTATCTAGAACGCCAATGGCTTTAGGGATTTCTGTTCTGTTCGTTACCAATTGGTGATGTTTGGTGCATAGTTGGTTGCCTATATTTAGCGTCACGCATCTCTTGATTTTTAAAGTTTATGTATCTGTATATACATAGCAGGCCAGGCAATACAAAAAAGAAACGTTAAAAACACAGACAATAGACAAAAGTTATTAAATTAATACAAATATAGATCAATACACAATGGCTAAAAGAAATATCTATACATGTAAATATGAATACACAATATAAATATACAAAGAAACATGAACAAAGTTAAGCATACGTCCTGATGATAATTATATCTCCATTTACTGTTAAGATAAGCACAGAATAAGGATAGAACAAAAATATAAAACTCAAGAGACCAGATAACAGGAAGCCCGCTCTATGAGTGGTTGTCAAGTTACATTACTTCTCGAATTAATATAATCTATTATGTTTTAAATTGTGTTTTTACCGCCTTCCTTGTCACCTCAATGACCCTCTAGGAGTTCTAGATTTGTCTGAGTAAAGGAGACAGGGCCCTACAGTTTATAGCGGAATAGGAACCACTTCTTGGGGATAATTCACTACGAAAAATGTTTTTGCTGTGTGGGACTCGAATCAAATTCGATAGGTATGCTCAGAGTGCAAGCTAAATGTGCTAACCACAGAGGCTTCCACCCTTGTAGAAAATGTAGTCAATTAAAAACTGCATTATTCTGTTTTTTAAACATTGTATAATTATTCATATTTCTAGTGTCATTTGGTAAAGTATTCAACAAAATTATAGAATTGTAATATGGACAATGTTTGAAATGTGTAGTAGAGAATGCTTTGGTATAGACAATAGATAACCATGTTTCGTATTATAGTTGTGGTTATCAGAATACGTTTTAAAAATAAACACATGGTGCAGTAAGAACTTTCTTTTAAACATTTATCTGCAGCTCTCCCTAGGTTGTAGTCCATAGATTAGCCTCAATAAGCGTTTTTGAAGTATAAAAACACATTGCCTATCCCATGCATTACCCCAGCAAATTATGTTATACAATATGCATGAATAGGCAAACGCATATGTATTTAATGTCCTACAAGTCTGTTATTTTACAATAACCACCTTATTTTGAGATACATTAAATGAAAAATAACGCCCTAGGGCGTTATGAATCTCTATAACGCCCTAGGGCATTATAAAATTATAATACAACCCAAAACAAGCAAATTATGATAGCGTTATTGACAAACAAAATGCGTTGCTATGCAACGGCGGCGTTTACAAACAATTTTGATTTTTACTCTCTTTTAAATCAAATCGTTCTGAACATAATAGATGTCAAATTAATAAATCGTAAATGTCAACAAAAAAATTCGAATTAAATAACAGACTTGTAGGACATTAAACGTTGAAGGCACCACGGGTGTTATAGGATAATGACGCCCTCGGTCGACGTACACTCCCTCGGGCCAGAGGCCCTCGGTGCGTTATTATCCTTATAACACCCTTGGTACCTTAATAACTATAACAAACCATTTTGATCTCAAGTGTCCTTTAATTGTAAGAGAGAAAAATATGCTGTATTCAATTGTTTACACACGTTCTAATAAAGCTCAGCTGGAAGTAATAAAATAAGTAAACAAGAGTGTGTACTACAACTGATTTGAAGAAATATGCCGAACGTATGATTATTCAATGATGTATCACATTTTAAATATTCAATTCTGGTTTGAGGGACAGTTAGAACCATTATTAATAAGACAGAAGAGTCGCATACGGATTTTGTTTACATTAAGGAGGAATATTTCGTGCAAATCCTACTATAGAAAATACAAAATACTAACTGTGCCACCAGGGTCAGACGTGAAATATACAGAAGGGCACCTTCTGAGATTATATAATGCCCTGCAATAGGGTGAATACCATACAACAATTAGACCAGGAGCTTGCCGACCACTAATTGTGTGTCATAGGTTTACTCCCAAAATGTGTGAATTGTTGTTAATTTGTGGTAGTAGACCAAGGAAATTTCCTTTTTTTGGTACAGGGGCATAAGGCAAATGTGTAAGAAATATGTCACAAATAAGTCATAAGTTTGCGCATGGGGGTTGGAAGGATTTCTTAATTTACACCCAAAAATCATGAATCCCAACTCCCATTCATTTTGGTACAAGGAGGCGAAACGCTCGCCCAAATTTTAAAAAAAGTCAGATAAAAAAAAAGTTTATGAATGGCAATCAGGAACTTGGTAAGTATGAACCACCTGAGTGCAAAAATACATTCGCCATATTTGGGGCAATGGAACTTCCTACTGCATGTAATAGTTACTCGTGTAATTTGATGAATATCATAAATTTAGGACTGGCAATCAGATACTTCAACCTCCTGAGTGCGAAAATAAATACGCCTTTTTAAAAAGTGGTGCGAAGGTCTTGCCATTCACGGTAATTCATGGTGTATCGGAGTTTCCTACCGCATGAATATCATAAATTTACGACTCGCAATCAGAAATTTGGTAAGTATGAACCTCCGGAGTGCGAAAATACGTTTGCCATCTTTGGAAAGTGGTGCAAAGGTTTTGCCTTTCACGATAAATGATACTCATCGAATTACAAGGGTAACTAGTACATGCGGTAGGAAGAGCCGATGCGCCATCAATTATCATGAAAGGCAAGACCTTCGCACCACTTTTCAAAGATGGCGAATGTATTTTCGCACTCAGGAGTTTCATACTTACCAAATTTATGATTGCCAGTCGTAAATGTGTGATACTCATCGAATTACAAGGGTAACTAGTGCATACGGTAGGAAGAGACGATACGCCGTCAATTATCGTGAAAGACAAGTCCGTTGCAAGACATTTCAAAGATGGCGAATGTTTTTCCGCGCTCAGGAAGTTCATAATTACCAAGTTTATGATTGCCAGTCGTAAATTTGTGATACTCATCGAATTACAAGGGTAACTAGTGCATGTGGTAGGAAGAGCCGAAACACCGTCAATTATCGTAAAAGGCAAGACATTTGCACCACTTTTCAAAGATGGTAATAATAATAATAATAATGATAATAATAATGGCGAATGTATTTTCACACTAAGGAAGTTCATACCCAATAAACAAATTTGTCATTTCTACAACAATTTTGTTTTATTGCTATTTTGTTACATTTATAAAATTGCAAGAAAAAGAAATAGTTGTACAACATTTAAATTTTGCGTGTTGGGTACTTACCAAGTTCCTGATTACCATTCAACTTATCATTTTTTTACCTGACTTTTTTTTCAAATTTGGGCGAGCGTAGCGCCTTCTTGTACCACCCAAAATCAATGGTAGTCTGGATCCATGATTTTTGGGGGTAATTAAGAAATCCCTCCAACCCCCATGCGTGAACCTAGGACTTATTTGTGGCTTTTTTTTACTTTTACAAGTCATATTTCTTACACATTTGAGGGCCTGTCCTATGCCCCTGTACCAAAAAAAAGGGCTAAATTAGCTTCCTTTAAAGCAGCTTTAATAATAAGATAATAATAATAATAATAGTAATAATAATAATAATAATAATATTAATAATAATAATAATATGGTATGGAGTTCGGCTTGGACAAATGTGCACTGGTTCACCTCAAGAGAGGACGATGCGGTGACTACGGAGAGGACGCGCAGCTTGTGGATGGAAGCATCTTGCACCACCTAGATGCCGGAGAGACGTATAAATACTTGGGTGTTGAGCAACGCTCCACTCAAGAAGTGTCAACAGTTAAAAACGCTCTCCGCGGCAAGTACCAGCACCTCCTCCGGCAGATTTGGTCTTCTGAACTGTCGGGGAAGAATAAGGTGTCTGCAACTAACATGCTTGCCGTTCCGATCCTTCTACACTCCTTTGGGGTAGTGAAATGGACACAAGGCGAGTTGCGCCAACTCGATGTAGGAACCCGAAAGATGATGCATCTCAACAGAAGTTTGCATCCAAAATCGTCCGTTCCGCGGTTATATCTCTCACGACAGCAGGGAGGCCGTGGACTCTCGAGTTTGGAGTATCTACATAGCAGGTCGGCTCTGGATGGAGCTTGCAAGATCATCAAGAGTTCGGATCCCCTTCTCTGCATGGTTCGCGACCATGAAAACGCAGGGACGGGAGCGTTCTTATTCAAGGCAGCACAACGAGCAGCCGATGAACTTGGTCTCGACTTCGACACTGGGCGGGTAAACCCGAGTTCTGTCACCGAGCTGGAACCCGCTCAGCTAAAAGCCCATGCAAAAGCAGCAGAGCAACGTAAATTTCTGCAGCTGCATAAAGATAAGCCCTTGCATGGAGTCTTCTACAAGAACATCGAAGACAGGGGCTTATCTGAGAAGCTGACCTTTGCTTTCCTAAGGTCAGCTGGGCTGAAGTCTGAGACCGAAGGGTTCATTATGGCTTGCCAGGATGGTGTCTTTAACACACTCGTCTATCGAAGTCATGTCCTGGGTATAGAGGTCCCTAATGTAAACTGTAGGGCCTGCCGAAGGGCGCCGGAGACACTTATGCACCTGTTGTCGGCTTGTCCGACGTACGCTGTCTCGGCCTATATCCACAGACATGATGGAGCATTACGTGTGCTGTACTATCATCTGCGGCATACGTATGGGATAGACGAGACACCAGTGCTGCCTTACGCTTCGGGGGATATTGAGTCCGTAGTGGGGAATGAGCGGTGCCTAATTTATTGGAACTACTCGTTTCCCACCCTCAGGCAAATACAGGCCAATAAACCTGATTTAGTCCTCCTCGACCACCAACTTAGGACAATGTTTGTCATTGAATTCTCCGCCCCAGGGGAAACAAACATTGTTCTGAAAGAGGAGGAAAAACGGACTAAATATCGAGATCTTCTCTTCGAACTCCGTAGACTCTATCCGGACCACACTGTTAAACTAGTGGTTCTTATCATAGGATGCCTAGGTGGGGTGAGGCGCACACTGCTTTCGGAATTGAAGACGATACCGGCATGCCGAAACTCGGCAGAAATCTTAGCCGGAAGAATGCAGAAGGCCGTTATCCTTGGCTCGTTACGCCTGCTCAGAGCACACGATTCGCGGACCCAGTGACCACTGACCCTACGGCGTAGGGAGTGGTCTCTGGTATTACCAGCGTACCCTCTCTGGCATCGGAGACAGAGAGAAGGGCGACTGGCTTCATAATAATAAAAAAAAAAAAATAATAATAATAATAATAATAATAATAATAACGGAAAACGGACCGGCAGCCTCCACGCGGTGTACCTGGACAGGCAGAGGCAACTCTGCCTGACAGATGTCGGACGTGGATCTCAGGGCTAACCACTCTGAGATCCACTTCTCTGGTTCTAGCAGACAGAGGAAGGGCCCCTCACAATCGACCCCAACCGGATGGGGGTCAGAGACAAGTTGGAGGGGCCATACCGGACGGTCTCAATGATGACAACACACGCTATGACCATGGACGCTTTAAGTGGACGAGGGAACTTCGAGATGACTTGCTGACCTGCTATGAGAGCAGCGAACCTGCGCGCAGAGGGTACATGGCGCGATTGCACGAAATCTGGTGCGACACGCATCCAGAGCATCGCGCCTTCTCTGAGCAACAGCTCAGGGATCAAGTATCCTACCTGCGCAGGACAGGGTACGTAAGGGCACCCCGTCAGCAGGAAGAAGCGCCAGCCGCACTGCCACCGCGGCAAAGAGCTGACGGGGAACATCCTAGAAGGTAAGCCGAAGTCAACTTAAGGACGAGGGTTAGCCTTAACAGCAGGGCTAACCTAAAGCCACAAGACCTGGCTCGGATGGACGCTGTTATCGATGAGGAATTACCAGAAGACGCCGACATTTGGCAGATCAACTGTGCCGTGTACAACGCTGCTAGCCAACTCGTGCCCCGCGAGAGGAATACCAACCCCTCGAGCGGTATCGAAAAGGCTAAGCGGCGTGTACAAAAGATCGAAGGCAAAATACAGTTGGCCAGACAACACGCTTCTCGAATCCAGAGTGTGGTGGAATACGTAACCACTGGCAAGGCATTTACGCATAAAGTCCGGCGAACAGCAGCCGGACTCAGACGCCAGCACCACACTCTAAATCTAACAGTGATGCTCACTATTAAGCAGCACTGTTTAGATAGGATTCGAGCGCTTATGGCTATCAAGAAAAAGCTAAATAGGCGGGTACGAAGTATGGAGCAAAATACCTTGTTCCGTACGAATCCTTCCCGCCTATTTCAAGAGCCACAGCGTGTTGTCGATAATCCACCAACTGTAGCCGATGTCGAAAGCTTCTGGAAAGGAATCTACGAAACAACACGTCCGTTCGATAGCAACACTCCAGCAATAGCACACTTCGAGGCTCTGTGCCACAGAACCTTTGAAGAGCCGGAAGAAGTGTGCCCGGCAATCAGTCCGGAGGAAGTCCAACAAGCTCTCGTTGGCACCAAGAACTTCGCTGCTCCGGGGCCAGACGGCATAAATAACTGGTGGTGGAAAAAATTTCCTTCCACACACCGGCGTCTGGCCCGAGTTTTCAACAAGTGGTTGAACGAGGGGCAGCAGATTCCGGACTGGTTTGTCGAGGGACGTACTGTGCTCATCCCTAAAAAGGGTGATCTGTCTGACCCAAGGAATTATAGACCAATCACCTGTCTGAACTCCTGCTACAAGCTATTTACTCGTATCTTGTATGCTCGGACACTACGGCAGGTTGATCCGGTCTTCCAGCAGATATACGAGCAGCGTGGCGGCAAGAAGGGCATGGCAGGTTGTAAGGACAGCCTGCTGGTAGACCGCTGTATTACACAGGACTCTGTGCAGTACAAGCGGAATCTATCGATGGCCTGGATTGACTATCGTAAGGCATTTGACACAACATCACATGAACTTCTGTTACATTTGCTCAAATGTCTTGCGGTAGCAGAGCCACTAGTGAGATGCATAGAACAACTGCTGCCACTCTGGAGGACACGCTTCACCATAACATCAGGTGCACAGCGGGTTACGACAGAGTAGGTGGCATTCAGAAGAGGAGTATTCCAGAGTCCCCTCCTCTTTTGCATCTCACTGCTGCCGTTATCTGTTGAACTCCGCCAAACTGGCGGGTACCACTGTGGATCACCCAGCAACCGGAGGCATAAGGTCACTCATTTATTCTATATGGATGACCTGAAACTGTATGCCTCCGGAGAGCGTGAACTTCAAAATGCTCTAAGGGTGGTCGAGGAGTACACGCGGGCCATTGGTATGGAGTTCGTGTTGGATGCCGGAGAGACCTACACATACCTGGGTGTGCAACAACATCACATCCAGGATGTGCAACAAATAAAGGAATCTCTCCGCGGCAAGTACAGACGTCTACTCCGAAAGATTTGGTCGTCCGAACTTTCGGGGAAGAATAAGGCGTCTGCTACTAACATGTTTGCCGTTCCTGTTTTGCTCTACTCCTTTGGGGTAGTAAAATGGACAGTAGATGAGCTGCGCCAACTAGACAGAGACACCCGCAAGATGATGAACATCCATAGGAGTATTCATCCTAGATCGTCCGTTCCTCGTGTTTACCTCCCACGTCATCGGGGGGCCGAGGACTCTTGGGTCTGGAGTGTATGCACGGCAGAGTAGTACTGAGTATGGCATGTAACATCCTCAGGAGCTCGGATCCGCTCCTGCTATTAGTGAGAGACCACGAAATCGCAGGGGTGGGCGCAGGATTGTTTAAGGCAGCAAAAAGAGCCGCAGATGAACTCGGTCTCATATTCGACGTCAGACGAGGCGGCCGGCGCGGTGCTGACCCAGAGTCAGCCACTGAGCTTCAGCCAACTCGTCTGAAAGCCCAAATAAAAGCTGCCGAACAGGAGAGTCTGTTTAGGCAGCATGTCGATAAACCCATGCACGGTGTATTCTACAAAAACATGGAAACACTGGGTTTATCGACTAGGCTGACATTCGCCTTTTTAAGGTCAGCTGGGCTTAAGTCAGAGACCGAGGGATTCATTGTGGCCTGTCAGGATGGTGTAATAAACACCTTGGTCTACCGGAGCCGCGTAATGGGTGTAGAGGTCCCTGATACCAACTGTAGGACCTGCCGTCAGGCGCCGGAATTGCTTATGCATTTGCTTTCAGCATGCCCGGTATACGCGATTTCGGCCTACATCCACCGCCATAACGCGGCTTTACGAGTGCTATACTACCATCTACGGCACTCGTATGGGGTAGACCAAACACCAGTGCTGCCTTACATCCCCGGAGATATTGAGTCCGTTGTCGAGAACGAGAGGTGCCGAATTTATTGGAACTACTTGTTTCCGACCGTCAGGCTAATTCAAGCCAACAAGCCTGACATAGTCCTCCTGGACCATCAGAACAAAGTGATGTTTGTAATCGAATTCTCAGCACCTGCTGAGACAAACATCACTTTGAAGGAGGGGGAAAAACGGACCAAATATCGTGATCTCCGGTATGAGCCCCAAGTGCTGTACCCGGACTACTCTGTCAAGATGGTCGTCCTAATAATCGGCGTACTCGGAGGGATGAAGCCTTCGCTGCTCTCAGAATTGAAGATCATACCGGCCTGTCAGAATTCGGCAGAATGGTTGGCAGGCCAGATGCAGAAGGCGGTTATCTTGGGGTCCCTTCGTCTACTTAGGGCACACGATTTAGGTATTTGCAGTCACTAACTCCACAGGTCGTGGAGAGTGGCTGCAAGGAATTCGCCGGCGCGGCTACCGTGAGGTGTCGGAGGCCACGGAAGTCCTGTCCGGCAGCGGGCAACCCGGAAAAAAAAAAAAAAAAAAAAAAAAAAAAATAATAATAATAATAACAATAACAATAACAATAACAATAACAATAACAATAACAATAACAATAACAATAACAATAACAATAACAATAACAATAACAATAACAATAACAATAACAATAACAATAACAATAACAATAACAATAATAATAATAATAATAACGGAAAAACGGACAAAATATCGAGATCTGCTCTTCGAACTCCGCAGACTGTATCCAGACCATACTGTTAAGATAGTGGTACTGATTATAGGAGCCCTCGGTAGAACGAGACACACACTGCTTTCAGAACTTAAGATCATACCGGCATGCCGAAATTCGGCAGAGGTCTTAGCCGGCAGAATGCAGAAGGCCGTCATCCTCGGTTCATTACGTCTGCTCAGAGCACACGATTCCCGGACCCAGTAGTCACTTACCCCACGGGTGTGGGGAGTGGCTGCCGGTACTACCAGCACCCCTCTGTGAGGGTCGGAGCCACAGAGAAGGGTGACTGGTTTTTAACAAAAAAAAAAAAAAAAAAAAAAAAAATAATAATAATAATGTTTATTTAAGCATTATAGCATACTTCCACTCCCATGCATATATATTTATCAAATATTAATACATACACAGAAAAACATCAATAACTATAAGAGACTGGGTGATAACCATGATACAAGGAATGTAAATATACTTGAAACTCCAGGGCACAGAACATCTAAATTTGAGAAGTGCCCAAAATATAAAGGGATTATATTATACAATAAATTATCTGATGAATATAAAAATCTGTCCGTCAATAAATTCAAACAAAAAATAAGGAAACTGCTATTAACTCACTGCTTCTATAGTGAGGAAGAGTTTTTACAGCATGATTTTGCATGAAAACATCCGTATATATATATATATTTTTTTAAATACTTTTAATTTATAAATTTTAATGTGTTGACGTATATTGTAATTATGAATGTATTACCATGATTTGATTTGAACTTTTTTAAATATTTTTTTAATAATGCATTGTTTTTAAAATTGTTTTTTTATAATTCTAAGATGCACCTCAGTGCATCATATACTGTGACATATCCTATAACTGTATAAGTTCCTTGGATGAATAAATTATTATTATTATTATTATTATTATTATTATTATTATTATTATTATTTACCATCAATAAAAACAAAATCGGGTTATACATAAGGTAAGTAGTAAATTACAAATGGAGAAAAAAAATAATATAAAAATAATATCAAAGTTTTGTTCAAAATCAACTAAAATTGGAATTGTAAAATATGGGTACCTAATAGTAATGATTTACATATAGTGAACTTCGTAAATAAACAGACAGAAACAACCCACAAAAGAAAATCTTGTGGTGGGTTTATTAACCTAACTTATAAATTTACAAACTTTGACATTAATATAGTTTTATTAAAGTACATATAAAATGCATTACTGATATTTAATGGTAGTTTGATAGTGGCTGACGAATTTTTGGTGAGGTGACATATATTAAGTATTTAAATTAATGTTATTTTTATTTTATTATTATTTTTTTTTTCGGAACAGTAATTTAAGGCAGTTGATATATATATTTTTTATTTATTTATTTTTATTTATTCATTATAAATATTTTTCATATCAATTAACTTGTGCGTAAATGTTCTATTTTTTGATAATAACCATGATTTTATTTTAGATTTAAACATGGAAGCGGAATTTAATAGTCTTAAGCTAAGTGGTACTTGGTTGTATACTTTCGGACCTAGAAAGGAAAAGCATCGCTGGGCTATAGTTTTTGTTACTTTTGGTATTACAAAAGAGCCTTGTCTATACCTTGTTGTATAAGAGTGCGTAATACTAATTTTTGATTTAGATTTTTTCTGTTCTAATATTAAGGAAGAGCAGTAAAGTTGTTTGATATCTAATATTTGTGCCAAAGAGTGGAGTGAATCACTAGGATATAATAAATTTTTAGAAAATATTATTTTTGAAATCCATTTTTGAATAGTCTCTAAGTTCTTGATGTGTACATTGTAAGCTCCTCCCCAGACGACTATCCCATATCTTAGTTGGGATTCGACAAGTGCATAGTATATTATTTTCATTTGCTTCAAATCTAATATTTGTCTAAACTGTTTAAATTTGGGTAGTAGGCTTATAACTTTTTATACTAAGGTGTTTATATGTTTATCTACTCTTATTCGGTTATATACTAATTGATGAACTGCTTTTGATCAATTAATAGTATCCATAAACAAACAGCGTGAGTTATTATAACTCACTAGGTACAGAGCCAATCACCTTTACCTTCATGCCCCGCCCGTCCAATCAACGTAACGTGCAACACACGAAGGTGGAGCCAGGGAGGTAGTGACAGATTATTTGCGTTAATATCTATAAAGGTTTTCTGAAATGTCACAAAATGCTACTTTTGATTCGTTCGTGCCGAGCCGAATTTTCGAATTTTGCCGTGAAATTTATGATCAGGTTTATCTGGAAGACTCCCTTCTGAGTTAGCTCGAAATAAAAAACGAGGTCAAACGAGTATTTTCCATTACGTATCTTTTGGTACTATCAGAAGTTTGGTTTTTTTTTCGTTTCGGAGATAACTACTGAAATGTTGGCAATGTACGGCAAAAAATTGCAAATTTTGAGCTTCTACAGTTGGCAACTTTTTAATCTTGGCTCCTAAGCCAAAAGACTACTCTAGTTAACTTAAATAGAATTAGATTGGCTAAAACACTTTTTTATTTTTTCACTTAATATCATGTACTACTTTGACGCTCCGTTAATCTTGGCCCTTCTGAGAAAAATGATTTTTTTAAGATTTACATATACTCTATAGAGAAACGTGAAATTTCTTACATTTCCTCGAATATCTCGATAATTATTGTTTTTTTCGAACTTTGTAGATAGCTTATGTAAAGAGAATAGAAGATAGATAGATAGTTTATTCAGTCAATACAATATTCAAATTGTTTACACTCGTCGAAACACATTTAAAATTTACATAGGCATTTAAAATAGGTATATATACACATTAAAATTTACATAGACAGAATTGATTGAGCTTTCCGACGCTTTTTCAATTTTCTTTCTAACATAAAAAACAAGACTTTTGACCGAATATGCGCTCCGGGCTATTGCAGTTCGCGGAGAAGTCTTGCATTTTCCGTCGCGTAATATTAATCTACAAAGCTGATTTTTTGTCTACAAGCAGTTTATGCACTATTTCGATTAAAATTCACATTCTACCTCCGCTTAAAGGTGCCTAAATCTTTGAAGACAACAAATATAAAGGAGTGAACAAAAATTAAATTTTACAGTTAATTTTATTAATAAACAAAGTGAGTAATTTAAACAAAATTTTCTCAATTTAATATTTATTGTTATAATCGTAGATAAAGTATAGTATTCAACTTGCGGTAACGGTAATAACGCAGATGAAAGTTTACAGCACTCGCCTACGGCTCGTGCTGTAATTCATCAAGTTACATTACGTTACATTACCGCTCGTTGAATAATATACTATTGTCCCATTTTAAGTTGCAGTCAATTACGATACCTAGATATTTGATATCTAAAGTTTATGGAATCTCAACAGAAATATCCTCGCAGTCGATTTTAAGTGCGGGAAGATCATTATTATTTATGGCAAATGGTAAATACTTTGTTTTATTAAAATTTATAGAAAGCAGTCGGAAGTCGAACCATTTTTTTATATTTTTAAAGTCAGCTGCTACCTTGTCTAGGATGGTTTCCCAGGTATTATCATAATAAAAAATAGCTTTACTTTCATATTTTCTAGACAAGGCATATTATAGCATGAATGAATATTTTAATGAAACCGATTTATTGTAACAATTCGGTGTTTTCACAAATAAAATCTCATTGACTGTGAAGGTAATAATTTTATTTATAACTAAAAACATTTGAATTTCCACAACCAGTTGAGTAATATCTAAGAAAAAGTATTTTTAAATTTGAATTAAAACTTTACCGCCCAAAACACTAAGCTATATTGTTGACGTCATCGGCCGTAAACACCTAACCTCCAAAATACATATCTTTTAAAAATTTCCCAGTAATATGTCACTATTATGAAAATTTCCGCTTGGTTCTCGTATTTTCAACTAAAATCTTGTGCAATGTAATGTTCGTAAAGTTTTAAATATCTTCTCCCAATAAAATAAGGCGATTTTTGTAGGTTGGAAATCCAACCTATAATTAGCAGCCCATTTTTAGTAATCAACAATATTGAGACATCATATACGTCAATTTTTAAATGCTTGGAGCCATACTGATTTCAAATGAGAAGTGCGGATATGTTCATTAAAAATGACAATAAACTTAAAAAACCTAAAAGTTGAGGTTATGTTAATGCAACCGATGACGTCACAGCCCGTTTTGTATACTACCCGTTCAGTTATTCAGTTTTGATATTTACTTGTTGAAATTTTAAATTGATAGATGAAAGAATGGTGTTTAAATACTGGTAAGTGCTTTAATGTATGGAGTACTTCATTTTAATAATATCAAAAAAGCAAATTTGCGTACAGTGAAAACACCTAATTATTTATAGTGACATAATACAATCTGTTAGATTAAAATATTTTATCTTTTTTTATATATTTTTAAGGTTTTATCTATTATTAAGATTGTATATTTTGCGCATTTTTCTTTTAAGATTTTATATTTTGTAAGGTGTTTATTACTGCTTAAATATGTTATGAAGGACAATGTATTGTACGAAAAGCTGAATAAAGTATTGTACTGTATTGTTCTGTTCAGTGTCAAGTGTCATTTATAAATTTTATTAACATTGTACTACCTTTATTATCTGCTGCTATAAACCCTAGTATGTTGTCATGTCTCAGCATAACCGTTTGATATATTTCTGCTTCTCGAAACCAAGACCGTTCCTCCCTTGAACTAAATATTTTCACAGCAACATTTTCTCCTCTCCATCTACCCCTCCATACTTCTCCAAATCTACCTTGGCCTATAATTTCTACTAACTGGATTTGCCTTGCTATACTTCTCTGAACCAGTAGAGGCAAACCTGCAACATATAAGAACATTTATAATACCAGGATTGTAAATGTAAACAAATGCAACTATGAGAAAATGATTTTTTTTAAAGTACAGCATCATCCTCAATGATATTAACATCCTCCTGATGTTATTGGAGGCAAAATATCTTTTGTACATTTTAGCCAAAGGTAGCCCATTAGCCGGAAGTAACACAATTCTTGATTTTTAAATGAAACACCTTGTATATTATTGCATTTTCAGAATTCTGACAAAATTCTAAGTAGGTTTGAACTATTTTGGCGTGTTTTTACAAGAACTTGATTTTTTTTAACCAAGTTTTGTTTTGAATCTAGAGTGTTGCGATTAACTTTAAATCAACATAAGTGACAAACAATAATGGAAAAATACAAATTTGACTTTTAACCAACAAATTTAATAACTAGGTGCATTCTAATCTTTCGAAATTAGTTCTTTGTAAAAAAGTTCCTTTTTTTCAAATGACACCACTCTGCAGAGTCGCGACTCACTCACTGGAAATCGAGAAGTTCCAAAAGCGAGAAGTTTCCATGGAGTCGCTATAGTCGCTATACACCCCCTCAGTTAAATACAACTTTTCAAGGCCAATCCAACGATACTGTCAAACTCAAAATCCATTGAGTATTAAACTCAAAAAAACCTATTATTTGAGATAAGATAAGATAAGATAAGATAATTTATTGGTGTTTAATATACAAGAGTATTTACACAAGTCAAAAAAATTAGAAGGCTACAACACATATAATTTCGATTATAAACAGTTCGAAGGACACTAAAATTGAATAGAATTGTTTAAAAGTATGTACACATATGGACATATATAGACATATACACACATACATATATTAGATAAAATTATAGGTAAAATGATACAACTTTTTATAACACACAATTAAAATTAAAAATCAAGATTAATTAAAAAAACATGAAACATTTTCATCTTCAGTTTAGTGTTATTATATAGTGGTTAAGTCACTATTTAAAAATTCCTGTATGGAATAAAAAGCATTATGTACAAGAAACTGCTTAATCCTGTATTTAAAAGATTTCTCCGTAAGGAGTTTGATCTCTGGTGATAAAGCATTATAGAATTTGAGGCCCCAGTATGCAGTGCCATCTCTAGTTTTTGTCAGTCTTAAGTAGTTAGTAGCCAAATTATTTCTGTGTCACGTTTGGTAAGAATGAATTTCGCCACGAGTTGTGTATGAGGATAAGTTATTTTTTATGTAAATTAAACATTGCAAGATATATGTACACGGGACAGTTAAGATTTTTAATTCAATCAGTTTCGATTTACAGTCGTCTCTATATTTGAGACCTGCAATTACTCTTATGGCTCGTCTTTGCATGGAAAACACACTAGACGCAGAGCTAGCATGCCCCCAGACGAGGATACCATAAGATATTACCGAGTGAATCAGGCTGTGATAGGCTGTGACAAGGGTTTCTGTTGATACCCGATGAGCCAAACTGCGAAGTAGAAAAATGTTTTTTGAAATTTTCTTGCAGATATAGTCTGTGTGACTTTCCCATGATAGCTTGTGGTCTAAGTAAACACCGAGAAACTTTTCTGGATCTGGATTTTCTATTTGGTTCATATTTCTTAGGCCAAAAATCATTGTCTCAGTCTTTGCGGTATTAAGACTCAGTTGGTTTGAAAGAAACCAATTTTGAATCCTAGATTCAGTTACCAGCATTCCTTCTAATAAAGCATCTAAGTTGATATTATGTTCAGTAAGGTTTGTATCATCAGCAAATAAGATGGTGGAAGTAGAACTACCTAGTAAGAGAGGTAAGTCATTTATATAAATTAAAAAGAGAACCGGTCCCAGGACTGAGCCTTGAGGGACGCCAATATTCACTCTAAGTTGATCTGATTTGATATTTCTATAAGACACATATTGTTGTCTATTGCTCAAATAGGATTCCATTAAGGTGACACTGCTTGTGGTGAAGCCATAAAAATACAATTTGTTTGCAAGGATTTGATGTGATACACAATCAAAAGCCTTAGTTAGGTCAAAGAACTTCGAGCAAGTAAATTGTTTCTGTTCGAAACCCGTATTAATTATAGTAGTTAGTTTGTCTATCGCTAACGTAGTTGAAAGATTGTTCCTAAATCCAAATTGATTTGGATTAAATAGGTTTCGACTCTCAAAATAATCAGTTAATTGAAGTTTTAAAATAGACCCATAGATTTTTGCTAAAGATGGTATGATCGAGATAGGTCTATGGTTAGTTGGATCATCTATATCATTCTTTTTGTAGATGGGAACTACCTTTGAAATTTTCAAGCAATCGGGGAATACATTATTGCTGATGCCTAAATTTATTAATGCCGTTAAGGGTAACAATATAGAATGTTTGACTGCCTTTATTATTTCTGTGCTCAAGTCATATGCATCTTTGCTTTTTTTGTTTTTCATGTTATTTATGGTCGTAAGTACGGTTTCTGTAGAGACTATAGTAAAATTGAATATATTAGGTGTGGTGAAGTTTTCCAAAAATTCAGTGTAGTCATGATTGCTAGGTGGTAAATCATTCACTATATTATCAGCTACGTTAGCAAAGAATTTGTTAAAATCTTTTGAGCTAATCTTATCAGTAACTTGTTGAGAAGCAGGTTTGCTATTGTTTATGAGTTTCCACATTGCTTGCTGTGGATTGCTATGTGAGGCTATGTAATTGTCGTGTGCTTGTCTTTTATGTTTTCGCAATTCAAAGGTGTAAAGAGATTTATAATTTTTGTGTATAGCAATATTATCCGTGGTTGGATTTATTTTTGCATAATCCCGCAAGAATTGGAGTTGACTTCTCATTTCACGTAGGTCATCATCAAACCACCTAATTAGTTGACGATTTTTTGTGTTTTGTGTTTTTGTTTTTAAGGGAAATATATTGTCAACTGCGTCAGTTAAAACGCCAATAAACATTCAAATTTTTCATTTACATCTAAATATGGGTTATGTATGAAGTTCCAATTTTTATGGAACAGGTACTCGTTTAACTTGGTAAACCCTACATCATTTAAAGGTCGATAGGTCACAAGTAAGTTGTTACTCTTTTTTTTAACATTTGCTTTTAGATGGATGCCTAGATGATCTGAGAATAGAGTGTCAATAATATTCACTTCATAATTGTTAGATGGTAAGTTAGTAAAAATATTATCTAGGGTGTGATTTTTCCTAGTGTTATATTCATTTGTAGGTGCGAGGCCAAAGGATCTAAATATGTTTAGTAATATTTGAGTATTACGGTCATTTATGTTTTGAAACTGGATGTTAAAGTCGCCAGAGACGAATAATAATTTATTATGTTTTACAAGTATTGTTAATGCAGTTGATATTTTTTCAAAAAATATATCAAGATCTCCGTTAGGAGATCTATAGACAGTCATTATTCTGGAACTATCTATGTCGATTGCAGAAACTTCACAGTTTAGTTCATCGGACAGAATATTTATCTGTGGTATTGTTGTGCACTTATATTTACTTAAAGCATATATGGCTACACCTCCATGGGAATAATTAGATCTAGAAAATTCAGAGACCAGATTGTAATTGTTTATGCTTACAAATTTTATTTCATCCTGGGTACACCAGTGTTCGTTAAAGAGTAGGAAATCATAATATAAGGAATTTCCTTCCATCAATGCTTCAATTTCATTTACTTTATTGCGAATACTTTGAATATTTATATGCAAGATGTTAAAATTAATTGTTTCGTTTTTTATTTTATATGATTTTTCTGAAGTGAAAATGTTTTCATTTACAGATTTAGGTATTTTTTTATTTACTCCATTATTAATAAAGCTTGAAGTATTATGAACTTTCAGAGAGTCGGATGCTGGTAAATTTGAGCTGTAGCTAATTGTAAATTCATTGTGTGAAAGTTCTTTTCTTCTAGATAAGTTGGTATTTAAAAATCCTCACGTGATTGTTTATTATATTTATTATACTTTGTAAAATCAAATCTCTTGAATGCCATACTTTTGGGCCAAGATGAGGGATTATATATGTCATCTCTCAGATCCCAGTCGATTCCAAACATGAAACATTTATTTTGAGATTCTTGAGTCGGTAGTTCTTTAATGCAAATATCAGCGTCTTTAAATTTCGGTTGATTTGTGATAAATTTTTTAATTCTCTCAGCTGTAATGTGTCTTTTAATTCTATACAAGTATAGCCAAACTTTTCTAGTAATTGCAAATTCACTGTCTTCATTCTCCCCATAGAATTTCTTAGCAGGTCTTCTAGATTTTTTACGATAAGTTACTACATTAAAGTCTTCATCCTCCTTTTTGTCACTTGATAGATTAATGATCTCATTCATTTTACTTAACTGAGCCGCCTCTAACTGTTTATGGTTAAGTTCTTTTTCAGGCATCCTTGGGTTTGTTGGTAAATTCAAATTTCCCTCTTTGCTTTGTTTTATATTTGTTTGTGCAGTAGACACCTGTTTTTTAATTACTGAACTAAAAGATTCAGCTTTATGGGTTTTTTCTTGAACATTTATGTTTTTGATGGGTACTTTTTTAGGATTAACTTCTGACTCTTTCTTAATCAACTCAACTTTTTCTTCAAGTAGTTTTTTATTTTCCTCTAATAGTTTATTATTACTTTCTATTAATTTATATTTACTTTCAGATTCCTCCAAAAGTCTTCTAAGCATTAAATTTTCGATTTTCAATTTCTCAAATTCTATTTTGGTACTTGTCTCATCAGGTTTCCCTTGACTATGTGCATTCAGAGAATGCCGAGGTAGGTTAGATTCACAACACTTAACTATCGTTTCACTAATAATTACAATATTTTTATTTCGTTGTATACACGACCTGTGAAAAACACCTCCACAGTTTATACAAACAGCAATAGCACATTTCTTGGATTTACAACATGTAAAAACAGCATTTTTCTGACTATCAGAATCAGATTGCTCATCATCAGTAGCCATCTTTAGTTATATATATTAGTTACATTTGTTTTTCATTATGATAGAAAAACAGTATAATTGACTTTTAAAGTAAGGCATGAAAACAAAAATTGTTCGACAGTTATCAGAAACTTTATTAACAAGCATTCCAGTTGTGATAAGGCGCAGTGCAATAATTGCTTGTCTATTCGTGGTTTCTAACGTTACAAGAGATGAACAACCAGACATCTTACTAATTTACGGTGAATGCTGTAAGAACGCAATAGCAGCGTTACTGCTCAGTTGTACAAAAGAAACGATCTTGCCGAATGAAAAGCATCTGCGCCTAAAAACCTAACCTAATATATTCGCGCACCGAACTAAAAAAATAACCACTGACAGCAAAAACATTTATAAAATAGTTGAGTTTCGCGGATAAACAAACGAACAATAACCTCAATCTTCCACTGAGTACAAAATGATCTTATGATCTTATTCCCGAGCTAGTTTAGTTGTGCTAGAAGTGGGAGTAGAAAATTTCACTTTAGAATCACTCGCGGAATCGAAAAAAAACATACCAACAACTGAGTAATAGTAATAATAATAATAATAAAAAGTGCAGAAGATCGCACTATTGGGAACAGCGCATATTTTAAGGAAAGTTCTGGACTAGGAGTCTCTGTGATCCGTTGTTGGGGTCTGGACTCTGAGCTGTTGGAGCAAGTATCACCAACTGAAGGGCCCAAAAACCTGGAACGGGCTCTAACAGAGCCGAATTTCAATCGCGCGTGAGGGATTCGGTGAATAGTTGCCAGCTACGGCTGAGAAAGTGTGCCGCTGTTAAATCTATGATAATAATAATAATACATTTACTATCCATCAGACCAAAATAAAATAAGGAGTCGTCAAAAACACAATAGATAGTAAATAAAACAAACTATAAATAAATTGGTAAGTACAAAAACAAGGGAAAACAGAAACAGATACTAACATTTACATTTAGAACACTTACAGTAGTAATGCAATGATTCTTACTTTTACGATTACGATTCCGATTATCATTAGTGATAATCGCTGATTACGAATACAAATACGATTACGATTATCTAGAAAACTTAGTTAAATTTTATAGTGTAGCAATAAAAAGCAATTGTTTTTATTAAAACTATTTTATTATCAGTTACTAAACCCACTTGTTATATAAAGTCAGTTTACTATGTTTTGTTTTTATACATAGATTAAGGACTGGCTTTGTCAATAAAAATCTTTTGTATTTTTTAGACAATAAAGCATATTTGATTTGATTTGATTTGATTTGACTATCAATGTTCTCAAATTAAGGGATTTAGGTAAATAATGTAAATGAAGATACCCCACTTAAAAATCTTGGTGGATAAAATAAAACTGAATTGGAAATTATTATCACTCAAGCCAAGGTTGTGTAAAATCCACCTTCTTTAGAAAAAGATGACCCACTGGGTACTTAGGTGGGTTTTTGGTGGGTTTTTCTGGGTAATTGAGGTTTATACTGGGTTTTTATAAAATTCAAATTTCCTGTCTAATTTCCCACCTTTCACTCGGCGTTGCTTTGACAATATAGCGTGTGACAACATCTGGACTGTGTTGGAAATATTCTCACATTCTCAGTTATGAAAGCCTAGTAAATATGTGCGTTTTTTTTCAAAATTGCATAGTTGTCCCGCTTCTAGTGCCGCAGTAGAAATAATTTTTTCTACATTCGGCCATATTTGGAGCAAACTAAGGAATAAGCTTGGAGCTGAAAAGGCGTCAAAACTAGTTAAGGTTTATAAACATTTAAATAAAACAAATATCTCTTCAAAAGATATTTATCTTTTGCTTTTCACATTCCAGTTTGAGGAATTTTTTAAAAGTTTTTGTTATTTGTTTCATGTTTTTATTTTTCTCAAGTTTATTGTTTACTTGTTTTATTTTTTACTAATATATTGTAACGTGTTTCCACCCTTAGGAAACCACCCTCGCAAAATCCGTGGGTTCCAAAAATTATAACAAGAGATGTCCACTAACACACTTTATTAAATATTTACTGGATACTTCACCACAATACTATTATTAATTTAAATACACTTTACTGACTAAAATCACAATGTTTATCACTTTGTTTATCTTTGAAGTCTTAACCTCACTTTCTATACTTTCTGAACTACTCGCCGAGAATGCGGTCGGTCTTTTATACCTAAAAATGACAGATCTCGATTGTTCTGTGATGACGCCACCATTCTCTAGATAATTCCAGATGTCACTTTGGAATCTTCTGGTAGGTTCTTTTTCGAGTAGGTGCAAATACATCATTCTAGGGGTTGTAACACATTACACTGGCCCCTCCTTAAGCCTGAACATCCCGGTCAGGCAATTCAGACTCTTTCACATACTTCGCCAGTCTATCCAAGTGTACGATCTTCATCTTGGACTTTTTGTTTCGTTGAATCCGATAAACGACATCATTTATTCGGGTAATAACAGTATATGGTAAATCCCAAGGAGGTTGAAGTTTCGGTGACTTCCCTTTCTTTCGCTGTGGGTTATACAGCCAAACCAGCCAAACCAGATCTCCTGCCTTCTGAACTACCCTTACGGTCATATCGAGCCTTCATTTGGTCACTGGCTATGGTGATTTGGTCTCTAACCAGCTCATGAACATTTCTTAGCCGTTCACTCATTTCATCCACATAGCTGTTCACAGGAAGCTGTTCTCCGCCTGGTGTTCCGAAAATCAAATCACACGGCAGTCTGATCTCATGTCCAAATACTACACGGGCTGGTGTTTGTTTCGTAGACTCGTGGATAGCAGCTCTGTATGCCATGAGGAAGAACGGTATGTGGAGATCCCAATCACGTTGATTCTTATGAACTACTTTAGAGAGATGTTCTTTCATGGTCTTGTTATGTCGTTCCACCATTCCATCTGATTGCGAGTGAAGGGCTGTTGTCCGTGTTTTGTGTATCCCCAATAACTTGCAGATTTGCTGAAACACCCCCGACTCAAAGTTCCTCCCTTGATCTGAGTGCAGCTCCAGGGGTACACCAAACCGACATATCAAATTATCTACCAAGACTTTGGCGACAGTGACTGCTTCTTGGTTTGGAATTGCATAGGCCTCTGGCCACTTACTAAAATAGTCCATGGCAACCAGTATGTACTTGTTCCCATCCTTGGTTACTGGGAATGGGCCGGCTATATCGATCGCAATCCTCTCGAAAGGAGCTCCGACGTTATATTGTTTCATTGCACCTCTACCTCTAGTCTGCGGTACTTGCTGCACAAATTTTGCAATTGCGACACCAAGCTTCCACATCCTGATGACTATTTACCCAATAAAATCGTTCTCGTACTTTATTCAGGGTCTTATTAACGCCGAAGTGTCCACCGGATGATCCATTATGCACTTCATGAAGTACTTTCGGTACTCGACACCTGGGAATCACTAGACGCATAAAAACTTCCTTGCCATCCGGGCTTTCCCAAGCTCTCTTTAGCAGCCCGTTCATAACTTTGAGTGAATCCCATTGGGCCCACAAAGCCTTCAATCCAACTGCCTTGTCCGAAACATCCTTCCACGCTGGTCGAATTCCTTTCTCCTTTGCTCTCAATATAGCCCCAATTTCTGTGTCATTCAGTTGTTCTTGTCTCAGGGCTTCGGTTGTCCAATCGTCCGGAACTTCTATTTTAATAGTGTTGACGGCCACCGTACCCTGCAATTTCTCAACGTGGCGGCAGTGCTTGCAATCTTCCTTGCACGGTCTTCTAGATAAAGCGTCTGCGTTCTTATGAGATCTTCCAGGTCGATGTTCGATTTTGAAATCATACTGTTGCAGCCGTTCTATCCAACGAGTTAGTTGACCTTCAGGGGTTTTTAACTGCAACAGCCATTTTAATGCAGCATGGTCGGTCCGAATCTTGAAATGTCGCCCATAAAGATATTTATGAAAATGGTCCACTGATTTAACGATGGCGAGTAACTCTTTCTTGGTTACACAATAATTTCTTTCCGGTTTGGACAGCACCTTGCTGAAGTACTCGATCACTCTTTCCTGCCCATTCTGGATGAGACAGTACACAACCGACCGAAGAATTGCTGGCATCCGTGTCTAAAATAAAAAGTCCTTCCCGTTGTGGGTACACTAGCACAGGACCAGTGCATAGAGCTGCCTTCAATTTTCTCCATGCCGTTTCACATTCCGGTGTCCATTGGTACTGCACTTTCTCTTCTGTCAGCCGGTGTAATGGCTTCGCAATTTCTGCAAACCCTTCCACAAAGCGCTTATAATAAGTGCAGAGGCCAAGGAAGCTCCTTACTTCATGAACGTTACATGGTCTTGGCCAATCTCGTACAGCAGAAATTTTGTCGGGGTCTGTTTGTATTCCATCCGAAGAGACCACGTGACCAAGAAATTTGACTTCTTTCTGGAATAGCAGGCACTTCTTCGGGTTCAACTTCAGATGGGCATTCCTGACTCGCCCAAATACTTCTTGAAGATTTTTCAAATGTTCTGTAAAGTCCTGACCCATAACAAGCACGTCGTCAAGGTAAACCAGGCACGTCCTCCAGGTTAGCCCTCGCAGCACGAATTCCATCAGTCTTTCAAAGGTAGCTGGCGCATTGCAAAGTCCAAAAGGCATCACGGTAAATTGATAAAGACCACTGCCTGCTGAAAACGCTGTCTTCTCCTTATCATCAGGATGAAGCCCCACTTGCCAGTATCCACTCCTAAGGTCTAACGTAGAAAACCATCGTGAGCCTGCCAACGTGCTTAACGTGTCGTCAATTCGTGGTAATGGGTAACTGTCTTTCTTCGTGACATCGTTTAATTTTCGATAATCGACACAAAATCTTAATGTTCCATCCTTCTTGGCAACCAAAACTACTGGCGATGACCAGGGACTCGTTGACTCTTCAATGACTCCATCTTGTCTATCATTGCCGAGGCATCTTCTTGTTTCGCTAATGGAAGCCTCCTAGGTGGTTGTCGAATAGCGGGTGAGTCGCCAGTATTTATCCGATGCTGAACTATGTCTGTTTTTGTAAGAGCCTCTGTATTCTTGGCAAATACTGAACTTTCCTTTTCCAGGAACTTGATTGTCTCCCTTCGTTCATCCTCAGATAAATGCTCCAACTGGGTACTCAACAAGGTCAAAACTTCCTGGTCTATTTTCATAGATGAACTTCCCTCTGTTTCTTCCTCGCACCTCGCTACCCATGTGACCGGTTCATAGGAGCCAATCGGTTTGCCTTCCTTAATTGTCACCGAGTGGGAATTTAAATTAACGACTCTAATTGGGATTTTGTCTTTAGTCCGGGTTAAAGTTCTCGCCACAATAATATTGGGTAGGGACTTAATCGATTCGTCATCTTCAACTAGGCCAACACGGTACCCTCCAGGATTTCCTTCTAAGGCAGCATCGATCATTTGTTCTGAATGAGCAGGAATCTTGATCGCCTGTGTTGTTAACAATCTCGCTTTATGGAATTGGTCGTCTGCGGTTGCCAGAATAAATTCCTCATTTCCAATTTTTAAGACTCGCTCCCCTACGTCAACAATGAATCCCTGCTCTCCCATGATGTCTAGACCCAAAATGAAATCATCCATAATGTCAGCCACAATGACCTTGTAATTGAACCTCAACCGTCCAACCTGCAGTTCCAAGTTGACCTCTCCATGGACCGCAGCCCTGTCCCCCGTGGCTGTCCGAATGATTACTCCATTTTGCTTCTTGTCAATCTGCAAGCCTGATATAAACCCTGGCCGCACTATTGATGACGTAGCACCGGTGTCAATAGTAAACACGCATTTTCTTCCATTCACATATCCTTGCAACAACAGACTACTTGGAATTCTTTGGAGCTGGGAAATCTTTATTTCTCTGGGGGCACCGCATTCCCTAGCCAGCACAGCCCCCTTGGTGCTGGCTATCCTTAGTTTTCCTGCTTCTCTTCAACATTCACAGCATTTACTCGACTCTCCGAGTTCTGCTGTCGACAGTCTCGTTTCATATGTCCCACCTTGCCGCAGTTGAAACATTTAATACCTCCGCTCGGCTTTCCTTTATTTTGTTGTTTTTCCTGCTTTCCGAGGCCATCCAATTTATCGCATAATTTGGTGAATATTTTCTGCATCTCAGTCAGCAAGGGGTTCTGGTTCATTTCTGGTTGCGATTCTTCGAGAGTCACAGCTCGCACTCTCGACCTTGGAGTATCCCTGTAAGCGGCTTCTACTTCGAGTGCACGCACCAAAGCTTCGCTACTACTTTGGTGTCTCGTCAGCCTCAGAACTCGCCTGACCTCTTCGTCCCTTATACCATCTAAAAAGGCCCCCACGGCTAATTGTTCCTGGAATTCTTTAGGTGCACTCGGATACGCCAGGTGTGCCAGTCTCTCTATCGCAGCTTCAAATTCTTGTAAACTTTCCCCTGCTTTTTGCATCCGGGATTTCAGCTGAGCCTGGTATAATTGGGCAAGGTGTTGATCGCCATACCTCAAGTCTAACGCAGCTTCCAAGACTTTAAAGTCCCTTTGTTTCTCAACTGGGATGGTTTGGAGTAACTCTGAAGCTTGGCCCCTTAGTGCTAGAACTAATGCCATGGCCTTTTCCTCATTATCCCAATTGTTCGCACACGCTGCTGCCTCAAACTGCCTCTTGTACGTCGTCCAGGAACTTTGGCCATCAAAAGAAGGGGGTTTTAGTCGCTGTCCTGATGATACCACCTGCTGGCTTCCTCTATCTCTCAACTGTCGTTTAAGCCGGTCTATTTCTCCTTTGACTTCTTCTTCGAACTCACTCATCTTTTCTTCAAACTGATTTACTTTTCCTTTTACTTGACCGACTTCGGCCTTGACTTCACCTACTTTATTTTCGACCTTGTTTATCTCTTCTTTGCCTTCACTTTTGACAGAAATGATTGCGTCCTGTTGTATTTTTATTTGATCGCTCAGGATTTTCCTTAATTCCTCCTGGCGTCTTTCTTCCAAGTTTTCCATTATTTTTCTGAGTTCGTCTTTTTCCTCTTGACGTTGTCTTTCTTCATCCTCTTTTTCTTTCTGACGTCTTCTTTCTTCATCCTCTTTTTCTTTCTGACGTCTTATTTCCTGATCTTCCATAATTTTCTTTAATTCGTTCCTTTCTTCTTGACGCCGTTTTTCTTCCTCCTGGCGTTTTCTTTCTTGCTCTTCTTTTTCTTCTTGACGTTTTCTCTCCTGTTCTTCTTTGTCTTCCTGCCGTTGCTGCGCCATCATTTTTTGGAATTGTTCGAATAAGTCCTTCCTGTATTTGTTTATCGGATGCCATACTTCTTGTTGTTACGGGCATACGATGAAATTAAAATAAATTTAACGGTCACGTCAATATCGGTAATGGAACTTTCCAGACAAATCTCGAAATAGCACGAAAAAGTCTTATCCAGAGTCTTTTGTCACTATCCAGTTCAGAGAATTTAATAATCTCCACTAATGTCCAAATAGAAAAGTTCTAGAAATTTTTACGCACTAAATGAGTCTTTTTCAGTGTCTCTATCACTTCTCAGTTCAAAGGATTTAATTATCACACTAATATCCTAATAAAATGTTCTACAATGTCTCAAAAATGCACTTAACACTATTTTCCTGTTCGAAAATAACCCTCAAACAATGTCCAGTAAATGAGTCCTCCGTGTTAGCACTAACCCTCGAGAATACTTCTCGAACACTCCAGCACAACTTCAGAGCTTCTCTTGTCATAAAATTCCGCTTTCTGACACCAATTTGTGACGTGTTTCCACCCTTAGGAAACTACCCCTTGCAAATTCCGTGGGTTCCAAAAATTATAACAAGAGATGTCCACTAACACACTTTATTAAATATTTACTGGATACTTCACCACAATACTATTATTAATTTAAATACACTTTACTGGCTAAAATCACAATGTTTATCACTTTGTTTATCTTTGAAGTCTTAACCTCACTTTCTATACTTTCTGAACTACTCGCCGAGAATGCGGTCGGTCTTTTATACCTAAAAATGACAGATCTCGATTGTTCTGTGATGACGCCACCATTCTCTAGATAATTCCAGATGTCACTTTGGAATCTTCTGGTAGGTTCTTTTTCGAGTAGGTGCAAATACATCATTCTAGGGGTTGTAACACATTACAATATTGACACGTTACATTTTTGTTATTGTTTTGTTCAAGTATTTGTGAGGCAAAAATATAATTTTTTATACTAATTGCTTTTTTTTTCCTGCAAAAAAACGAAAATCAAACAAAAACCCACATGGATTTTTCTAAAATCAAAAACCCACAAAAAACCACCAATTTTACCCACGAGTTTTTTCTAATGGTGGGTTTTTGTGCCAACCCTGGGCAAGCATGTAACCATATAAAACAAAAATCAATGATTAATTGTAGGATTGTTCGACCCAACCTATTTCTCCTAGTTGTTTGTAGCAGCAGTGGAAAACAACCTCTCTGATGGAACACTGGAAGCCTTCAATGCAAAATATTTATGTGCCATGGATTTTAAGCAAATAAAGGTTATATTTTTCTTTCCAGTGTTGAATCGTATCTTCCATATTAGACGACGCAGCGTAGAAATTAAAAACCACAAATCGTAAATAATCGTTTGCAGTAATCGGCGATTACGATTAATCATAAAATGCTAATAATCGGCGATTACGGTTAATCTCAATCGTAATCGTTGCATCACTAACTTACAGCTCATTAAAAATAAAAATTAAATATTTAAAATTGTCAAATCGCAAGTCGAGCTACAATGAAAAGAATTTAATTAAAAAAAAATGTATTTATGTATACATTTATATATATTCTTAAGACTCAAACTGGTGTTGAAGACAGATTCTAGCATAGGGTGACCAGTTATTTGCAGTTTGAATGCTGTACACTTGGACTGTGGAGTGAAGTGGGGCCTTTTTTTGTATGCCAATAGTTGTGTGGCGAAATGCGAAATATACATGTTGATGAGTTATTTATAGTGGCGGCACTGTGTGGAAAGAGAGGCTGGAATATGACGGATCCGTAGACGGTCCATCATGCTTTTTCCTTTTGAAAATGATTAAAAAGCAGGAGCCGCAACGTCGATACTTCAACGATCTCAGACGCAGCTCAACTAGAAAATCTAGTAATTTTCATACTGACAACTGCGGAAATTTCTCGGAACATTTCATTTTCCTCCATGGAAGAAAATTCATACTCTGACTAAATCGCATTGTGCACTCCTCCTTAAAACTAGATTCCTATATGACCCTATATACATTCCCGAAAACCTGTCGCGATCACCAAGTTATTCCCTCTATCTCCACAACTCAATCATCACTTCAAATCTCCTTCTGTCTCAAGAATTTGAGTCATGGCAGATTTGATGTACTCAGAAAATTATACAAGGCGCAATCTCAACACTATCAATAACCATATACGAAATCTATTAACGCACAGCTCCACACTTTCAGTATTCATTTGGTACTCTGAGACACCCTTAACTGACCAATTATCCAATGACAAAGCTCAATACATCCCAAAACAAAATACCATTTTTCAGAAAAACAAACTTTCCAAATTAAAGACGGAATGATTCCCCGGCAACCATAATGCTGTACGTTTTGCTGTACATCCAAGAATGCTGTACATGTGTATCAGAAGAAATACAGTTACAAGCTAAAGGTTATTTTAACAAAACACTTATTTTACTTTCACATCCAATGTAAGTATAGTAACGACAAAAAAACTTTTAAAAATTTTTATTGTTCAAATAGGCTTAGAATGTCATGAAACGTCGAGATTTTAAGTTTGAGCGAAAAAAAATTTCTGTCTGTCTGTCGGTCTGTATCTTTTTTGTGCGCACGTTTACTCTGGAACCGTTTAAGATATTGACTTGAAATTTGGTACACATATGTACTTTAACGAGATCTAGAACTAGATTTCATCTTGTTCTGTCGAAGGGTTGGGGGGTAAATTGGGGTAAATTTGGGGTAAATAGGTAAATCAAGCAGATAAGAGTTCATAAAATTGTTATTTGGTATATACAAGAGAAGCTAAGGTCTCAAAAGAAACTTTGGCATTAGCCACCCCCATTACCACCCCCACCCCATTAAAGGGGATAAAAAAATTGTGATTTAGTGTGTGTACAAGAACCAGAAACCTTAAAATATTTTTTTACTTTATCCACCCCCACTACTACTCCCTATCACCACCCCCACCCCACTACCGATGTGGGGTATCGTTTTATGGGTTTTCGGGGTAGAGGATTTCAAATACTATATTATTAAAGTTCCATAAACAATTATTTCCACATACAAAATTTTTTCGTTGTGAGTGACTTGGATAGAAAATCTGGATGTGGAAGTAGTGATTCCTTGGGCAGCGGTTTTTAACTTAAACCCAAATATTTGCATCGAAAATAATAATCCAGTAAAATGCCTAGGTTTCATTTTTGATAGTAAGCTAACCTGGGAGGCTCACATAGATTGCCTGTCCAAAAAACTGTCAAGTTGCATCTTCCTATTAAAAAATCTTAACAATTTGGTGGACCAAAGGGTAATTTTAATGGCATATCATGCTCTTTTCCATAGCATAATGTGCTATGGTATCTTACTTTGGGGAGGATCTTCACATGCCTCTGAAATATTAAAATTACAAAAACAAGCAGTAAGAATCATCACAAATTTTAAATATAATAATACCCATAGACCCTAATTCAAAAATTTAGGTATACTTACTTCCATCAACCAGTAAATATTTGAATGTATTGTCTATGCACAAAACCATCTTAGTGAATATCATACTCAAACTAGTTATAATAGACTGGCGGTACATGACCAGTCAGGTGCAACGTTTTTAAAATGCATGCCAATCATATATATGAATGAAATTACCATGAATATGCCAGAAACGCAAATTTTAGGCAGTCGTCGCGTGCAAAAGGGTGTGCAAATCGATTTTTTTTTGTTTTTGTGTGTTTTTTTTTAATTTTAAAATGGATGCCAATAGTGCCAAACGAAAAGCCTTGAAAAAAAATCCAAAATCAAAATCATCCAAAATCAAGAACACCAAAAAATTTTACGATTTAATGTGCGCATCAAAAGTTGTTTTGCGCGCGGAAACTGCATGCTAATGAATTTATGCTGGATTCTTTTTCACGGCTTTTCGTTTGGCACTATTGGCATCCATTATAAAATTTAAAAAAAAACACAAAAAAAATCGATTTGCACACACTTCTGCACACGACGACTGCTTAAAATTTGTTTTTCTGGCATATTCATGGTAATTTCATTCATATAAATGATTGGCATGCATTTTAAAAACGTTGCACCTGGTCATGTACCGCCAGTCTATAATACCAGACACAAACCTATAATGGCTCCATATTTCCGTTTATCGAAAAATATTAATAGTTACAGGTATAAATCTGTACAATTATATAATCTTCTACCATACGAATGGAGGAATTTAAATCGTAAACAATTTATTAATAAAATTAAAAGTTTTCTGAACGCGCAGGTTTTTTACGAAGTCCAAGAATTTAATGACTATTTTCTGCATAACACTTAAAACTGGACAAGTCTGTGGGTATTTTTATTTTAAAATTAATGTTTTTTTGTATATAAATAATGTATTCTGTATTTTTTAATATTTAAAATTTTATATTCCTCAATATTTGCAATAGGTACTATTGTTTTATTGTTTTTTGACAAGTGTATACATTGTATTTGTCTCACATGAATAAAGTGTCTGTCTGTCATGCCATTAAAATTCCGGAAAATACAGCGAAATTCCATGAGTATGGTCACCCTATTCTAGCAACAACTTTTTTGAGAAATATTTTTATATTGTTAATTTGCTTGACGCATTCTGGAAGCTTATTATATAATTTTACCCCAGTGTATGTGGAACTTTTTCGTACAGTGAGTCAATAAATTATTCTGTCTTCTGATGTATTCGTATAATTGTTTCTTAAAAAATTGTTTAAATTGGATTTTACAAATACAACTATTTTCAACATATATTTAAATACAAGCTAATGGTAATAACGGCAATTTTTTAAAATAGGTTTTACAAGGCGTAAGCATACATTATATTTCTTATTGCTTTTACTTGTAATTTAAACTTAAAGTGATGAGAAGAGCCCCAAAATAAAATGCCATACGAAATTCTTGAGTAGAATTGCGCATAGTAGTAGTAGGCCAGTCACCAGGGACTTCCATAGTGCAAAGTTAGACAAAAATTGCGAAAGTTTTTAAATTTTGTGCCAACATTGGGGGAGGTAAAAAAATAATAAATCCGATTTTGCACCCTTTTCCGCCCCCCCCGGAACATTGTTAAATTAACAAAAAACGACGTAACTTTTTGAAGAAAATTCCGAAATTTATGCAAACCTTGGAGAACATTTTAATAATTATTAGACATCTTCTATCAAGTTTGCACCCTGCTACGATGACCGGAAAAAAAAATTCATATAAATAAAAATATTTCTAAAAAAAAAAAAAAAAAATTGGATGCGAAAAATGCAATTCTAAACAAAGTTTCATTTTTTTAGACGTTTATATAAACGATCATTTGCATAATTTTCGAAATTTTTAATCAACTAAATATGTCGAAGTAAAGTTAATAAACAACTATTTACAATGTTCCGGTCATCGTGGCAGTGTGCAAACTTGATAGAAGATGTCTAATAATCATTAAAATGTTCTCCAAGGTTTGCATAAATTTCGGAATTTTTTTCAAAAAGTTACGTCATTTTTTATTAATTAAACAATGTTCCGGGGTGCAAAAACAGGATTTATTATTTTTTTTACCTTCTCCAATGTCGTCTTAAAATTTAAAAACTTTCGAAATTTTTCATGACTGGCGTATAGGATAACATAACAGTCCTATTTGTAATATTTCTCAGCCTGTACAGGGCAAAACAGACTGGCAACAGTTTCTTACACCATATACCAACACGGCAATTTAGAGCATTGTCTATGTGTACCCCAAGAATTTTGTAGATGTGACTCATTCCAAAGATTTTCCATTAATTTTTAGTAGATAACTCTCATTATAATTAATTAGTTTAGAAGTGAAATGATTGAGCACAGTTTTATCGTTATTTAGAATTAATTTTTAATTTTCAAATTTAGTGACAAATAGGTTAATTTTATTCCATGTGTCAACTGTAAGATTATTTATGTTTTCATTTGTATTTAAAAATGAATTACCATCTGCAAACATTACTAAGAGGCATGAGTTTATTACATCTGGTGAGTCGTTTATAAAAAGTATAAAAAGGATCGAGCCTTGAGGGACACCGCAGGATATAGATAATCTTTAGGATTTCATGTTTCCAATTTCTATCAGCTGAGTTTGATCATAAAGGTAAGACTCAAGCCACTCACCAAGCTTCCCGCGAAATCCATATTTATTCAGTTTCCGTAAGAGTAAAGCATGATCCATCCAGTCAAATGCTTTACTCAGATCCATTACGTCAAATGCGAGAATAAACCTAGATTTTCTGTAAATGGGAAACACCTAATATTTCTCATTTTTATAGAGGAAATTAACACAAGAAGAAAATCCCGTAATTCACAATTTTGTTATCGATGAAGCAACAGAAATCAATATATTACTTGCTTGTGCTGAAATGAATCCTACTGTTTTGGTCAGAGAAATAGGACACGAACTGGATAAGAGTCGTGAATCAGCTAGAAAAATTCTTAAAAAGCCACGGATTTTGTTCATATAAATATCAGTTGCATTAATATTCATACAAAGATGATGCTGATCAAAGGCTTGATTACTGTGACTGGCTGCTTCACAATTACCCCTTGAGATTTTGAGGAGACTATACTTTCAAGAACATAATGCTGCTCTAGTATTTGCCAGATAGGTTTGACGAACGGATTTTTGCAATCACTCTACGTTGGCCCCCACGTTCTCCGGATCTTACACTTCTCGATTTTTTCTTATGGGGCTATTTAAAAGTAACAGACAATTTAGGAAAAATAGAATATGCCAAACATTTGAAACTATTACGCCCATAATGCTTGAGGAACTTGCATAAAATACCATTTCTAGAAGTAAAAGATGCGTAGAAGAGGGAACATCTGTTATGCGATAGTCAGCGAAATAGTTATTGTTTGTTAAGTACTTTTTTACAGTAAGCTAATAAAATGTTATTCTTAATATTTAATAAATAAAAATATTGTTCCAATTTTTAAAGTTTTATGTTGATTAGAGATTATTTTCTAAATTGTCAAACAAACAATTTTTTTTTCTCGCTGGGGCCGTTCACGCTGACTGTTTTTTTTTCTCGAAAATATTGCATAATTAGGTGTCAGAAATCGCGTAGTGTCAATACAGGTATTCCATGTTTTTTGGATTGACTCTCCGGAGAGCCATGCGCACCTAGCTAAGAATTTCTTGCTCGGTGCTGACTGGCATAATAATAATACATATTATGGCCTGGCTCACATGAGAGTCGTGCGCCCTGCGCTAAGAACGGGACCGCAGCAAAAGTGTTAAAAATCATTTATACTATTTTTCTGTCATAATGAAAAACTGTCTATCTAAATTCGAGAGGATGGCTAAGGCTGCTTGGCCATTCGCACAGCGTCATATTGGATTTATGTATCTTAAGAAGAGAAAGTGTAAGCAAAACCACCAAGTTAAATCCTATACATATATAACGAAAATCAAACATGAGAGAAAATGAATTAGCGCATATATTTAATAACTTTTCATTTCCATTTGCTTATATACACGTATAATCACATACATGGTTTATATGATTGCTCCTGATTTTAAATGAGTATTGCAAAGGACCCTGGAACAAAACCCATGAAAATTTTGATTCGGTGGAATCGACTGAAATTTTGTAGTTCAAGTCGTGCTGATTAAAAGTTCTTATCACATCGAGCCAATCCTATGGACAGTTCTTGAGATACAGCTTGTCAAAGTTAGGTAATTTGCGTCATTTTAGACATTCAAGAACTTTTTACTCTTAAACTATTAACTTTAGCAAAAAGTTGCAAGGGTCGAAACATTTTTGTTCAAGTCCAATAAAGCTCAAGAATTTTTTTCAGAATATTTTTTATCAATTGTTAGGTTAGGTAAAATATATATATGTCATATTCCGGCATGCTTCGGTGGGATTGGCTGAAACTTTACTATTTTGTAATTAAAGTCATGCTGATCGAAAATTCCCATTGCACTGAGTCTATCCTATGAGTAGTATTCGCTCCAGGAGTGGCTGAAGGTCTTAATAACGAGGTAACAGGTAATCTACATGTACGTGTTTATGAATGGCTTCCGGCGTGTACTGCGTTTGTGTGTATGTATGTGCCAGTGTATACAGGGTTCTCAGGAATATCGATAACAAACTTCTGGTGCAGATTCTACATGCAATTGTTTATTATTTTATATTTCAGAAACCTTTTGATTTACAGGAACGCATTATACGCATATTGAACAATAATACAAGCTTAATTTTCCATTATTTTTTAAAAACATTTTCTACCGTAAGTGGGTGGTATTGAGGGGGGCTGTTGATATTTTGCATTAATTCCTTATGTCTTTTTTTTTTGGTACAAGTATGTCATTCACTAATTAAAAATACACAAAAAATGTTCTCTTTCATTTTAGTCGTAGGACCGTTTGTGAGAAAAATCGTTCTAATGAGTTTGATACGGAACCGCTGAAAACATGAGCGTATTATGGTTTTTGGGGCACGCAAGGCATGAAAATCACATAAAATATCCATCAATGATTCTTCTTCGAATGATACATGATGCTGGAAACTGAGCACTTGTTCCTGAAAATCCTATGGATGTTCTCAATATTTAAAAACTAAAAAAAAAAACATTAAAAAACAACAAAAAGTAAAAATAAACAGATAGAAAGTGAAACCAAAAAAATAGGATCACTCTGGTTGGCAATGAGAACTCTCTCATAAGAAACATAATGCCGGTATGAGCAGGTTCTTTGATAAAAATAATCAAACACGCTGGAAGCCATTCATAAACACGTACATATAGATTACCCGTTGCCTCGTTGTTAAGACCTTCAGGCACTCCTGGAGCGAAAACCACTCATAGGATAGACTAAGTGCAATAGGAATTTTTGATCAACATGACTTTAACTACAAAAGAGCAAAGTTTCAGCCAATCCCACCGAAGCATGCCAAAATATGACATATATATATTTTACCTAACCTAAAAATTGATAAAAAAATTCTGAAAAAAATTCTTGGGCTTTATTGGACTAGAACAAAAACATTTCGACACTCGCAATTTTTTGCTAAAGTAAATAGTTTAGGAGTAAAAAGTTTTTGAATGTTTAAAATGACGCAAATTACCTAACTTTGACAAGCTGTATCTTAAAAACTGTCCATAGGATTGGCTCGATGTGATAAGCAGCATGACATTGATCAGCATGACTTGAACTACGAAATACCAAAATTTCAGCCGATTCCACCAAATCAACATTTTTATGGTTTTTGTTCCGGGGTCCTTTACAAGGGTTTTCACACATGATGCCTATAATTTTAATACTTAAGTAACTACTTATTTTTTTTCTTTCATATTTTTTTTTGAACGGCTTATTTTCTTTATTGTTTTTTTTTTCTTTTCATTGGGTCGGTCTTGAAAAGTTGTATTTAAATGAGTTAGAGAATATTATTTAGGTTTTATTAAGCAAATCACAACTTACACGCTTTTTTATTTATTATGAAAATACCTACTTTCTGTATATTGTTGCCCTAATCTGGGCACGCTAATATACTAGTTAGGTAAATACTTTAAAACACTCATTATTGGAGAACCAATCAAAACAACTACTCTTCTAGCTAATACTGACGAAGTATTGAATTACATGATAGGATTCTTAGCATTTTAAAGAAAGTAAAAAAGTATATTGAAAATACTTAAATCATTTATTTAAATTCAGTCATTCACACATTTTTATTTAATATGAAATTATCTACTTTCTGTATTTGGTACCTTAATCGGGCCACGCTAATATACTCTACTGATGAGAACCAACGAGTTCGAAAAAACTTGTACAACTTTTCTAGAGTAGAAATATAATGTAAGGTTCAATAGTTGTTGTGAATGACTGAATTTCAATAAATGATTTAAGTATTTTCAATATTTTTTTGCCTTAAAATGCCAGGAATTGTATCATGTATTTCAATACTTCGTCAGCATTAGCTAGAAGAGTAGTTGCTTTGGTTGGTTTTCCAGTAATGAGTGTTTTAAAGTGTTTTCTTAAGTAGTATGTATATTAGCGTAACCCGATTAAGGTACCAATATACAGAAAGTAGATAATTTCATATTAAATAAAAATGTGTTAATAACTGAATTTAAATAAATGATTTAAGTATTTTCAATATACTTTTTTACTTTCTTTAAAATGCTAAGAATCCCATCATGTAATTCAATACTTCGTCAGTATTAGCTAGAAGAGTAGTTGTTTTGATTGGTTCTCCAATACTGAGTGTTTTAATGTATTTACCTAACTAGTATATCAGCGTGCCCAGATTAGGGCAACAATATACAGAAAGTAGGCCGAAGCGGCTAGCTGCAGTGCGTTATTATAGTTTCATAATATTACAAATCGTTAACCTAAGCAGTGTGTTTTGAAACGTATGCGTGTTTGTGAAGAATTTCAGTTTATCAACTATTTTCATCGATTTATATTACTATCCTCTGACGTCACAATGTTGGTCGCACCGTGCTCTTTAAAAGTCGTATATTTCGAAAACCACATATCGGATTCATCTGAAATTTTCAATATCGTCTAATTTTAAGTAATACTTTATCCACAAGAAGTAACAACTACTAAATGAAATTCATTAAATGAGCCCATTAATTATTTGCTTTCATCATGATTAGATAATATTATTTAGGTATTAAACAAATCACACACACACACTTTTTATTTATTATGAAATTACTTACTTTCTGCATATTGTTGCCCTAATCTGGGCAACATAATATTCTCTAATTATGATGAAGGCAAGTAAATAAAAAATAATTAATTGTAAAAATAAACCAAGAATAGGCTTGTAAATAATGAATGAATACTCTACTGATGACAACTAATGAGTTCAAGAAACTTGTATAATTTTTCTAGAGTTGAAATAGAATGTAAGGTTCAATAATTGCTGTGAATGACTGAATTTCAATAAATAATTTAAGTATTTTCAATATATATTTTTTGCCTTAAAATGTTAGGAATCCTATCATGTAGTTCAATACTGTGTCAGTATTAGCTATAAGAGTAGTTGTTTCGACTGGTTCTCCAATGATGAGTGTTTTAAAATGTTTTTCTAAGTAGTATATTAGCGTGGCCAGATTAAGGTACCAATATACAGAAAATAGATAATTCCATATTAAATAAAAATGTGTGAATGATTGAATTTAAATAAATGATTTACGTATTTTCAATATATCTCTTTGTGTTAAAATGCTAGGAATCCTCTAATATAATTCAATACTATTCTCTAAGTTTCTTGAACTTCGGAAAAATGTCTGCCATGTTGTTCCGACATTATTAATGTTCATTATTAATTTTGCACAACCAATAAAATTTACTTACAGTAGTGTTGTTTCTTTAAAAGAATTAATTTTGTCTGAATTTTTCAAATTTTTATTGATGTCACAGCAATTTTTTTCTATTGCTAATACTTTACGATTTATACTCCCACAAAAATATGAATATTTATGCTTCACTGCAGATTTTTACAATTATCTCTGTCCCCATTGCTCTAGCTTAGTAATTAGCTATTATCGCTATTGTAGATTATAAAATTTCCTAAAAATCTTTATTCAACAATCCTCATTCTCTATCAATTGTTTACAAATTATAGCAGTTCAAAAATTTCATTATTTTTCAACGTTCGAGCTGCTGCAATTTTAAAATAGTTCATTGCGGAAGAAAACTGTTTGAACAATACTTTAGGGAAATTTTATAATCTACAATTTTGATAAGAGATTGGGAAGTTGGTTTAAACCAGTGCCATCAGACCGAACACACACACAATTTTGATACTAACTAATTACTATAAGAGCAACAGAGACCGAGATAATTGCAAAAATCTGTAGCGAAGCACAAATTTTCACCATTCTGATGGCTGTATATCGTAAAATTTTAATAATAGACAAAAATAGTTTAAACAAAAGTTGTAGCTTTTTCATTTTCTACAACATTGGTAATATCTAATATAAATCAAGTTCCATTATTTAAATTTTTTAATTTGCAACTAGTGGCACTTAAAGGACACATTCGTAAGTAGTGATGATTTGTATAGTATTTCCTATCAAATAAGTGGTGCATATAAGATGTATTCTCAATAGTGACAATTTGTGCAGTTTTTCTTCTTAAGTGACTGGTACATATAGTGTTACGGGTTTTTGCTTTGACCTCAAACATAAAGTGGATGTTTTTCTTTCATCCTGACTTAATTTCCATAGGGTAATTTGTTTTTATTTAAATGGGGTTTTATTTTGTAATAAACACAGAGGTGTAACCATAAATCCCTTTAATATAATTCACTACCTACGTTAGTACAGAAAGAAATTGTGAGAGAGTTCTAGTCAGGGTTAAACATAGATTTATTAGCACGTTTTTTGGTTGGCACTTTTCACTATAATTTAGAATGTTTATTCCCTTGTACTGTACATTAACACTTTGTTTCAAACACTGCACTCAACTTGCTTAAAACTAAATACATTTATAATAATATGAGGATTAGAGAGAAATGTGAGAATATAGTTTTACATTACTTGCGTAAGTGTGTCAATATAGGTATGTGTTTTTTTACTAACTGCCCCGTTCTTCTTGCTACTTGACATTCTGCTCTCCGGTAAGGGCAAGAACATAAACAATGCTTTGATTTGAGCAGAGGCAGGTCATACATTTCTTTCACAAACGTATGTAATTTAAAATGTTATAAAATCATAACATATAGGAAGTATTTTCGTAAGCGACAATTAGGACAGATTTCTCTGTTAAATTAGTAATGAATATAATACAATATGTAGAACAAAAAACAGTTAATTCCTACTACATACTAAAAGTCCCCAACTCTTTTGCGCTCGAGCTGCCATCTTGAGAAAATGGTGCTCTAAATTATACTTCATATACAAAATAAAGCTTACAAAATTCTTTATTATAAATGTGATATTCATTTTCTACGTTTCTATTACTATAATCTTCGGAAATATAAGAATTGCATTTGTTCGACACATTTCTAGAATAGAATAAAATAAAATAAGTATTTATTCAATAATACTAAATATATGGAACATGTCAAAAACTTGGTTTTACATTAAAAAATTGAAATAAAATGAATAAACATAAATTTGAAAAGATTTTGGTTGAGATCAGATTGCGTTTAGTGCCGTTTTGGCACAACACATTGTTTATTTTATACTGACTTAAAGTTTGTAATCGAACCATTAAAAGTAGATAAAATTCTGATTTCAACGATATATCACACAAGCATTTTTTCGATTTTGTGAAAAAAATTAAAAAACAAAATAACAATCTATAAATAGTCACGCTTCTTGTGTATCATATATTTTACAACCTAAAGTAACTCTGAATATCTTAGTGTGCTGAAGCGCGAAACTATAAATTTTAAACTAGAGGTTCGCAGATTCAAATCCTATCGATCGCAAGATTTTATTTTTTTTTAATATGAAGAAATTATATCAACTTGATATAATTAAACAAGATCGTTAATATTTTGTGCTCTTTTCGGCTTCAAAGATCCAGCCGCTTTCTGTAGCTGCCGATTTTTTCACATGCATTACGTACAAAGTAATAACATTCATAGAAAACCATTCCAGTCCACCCTTTATAATTGTAAAATTACAACCTGTGACGCGAGCTCTAGTGATAGTATATAAAATGTATTTAAAAATACCACGATCTTTTAATGGATTTTTTAAAAAGCTTTAAAACATTTAAGATTGATGTTATTAGCCTGTTATTGTGTTTCTCATTTTACATTTATCACGAATTTTGTAATGGTTTAATTAATTTGGAGAAGATACTAGATTTCCAAATGGAGTTTAGGAGTCATTGGAAACACTTCGACAAAAATATTGATATTTGTAGAAAGGTAAAAGGATCAATTATATAATGATATGATATTACCTGAACCACTGCCACTTGTTGTCATTTCAATCATATGCTTCAAACTAACACCTTTATTTAAAATAGGGTGATCTGGAGCTTCAATGCTATCTTCACCATGTCGTAAATGATGATGCATTCCTTTTCTTTGACGAGTTGAATGGCAAAAATAAACAGCTCCAATGATGATGCATAAAACTAGAGTAGGAATTACTATTGATGCTGCAATTTCAAGTGATGTGAAATATATGGATCCAGAACCTATAAACATATAATATATTTTAAATATTTTAAATACAGATCTGTTCATGGATGAACAAAAGAGAAACTTTTTCTAATTTCGATTTTTCGAAAATAGAGTGGTCAAAAACTTGGAATATATAAAATTAGCCCAAAAGAGAACCATTATAAAATGGTAAGATAAAAACTTTTTCAAAATATTTTATTGAGTAATATTATGACTATTGATTGAGTTGATTTTAACAAACGAAACAACTTTTTCTAACTGAAGTAAAAAATTAAGGATAGTTTTTCTTTTTTAATTTTAAGTTTAGCACTAGTAACAGCCTTTTCATCAAATCCATATAGGTATGTATTCTTACCTTTAATAGTGTGATTACCTTATCACATTTTTTTACCACACTATGTAAAGAAGGGTTGCGTTTCACCCGTTATGTATATATATGTGTGTGACTAATTCAGAGTTGAGCAAAATCAAAATGTTATTTAAAAAATTGAAAATCAATGATTTGAATTTAAAGGATAAAAAAAGTCAGTTTTTTTAGACACAATGGGGTCATTTAGTCAAATTTCATATTTCAATTTTTAGTACGTTTATGCGAAGTAATCGTCGAATAATTGTAACACTGAAAATTTGAGGTCGATCCGATAAGTAGTGTCAGAAACATACTGATTTAAACATGAACCGATGCGCTCAAAGTGCTAACATCATTCAATCCGAAAGTCTGTCTCGAAGTTGTGTTTAAGCTGTTAGAACCTGGCTATTTAAAATCAGATTTGTCTAATCTGTCAAAGGTGGTGATTTGGAGACTATTGGAGTATTTTAACACAAGAGTAAGCAGCATATAAGTGCCGAGAAAATGTAACTAGGAGTGATTGACGTCACGCAGCTTCAACGTTCTTGATTAATTTTAAAGCCTATCCTAGAAAATTGTGTTTTTTTGCATTTTGTTCTAAAATTTAGAGATCTTCTGGAAAATGTAATAAAAAAAAATATGCTAAATGAGCCCATTCGAATATTTTTATTTTTACATATTTACTTACCGGAGATGGGTCGAGGAAACTTTCCATATTTGATAAAAGTCTGTAAAAGTCATATAAATAATATAATTGTATGCACTTACTTGGTATCAAAATGAAGCTTGCGTCATCACGAATCAGATTTCACCATAAAATAGGCTATCAATATACCCAATCGAAAGTTAGAAGGAAAACTTCCTGGAAACATTTGGAAAGTTTCCAGGAAGTTTTCCTTCTAACTTTCTATTGGGTATATTGATAGGCTATTTTATGGTGAAATATGATTCGTGATGATGCAAGCTTCATTGTGATACGAAATAAGTGCATACAATTATATTATTTACATAACTTTTACAGACTTTTATCAAACGTGGAAAGTTTCCTCGACCCATCTCTGCTATTTACACAGCTATTTTGTTCATTTTTCTACTTAGTGAAGCATTGACTGTTTACTATAAACATGGACAATTATTTATCGCAACAAGCTATATCGAGTCTGTTGTAACTTTGATTTTACCATAATTTATATAAATCTTACAAATGAAAATGTTAGTTATATTTTTGTATTGTTAAATTTTCTATAAGAATATTTTAATAACTGTTTGTTTCTTTATTTTTATTATATGAAATGTTTTTAAAAAATTAGACGAATCAGCTGATTTAAATCGTGATTGATATCAATTAATTTAAATCAGGCCAACCCTGGTGATTATGTTTACTTTTTACCTTGTATAGCCTAAATGGCTGGAATTATTTGGAAAATTAATTGTCTCAATGACACGAGTGACACTGAATAAGTTTTTTTTTTTTTAATAATAATGTATTAATTTATAGAATGTTTAACTAATACTATCAATAGCGACAACAAAAACATTTCTAGTGCAACAACAAGCAAAAACCATCTTTACGTTATTGACTCAGAATATTTTGCCATTTGCTTGTTGGCAACAACTTAGTCTGTGGTGACACATCGTTTAAGGTTTCAGGTAAAGGTAAAATTAACCAATTTCTCCCCACAGAAAAAAGTCCAATGGTGTTAGATGTGATGATCTACTAATTTAAACATTTGTTTGAAGTAGAAATATTTTTTGGTGGTATTATTAAAAGGATTGTTGAAAAAGCCGTTACATGTACAATAAAAAAATGCAACAAAAAGTCACCCATTTCATTAAAAAAATTTGCAGATGGAGATAATGTTCGAACATTAATAATGTCACAAACTAGTGGATACTCTCAAAAGAAGGAGCATTAAAAAAATCAGTTTATTTGGACATAAAAGCGTTTAACAAAATATGATTGATTTTCAAATTACCTAATTTATTCCATAAGTAGTTTCCATCTGCTATAAATCTTCTATCGGATATCTTATTTGCAAGGCAACAGTAAACATGTAATTATAATAAGAGTTTAACTTTCTGCTTTAAAATCAAATTCATCTTAGAACATTTGAAGTACCATTTAAAGCAGATAACAAATTTTCAACTTATTTCCCTAATTATTTATGTTAAGATGACAATATGATTTAATAGGAGAATAATGAAATGGATGAAGTTATTGTTTTTTTTTTTATTAGTATTATTAGTAAATTAAATGTGTTCAGTTGTCATGCAATTTTATTAACTCATAAAAATCAAAAACATTATTTGACTATATACAGCAAATGTCAAGAGTATCTTTTATTGTATATAACAATTTTTGAACCTCCAAATGTTTTAAACCGTTTTATCCAACTAGTCAAAATTTGGCGCGTCTGTGATATTCAGGTCTACATATAACAATACTGTAATTTAATAAGTCTTATTTTGGGAAAATTACTTTTTTGTCATCAAAAATCGACCTGTATATAAAGAAATTATAGACATAAAAACTACATAATATATCAATAACAATGTGAAATAATTTTCTTGACGGCCATCATATTGTTCTTATAACAATATTTATAAGTACTAAATGTTGAGCTAGTCATTGAACTTATTTAGACCAGTAAAAAGTGAACCCATTAAACCTACACAATGATGTCTAAAAAATAAATTTAAGAATCTTCTACTTAATTACATATTTTTTTAGGACTGTACTTTTAGTAATGTGTATTTTACTTCCACATCCAGTGGAAGTATAGTAACGACAAAAAAATTTTTAAAAATTTTTATTGTTCAAATAGGCTTAGAATGTCACGAAACGCCGAGATTTTAAGTTTGAGTGAAAAAAAATTTCTGTCTGTCGGTCTGTCTGTAACTTTTTTTGTGTGCACGTTTACTCTGGAACCGTTTGAGATATTGACTTGAAATTTGGTACACGTATGTACTTTAACGGGATCTAGAACTAGATTATATTTTCATCTTGTTCCGTCGAAGGGATGGGGGTAAATTGGGGTAAATTTGATGAAAATAGGTAAATCAAGCAGGTAAGCGTCCATAAAATTGGTATTTAGTATATACAAGAGTAGCTGAGGACTAAAAAAAAATTTTGGCATTAGCCACCCCCACCCCATTATTAAAGGGGATGAAAAAAAATTGTGATTTAGGGTGTGTACAAGAACCAGAAACCTCAAAATGTTTTTTTACTTCATCCACTCCCACTACCACCCCCTATCACCACCCCCACCCCGCTACCGATGTGGGGTATCATTTTATGGGTTTTTGGGGTAGAGGATTTCAAATATTATATTATTAATGTTCCATAAACAATTATTTCCACATACAAAATTTTTTCGTTGTGAGTGACTTAGATAAAAAATCTGGATGTGGAAGTAGTGATTCCTTGAGCAGCGGTTTTTTAAACCTTGTTAAATGAATGACCATATAAATTACAATCTATAAAAGATCTTGTAATCAGTGCTGGTTTTAGATATAAATTGCCCCTAGGCCCAGGTCAATTTTGCGTCCCCCTCCCGCTTGCTATTAATTTATGGGCAGGGGACAAAAACTTTTTTTTAGTCCGAAAAATCCAAAAATAACTTTTTTCAGTCCGAAATTTTTTTTCTATAAGACGAAAGACAATGGCGCCCTCCCACAAAGTGGGCCAGGGCCTATGAGGCCTAGTCACAAAACCGACCCTGCTTGTAATTTAAAAACATTAATGAATGAATAATCAGCATTGCATATTATATCAATATTTGAAATATTTTTTCATTACTAAGCTACCAAAACTTTACAAGAAATATTTTCTACATTGTTAAAAACCGCTGCCCAAGGAATCACTACTTCCACATCCAGATTTTTCTATCCAAATCTCTCACAACGAAAAAAATTTGTGTGTGGAAATACTTATATAGAAATTATTCTAGAACTTTAATAATATAATATTTGAAACCCATAAAATGATATCCCACATCGGGTGGGGGTGGTGATAGGGGGAGTGGTAGTGGGAGTGGATGAAGTAAAAAAATATTAATGGGACAAGTCCTATAACGCATTTTTGCTAACATCTAGTTGTGTACATCTAACATTAATTTTTGTGACATTGTCAGTTATTTTTCAAAATTCATTGCAAGTGTGCAAATAGAGATAGATTTACATTAGAAAAAAAATAGTCATCCTATTTTTTTTGCTCACGACAGTACACACACTAAATCACAATTTTTTTCACCTTCTTTAATAATGAGGTGGGGGCGGTATTGGGGGTGGCTAATGCCAAAACATTTTTTGAGACCTTAACTTCTCTTGTATATACTAAATACCAATTTTACGGACTCTTACTTGCTTGTTTTACCTATTTACCTCCATTTACCCCCCAACTCTTCAACGGAATAAGATGAAAATATAATCTAGTTCCAGATCTCGTTAAAATATATATTTGTACCAAATTTCAAGTCAATAACTTAAATGGTTCCAGAGTAATCGTGCACACAAAAAAGTTAGACAGACCGATAGACAGAACATTTTTTTTTGCTCAAACTTAAAATCTCGACGTCTCATGACATTCTAAGCCTATTTGAACAATAAAAACTTTCACTAATTACTTGCTTCTATCATTTTAATTGTGGATTCTTATTGTCATCACTTATAATTGTTTTTTTGTTTTTAATTGAATTCTGTATCTTAAATACTATTTGTACTAAACAAATCGTATTATTAAAGTCTTTGAAGTTATAAATTATTAAGTAATATTACAGTCGAACTTCCATGACTCGAACTTCCCTTTCTCGAAATCTTCTATATCTCGAAGCAATTCAAAGCAATAAATATCTATTATTTTTACTAAAGAGTTCCCATAACTCAAAGTTTCTCTAATTCGAGCTTATTTTAAATCCCCTTGGGGATTCGAGTTATAGAGGTTCAACTGTACTTTTTTAAAAATAAGAATATGCAATGACAATTATTTAGTAATAATGTCTTGAAGTTACAAAATGTGCAAAATTAAAATGTATAGGGTCCAAAGATCCCTGTACATTTAACAAAAGTACACATTACAAAAAGTATAGATCTGTATTCTACAAAAAATATGTAATTATGTTAAAGACTCTAAATAACTTTAATAATCACTGTTTTGTTTCCATGCATTGTGCCACGCTTAAGAAAATGATTTTGTTATTCAACAATTTCTCCTACATCCCTGAACTGATTGAAAAAAATGTTTTGATAGGCTTTTGGAGAAAATATGATAGAATGATATTGATGTCAACAAAAAAATTTTTTTTTTGATTTTCCTACAAGTAAAAATTTTGTTTCTTTAGTTTTAAATAGTCTAGTACCATTCTATAAAGTTGTTTCTAAAAGCCTATCAAAAAATGTTTTGAATCGGTTCAGGGATGTAGGAGAAATTGTCGAATTATGTTCCTAGTACCGCCCACCTGAAAGCTACACTTTATTAGTCTAAATAACTTCAGTGACTAGAAATATAAATCTACCGACAATATTTCTTAACTGCGCTTTGTACAGTTTCTGAAATTAATAAATATTATTATTATTATTATTATTATTATTATTATTATTATTATGTTCTTTGGTTTTGCTTATCTGAAATATTTTTAACAAAAAAAAATGTTTCAGATAAAATATACTAGGTATGTCCAAAAATTTCATATTTTTTTCGTATTGTTTATTGTTATTAATTTATGTAGCTTTCATATTCATAATTTATATTTTTTTTTATTTAGAGAGATTTTTTATGACTGACTAAAAACTTAATTTTCTCTTCAGTTAGACCCTTCAATTTTTAAAAACAGTATTATGAGTAGACCTGACCCTAGAAGACTTATCAAATTTTAAATAATTGGATAAAATGGTCGAACAAATATGATGGCTCAAATATTTGAAAATCCCCTGCATATCAACAATGAAAGAGGGTACATATGGGATTATTTTGGAATCAGCTCGATGTCCTCTATTTCTGACTAAGCTATGTACAATTACTTATGAAACACCCCCTATATAACCACATAGACTGTATGGCTAGCTAATAAAGAACGTGTGTATGAGAGAACCTTGATTTATAGATATTTGAAAACATGAAAGGGAAATTCTGTGGTATAAATATATACAAGTAGTTTTAGAAAATATGTAAACAAACGATAGATTGACTCTTCTTTCAAAAATAAGGCTAACGGTTCATGTGAACCTCACCACCACTGACATACAAGATATTAAACATTGAGAGTGTTCTTTTATCTGTTGATGACTGCACTAATTCGAAAACCATAAATCAAAATATTGTTAAATTGTTGACATGGGGGTTCTAGAGCATGCTGATCAATAATATTGCATTAGTTTTTCAATAAAACCTAATGCTATGACTTCTTGAAATATCGACTTTTTTTTTCTGAATAAAAATGCACGCCAATGACTGAAATAAGTTTCGTTTTACTCAAAAAAAGAGATAATATAGATCTCTGATATTGATCCAAATTTGGTTGAAATCGGATGACTAATAACTTAGATATGGAGGAAGGGGGGACATTAAAAGGAGGGCACTCTGTATACTAGCAAAAATATCTATTCCTCGAACAGACCAAAGTATCTTCCGGTTGTTCAAAATTAATGATATATTTTTCTGAATGGTGTCAGATATCAGGTAAACTTAGCGAATTTAAGCAAAACTTTAGATGGGCTACCGTCTTATCACTAACTTGTTCTGGGTTGTTACTTAGTGCTACTTGGTATACTAAGGTAGAATCAATTGATTATCGATAACCTACAACATTGCTCTAGAGTTCCATTTTGTCATAGATAATGCAGATATCTCAACATTTTGAATTCCTGCTGGCTGACCTCATTCGTCTTATCGGGGGCAATTTGTGAAAATTTACTTGACGTTATTTTTAAAAGTGCCCCATAACTGCCAGAATTAGCTTTTTACCTATACTGGACAAGGGAGAAACATTTATGAATCAGATGAGGACAGTTTTATATGTATTCAAAGTAAATTATTTTTTGTTTGCTTTGTTATAGTAAACAATATTTTTTATTGGATCTCGTAACACCAGAAGAAGTAGTCCATGAAAAATGGAATTGATTTCTCATAGATTACTTTTTCTGTTGTTTATAAATTTATTTACAACAAGCTTTTTAATTTTTTGACACAAAGGTATGTTCTATATGAAGAAGATATGAAGATTTTATTTATTTGCATATACAGGATGATTCACATAAAATTCTCCAGGCAGTTTTCGTGGTAACAAAAAGGAGATATTCAAATTCTATAAAAACCAATCATTAAATATTCTTGGTGACTTCATTTGGTCTTTCAAATGTTGTCAATAGATTGCGGTGTCATGATGCCGGAAAGAAATTTTTCGATGACAAGAACTTTGGAAGTATAATATTATTAGAGTATGTTTAATTCTATGTACTTTTTGTAGTATACACTTTTCCATTAAAAACAGTGGTTTTCGAGATAAGGCAAAAAAATCCAAAGTCGAGTATTTGGTAAGTAGCAACGAAATTAAAATTCGCTAAAAGGTGATCACTAGATGCAATAGGTAGCTTTAACATTAAGTGATTCGCTATTTCTTAAATGACTGTACAAAGATGATGCTGAAGTGCAAAATTATTTTTAGACAGCTGTAACACTGAAACATAGCATACACGCTAGGGTACCAAAGGCCATGGCAGGTTAAGATAAGTGTCCGTGCCTTTGCAACCTTTTCCTTCCAGTGATGTATCTTTGCTTTGTCTAAGATACTACCACAAAAAGTTTTGAGCCCAAAAACTTCACAATATCTGGGAAACATTTTTTTTCGTAAATCCAAACAAATTTTTTTTCTCTTAATCAAGGGAACCAATTTGTTTGTATTTCACATATATTGTAAACCTACTCAAGACAATAGGGAACTTGCCCAAAAAATAAAATTGAATTAAAATACTCAAAATCGTAAACTAACATCATTACAAACTCCATAGACAACAAAAAATAAAAAAAAAACAATCTCTTCCAGAAACATAAGCGATTAAAATCTGCCAAATTTTACCCAGTCTTGAAACGTGACGTCACAAGGTGAAAGTCGGATGACGGCGTCAAGCGACACCGATTCTGCTTTGGCTTTGACAATTCCACATGCGCATGCTCATTTATCAGAAACAACTAGCAGTGAACACAACCTAACCTAAAATTTAAATACTACTCCGTGTAAGACATCTTCACTATTTTGAAATGTCACAAAATGCTACTTTTGATTTGTTCGTGCCGAGTCGAATTTTCGAATTTCGCCGTGCAATTTACGATCAGGTTTATCTGGAAGACTTCCTCTTTACGTCGCGACATCGTACGGCCGTCCCAATGGTGTTTTTCTAAAAATATGAACGTGTCAAGATTGCCTGTTTTTGCAATTTTTTCGGCCCAGAAATGTAAGCTGTTTTATGCTATTTTTCGCAGATATCTCCGAAACGGTGGGAGTTAGCTCAAAATAAAAAATAAGGTCAAACGAGTATTTTTCACTACGAATCTGTTGGTACCATCAGAATTTTATTTATTTTTTTTTTTCGTTTCGGAGATAACTTCTGAAATGTCGGCCATGTACGGTAAAAAATCGCAAATTTTGAGCTTCTACAGTTGGCAACTTTTTAATCTTGGCTCCTACGCCAAAAGACTACTCTAGCTAATTTAAATAGAATTTGCTAAAACTCCTTTTTTTTTTATTTTTTTTATTCCGACAAAAATGAAGGAATTATAGGGGGCGGCATCATATACGATATTCACTTAATATCATATACTACTTTGACACTCCGTTAATCTCGGCTTCGAAAGAAAGGTTTCTGAGAAAAATTATTTTTTTAAGATTTACATACATTCTATAGGAAAACGTGTAATTTCCTACATTTCCTCGAATATCGTTTTTTTCGAAAAATTTGTAGACAGCTTTCCGATTATTTTTTATTTTTTCTGTAACATAAAAAACAAAAGACTTATGACCGAAAATGTGGACGTCTCAAAGCCAACCGCCACGCAGTCTACTAATTAGGGTGAAGACGTACCGCTCGGCTAAAGTACGCCATCTGTTGGACACCACGCAAGACTAGTTTTCACCCGGTGACGTCACAATGCTTTTCGTGAGGAGTGGCAAGGATTTCAACTTTAATTATTTATTGCAAAGTAAGTACTGCAATTCATGAGCTGATATTCGGTGTGGCGTGTTTTTATACATAAATACACACTTTAATGAAATTTAAAAAATGGGCAAGTTTCCCATTTATTAATGATATTTTCAGAAAATCTTTTCATGAAGAAAACAAAAATTGATGCTTTTGAATTTTTTGAAAAATTTAAATACATACTTTCACGTTAGTGACCACCACCATTTTTTTTTTACTAATTATACACCATGCAATAAGCTATAACATATATTTTTCACAAAACCCTTTCGAGTAGTCAAATTGGCAAAGATAATGTTATGTGCTACGGTTAATTTATCGATAAACAACACTTAATGCTAGCCTTAAATGTATAGAGGAGATAGTTGGCTTCGGGTCTAAAAACACTTTGTAGAGGTAAATGTTACAAACTCCCCATAGAGATAGAATTTACAGAAAACCTCGGTCAAAACTATTTACACAAGCTAAATATTTAAAATGGTCGAAACCACACATAACACGGTTAAAAAAAATAGGGCGTAAAGCCTAAAACAAACAATTGATAACTTGTAAATGCACCGGGGCAAGTTGGTGCAATACAAGATGGTGGCTGAAGGCAACACAGGACGCTTGTCTTACAATCAGGGAAAATAGGACACTAGGCCATAACAAAAAAACGGCTTAAATCCAAGAAAAGTTTTGCATGATAACATCAAATACACTAGAGCAAATAATCACATAAAGGAAAGGGGCGGCTTTCAGCCAGACACTGACATGAGTTTAAAATTATATTTACACGCTAAAGGATCTAAAAAATATTTAGCATGTAATCACTATAAGTTAACTCAAATAGCCCATAACTATAAAATTACACCCAGTTTAAGGTTATAATTACGTGCAAAAAATCTAAAAAAAATATTTAGCATGTAACCACTAGAAGTTACCTCAAATAACCCATGACTATAAAATTACAAGTTTAAGGTTATAATTATGCACAAGAAAATGTAAAATATATTTAGCACGTAACCACTTTAAGTTACCTCAAATAGTCTATAGCTATAAAATTTCACAACAAATTCATTTATGAATATATATACTGACTAAGCGGATCTAGACTAATAAATAGCAAAAGAATTTTGTTGGAAAGTAAAACGCCCCGTGGCGAATTTGACTGCACGGTCAGAGAAGTAACAGCAAATCGCGCCCCTCAGGCTAAACTACCCCTTTGGTAATGTGACGCGTTACCCCATATACAGGCTAAATCCCAAAACAGGCCTAACACCTAATAAATAGTTAAAAAAAAAGTAGGGCACAAACCCTAACAGGTGATTTTGTAAGTTAACCCACAAAAATACAAATATTTACATAAGCTCTCCGAGTTGAGTGTTGGTATATCACAACAAATTCATAGAAAAAAATTCTGCTTAAGCAGATTTAGACTAATAAATAGCCACAAAAAATTTTGTTGGAAAGGTGGTAATTAACAGTAAATTTAACATGAAAGTTACTGAACTCATCAGTCGTTGACGTGGAGATATTCCAAAATGGCCGGCAGGGAACTTCAAAAAAAAAGAGGCAGCTTGCTGGCTGTTACCCATTTGGTTTTTTTCTTGGCTTACTAAGGAAGTTATACCAATGTCAGGACATGGTTACTCTTCTCCGAATTCCCCTCAGCAATAATGTACATCCAGGCAGCACGAACTTTTTATACTTTTTCCAGAAGGAAAATCGACGCTCGTCATAAACACTTGAACGATAAATTGATCCAGCCAAGAAGGCAATGAAATTTTATCTCGGCATCAACCCGACGACCAGCTACGCTAATGGCATCCCATAAAACAATTTTACGCCATGTTGGTTGTAGATACATCTCGTTACATTTACCACATCACGTTTTCGAATTTTCCAAGTTTTCGAACCTCCCAAGTTTTCACAATTTCCAATTTAATCCAAATCTCTAAAATAGAATAAACACTCGCGATTGGCCCCGCAGGTTATAAATTGATTAAAAACGGCCTACCTTATAGAATTTCTGTCCAACTAAACGATTGAAATTAGTAGTGAATATCGCGCAGGAACACGCGCTTTGCTTGAACGCCCAGCTCAAAGAGAGCGATGACCCGTCCCCCAGTTCCCATCGCGAAGAAACGATAGTAGCGCCGTCTGACTTAAAACCGTTGGTTATCGCGATTTCTGTAAAATTGTTTCTACTACAGTAACCTGATACGAACTTTAGCCGATATTACCGAATTTTAATTAAGTTGTTTTTCATGTTGCATTAATTATGCCTAGGTGGAGCGATATCGACTTGGTATCGCTACAATATATAATGAACAACAACTGCTTGGATTACACGTATTGAAAATTTTTCAGCTTACGTATTTTTTTGAAATAACGAGATGTATTTTTCATAATACTTACCTATATTTTCTACAAAACTCCATCGAAACGGTAATACATAAAAAAATTATGTGTTTATTAATAAGAATACATAATAAAAAAAACATGTTATGCTAATGATCTATGAAAATATTAATCGTCTTCATCGCTGTCCTCATTTATTGTAACACTGATATCTTCTGCGAATAATTCAGACAGTTTTATTGATTGTCTCGGAATATCGTCAAGAATCCTTGCATATGATAAATTCCTGTATAAGTAACAGAAAACTAAGTTAATTAGTTTTCTGTTACTTATAGATGAATTTATCATATGCAAGGTTTCTCGACGATATTCCGAAACAAACGTAGGCTGCTCCAAAAAATTTTCAATACGTGTAATCCAAGCAGTTGTTGTTCATTTATACATTTATTAATATATCGAGTTTCTAACCAATTTATACTCTTTTTCTTTATTTATTGTAATTAGTACGTAAGTAAATACATTATTGTTTAGTGTTACCCTAGTGTTATAATTACAGGGTGTTTACTAAGGGGGTGTAAGCACGAAACATTATCTTTGTCAATTTGACTACGTTACTCCTTCGATAGAGTTTTGTGAAAAATATATGTTATAGCTTATTGTATTGTGTATAATCAGTAAAAAAAATGGTGGTGGTCGCTAACGTGTAAGTACGTATCTAAATTTTTCAAAAAATTCAAAAGCTTCAATTTTTGTTTTTTTCATGAAAAGATTTCCTGAAAATATCATTCATAAATTGTCTTGAGTAGATTTACAATATATGTGAAATACAAACAAATTGGTTCACTTAATTAAGAAAAAAAATTTTTTTCGGATTAACCCCTGTATCTTTTTTGTTAACTATTTAAACTAGTGATCCTAAGTCTAATTTAATGATGTAAAGTCAAGTAGGTTGTGTAGTAATTTATTTTGACGTTTAAATAAAATATGTACATATTTATTTTTAAAGCAAATGTTCAAAATTGTTTCCTCCTTCATGGATACACAGGTTACACCATTTAATTAATGCTTTCCCAGTTATTTTCAATAAGGTATTTATATCTAGTATGGCCACACTTGCATATATTTTGTGGTATAGGTATGTACTATCATCGATTGACTCATTGTCAACTAAATTTTTTTAGATGTCTCCATAAGAAAATCTAATGGAGTTATGTCAGGTGATTGTGCTGGCCACCCGATTACTCCATTAATTCCGTCTTCTAGGATATGTTCGTGGCAAGTATTTAACTAGTGTTCTTAAATTATGTGCTGGTGCTCCATCTGCTGTTTGTGTTTCTTAACAAATTTGGCAGCTCCTTTTGCAGGAACCTAAGATATCTAACACCGTTTAATGTTCTATGAAATACTTTCATCGCTTCACAACACATTTTTCAAACAATTCGAATTTTCTTCGTAGAATGCGGACAATTCGACAATAAAATTTATGTGACAGTCAAAATCAGCAGGTCTTAAATAACACAGGTCAACAAAAAAAAAAAAAAAATGTTCTGCTCCAAGAGCTAAACCTATCATGCCTTAAGTATTTTTGTGTGCTGAAACCAAATTTTCAGTTTAAAAAATTTTCTACAGGGTAGATTTCGTGTAAATCCCGGTTTTTATTGTCAAAATACAGTTTTTTTTACAATAAAAACCGGGATTTACTCGAAATCTACGGGGCAGAAAATTTTTTAAATTGAAAATTAGGATTCAGCACACAAAAATACTTAAGGTATGATTTTTAGTCCTTGGAGCAGATTTTTTTTGTAACCTGTGCACAGGTCTACCAAAAAAAATTCTGCTCCAAGGAGTAAATCAAAATTTCCACCGCGTAGATTTCGAGTAAATCCCGGTTTTTATTGTCAAAATACGGTTTTTTGACAATTTTTGACATTCACTCGAAATATACGCGGTAGAAAATTTAAAAATTTTTAAATTGAAAATTCGGTTTCAGCACACAAAAATACTTAAGGCATGATAGGTTTAGTCCTTGGAGCAGATTTTTTTTTTTTTTTTTTGTCGACGTGTGTAATGAACATAATGAACTTTATAGGGATGGTACTTATTTCTCTTTAAAATTCTTTGACAAGAGTATTACGAAACATTTGTTTCAGACGATAATTTCTGTAAAGATGAATTGAGATTATTTACAAAATTGTTCATTACTAAAGCAGTATTTCCATCATTTGCATCCGTTAGCGGTTTATTACGCTTCATAATTTCTGAAATTATTATTTAAAGATATAAAGGTCTTATGTACTGGCCAATGCAAATTGGGAAAACAATTGGAATAACCTTTTGGCTTTATAGGATTTTTTTCTAGATTCTCCATAAATCAAAATATTATTTAATTTGTTTTCGTTAGTGTATACAACCATTTCTCAATTATTTTGAACTATCAAACGCATTCAAAACAAATGTCAAAATAAACAACCTACACACAACCTACTTGACTTTACGTTATTAAATTAGACTTAGGGCAACTAGTTTACAAAAATTAACAAAAAAGATACAGGGGTTAATCCAAATTATAATTTGAAAAATTTTAAAATAGAAAATATCAGATAATTTGAAAACTATGTATTCTTACAAAATTATTTGTTTTGTAGGAATATTTTGTTTAGCGTATGCTGTGTTTCAATGTTGCACTTATCGAAAAATAATTTTGCACTTAAGAACCATCTTTGTACACCCATTTGAAAAATTATGAATCACTTACAGTTAAAGCTCTGAAGTCAGAATGGTCAGATTGGCTCGTTTTTCACTATTAATCCAAAAAAAAACACCCTCCCCCCCCAAAAATGGTCTGTCTGGTGGACCAATCCAGTGTATCCTTATCTATTTGGTAAGGATACACTGGTCTGAAAAACGAGCCAATTGGACAATTCGACTTCGGATTTGGTTTCAGCGGGTCCAAATACATAAGGATACACTGGTCTGGTCCGCAGGCCAGACCATTTTTTTTGTGTGGCTATGTCATTAAACAAAAAAAGTAAAACACTTGTAAAAAAAATGTCTGTAATGAATGATTTTAAATATAGAAATTGATTCTATATACATCCAAGAATGTGTAAAAAAAAAATTCCGAGTGGCATCAACTTTGATTTAATTTGGTTGTAGCACACCGTGGTTACCTAATATTCGACTGGAGATTTTTTTTGCATTATCCCAAAAACTACTGGTTTTAATGGAAAAGTGTGTACTACAAAAAGTACTTAGAATCAAATGTACTTTAATAATATACTTAAAAAGTTCATGTCATCGAAAAATTTCTTTCCGACGTCGCGATGCCGCAGACGCTACCGTCATTGGCAACATTTGAAAGACCAAATAAAGTCACCAAGAATATCTATCGACTGGCTTTTACAAAATTTAAATATCTCTCTTCGTTACCACGGACACTGCCTGGGGAGTTTTATGTGAATTACCCTGTATATTACGGGTGTACTCGTATATATATATTATTCAAAACAAACGTTTAAAATTAATTTTACAAATAATATTCATGGAAGCTACACTATTACTTGTAAATAATAATAAAAATACTCACCTTATTTCTTAACAATAATTTGTTACAAACCAGACAAACTAGAAGCTAAGCAATTATCAAGCTGCAGCACATGCTGTGTAATATGGAATGCTATGTGAAATTATGAGTTAGTACATGATTATAAAATAGTAAATATTTCCAAATTAATCTATAACATGAATTTATATATAAATATTCAGCAGACAATACACAACGTAATCTGATCCATATCAAATAGATTTTCTGATTTGTTTCAATCAAAAATACCCCAGTCAAATTAAGATATCTCTTGGACAAAATTAATATCTAGCTTTGTCATTAGTAACATAGATAAAACTCCACCGTGGAAAGTCTACCCCAATACTACCACTAAAGGTAGTTTTCCAATTTTTAGCTTATTACTTAGGAATTAACGGTTTTAGATGGAAATTTTAAAATAAATAATTTAATAAACTTACTGTCGTTACTCCCTACCACCACAACATGATTCGATATTGCATGGTATGTAATGCAGTAAATATTCTGTTACCTTTAAAAGATATTACTGTATTGGTATATATGATATTGATTGATTTAATTAATATTGATATTTATGATGACTACTTAATGAAAAATTCTGTGGGTACTAATACAATACATATTTTAATTAGAATGCTAATATAGGAATAAAATCACTTGATATCTATTTCTTTAGTTTCAAAATTAGCATTTGTGCAAGAAATGCCCTGGCTCTCCTTGCATATGGCCATACAAAACATTCCCGCTTTTGTGCCACTGCTCTGCAGTCCATAGCATCTTTGCAGCTGCAAAATATTGATCGAAGTATTTTGTCTGCAGCTGCCTTTTTTGTCATCATAACGGGAGACAATACAGATTTTTTAAACTGCTGTCCTCATCAGTCGATAAGAATTTTATTGGTACTGATATTATATACTTAGCACTTAAAAAGGTTTTTTAATATAATACAAAAAAAAATTAAATAAATGATATTGCTGTTATTCTATTATATTTCATTGGCCAACCTAAATATATGGTCTTTATTAACGTCGAAGGTTGAAGGATGTGTTGTCAATTCAAAACTTATTGTTCGCTATCTATAGTATTGAATTTAAAAATTACAAGCCAATGTATATGAAGTCGTTATTGTAAAACCACTCTGCAAAACAATAAAAAAATTGAATTTCAAAAATTCTTGGCAAGCCGAAGTCAAAAAATCTGAAAAAAAAATCCTGACGTACAGCCATAATTCTGCATGGACCCTGTTTTTTTTCAGAATTTTCAGTACAACAGGAAAAGCGAAATTAAATAAAAACTGAAAATCACATCTCCTTCCGTTAACTGGCGCAACAGTAGGGATACGAAGTTACAACTTGGCTAAAATTGTTTGTTAATAGAAAACTAACAAGTCAAGTATGCAAAGTCCAATTTGGCTCAGGGGCATTTTTTGAATTACTTATCCGGTTGTATCCTTTGTGGGGGACGGTGGGGTTTTATATGTTGTTATCAATTACATAAAGTAATATCCTGAAAATTTCAGCTAGGTATTCCTTTTGCTTGAGGTACACCATGATTTTAGTTATTTTTACTGTAATAAAAGGCATTACTTCAGTTTTATAATATCAAAGTTGGAATATAAAACAAAATATTTGATTATGAATCAGCAGTTTGGATATAATAAATAACATTTAAAATAAGAAAGCCCCATCCTAAAAGAATAAGAATCTAACCTGAACTTATATTAGGTAAGTCTAAAACTTTGTCGTTACAAAAATCTCTATCTTTACAACAAGCTGTGATACGTGCTGAATATTCAGGATTATCTACATCATTAACACTATCATTGCAATATTGTGCACTTCTATCGGCATTTACAATTATTTCAGGAAGTCTATCTTTGTCGTAACATCTATAAAAAAAATACTAGAGTAATAAGAATATGAAGAGCAAGTATTAAAACAAAGCAAGTTATATTAGTACTATACATATGGAAAAAAATTAATTACAAAGATAATTAAATGCTACAAATAAACATGCTTTAAGATGCTCAGAAGATATACAGTAGAAAGTAAAAACAAACTGCCACCTAAAACCTGCAAAATAATGAAATATAAACAATTTTAAAACAAACTTAAGTTAGAATTCTGTACTTTGCTGAACCACACCATACACTTTTACTAAGGCTATATAAAAGTCCCCTTTTAATATTATTACTAATATACATTATATACAAGATACTCAAATAAAACATCCTTAACAGCATAACTGTTCCAAAAACTAATTATTTAGAATTGCAATTAATATTAAAAATTACATGATATGGGAAAATGTTTTTGAATAAACAAATTTTCTCATCATAATAATAAAGGAAATGCAACTGTACATGCCTTTGCATTTTTATAAAATAAGTATTGTAGTAGGGTTAAAAAATATACATATATATGTTAAATAAATAAGTTTTACTTAAAAAGATAGTTACTTCTTGTCAGTAAATTGGGAACTTATTCAGTTTTTCTTTTTAGTAAAAAATTAACACCACGCCAAAATAAGAAATTTCAAGAACTGGGCAGTGTAGTAATTAATTATTTACCACACACTCTTTTGTGTGTTTATATTTGATTTCAATTCAGTTATATGTATTTGTTCATAATTCAATTTGATGTACTTCTTGTTGCTTTGTAATTAGATAGTCTCTGATGTTAATAATTCCACAAAATATTTTGATATCGTCAGCAATTTGTCGCAATCAAAAATATCATGTCGTTTGTAAATGGATAAAAGTTGCCTAAAATAGGAGTCGTAGCAAGATTAATTATTTTACTTAAAACAGTATTGTAGCTGTTTTTTTTTTTAAATAAGCTATAGAACAATTTAATACTAAAACCAATATAATTTGATTGATCGATTAAAACTTGTGATTTATGTGATTAAGGCTTTTGAGATATAAGTGTTCACTACGGGCCCTCTAGTAAAGGATAGGGCAATCTCTTGTCATTAATGGGATACTGAAAATTAAGTATTTCAACATTACGTCATTTGACAGCGCTTTGCTGGCAAACGTTACATTATTTAGATTGTTTACAAATTAATTGCACAGGTCTACAAAAAAAAAAAGATCTTGTCCTAAAGTTCTCATCTAACTGAAGTATTTTGATGCGCTGAAGCCAATTTTGGACAAAAAAAAAATCTATCGTGTCAGTTTCCCTCTACCTATCACCCCCTTTTATCTCCTAGGGACAGCAGAGGGAAATTGGCACGATAGAATTTGTTTTTTTATCTAAAATTGGCTTCAGCACATTAGTGCAGGAGCTTGTGTAATTCCGTGGGATTTTTAATGCAGGAATAATATGACTATATGGAATGGATACAATTATGTATTACCAAGTGTTTTGCCTGATATCATGGCAGAAGGCCTACATGATGCCATATTTTTAAGATGACTGTCGGAGATTACACTAATCTCTTTTTAATCGTCAATTTTGATCATAAAAAAATTAAACAAAAATGCTCAAAAATCAAATTCTTCATTAATTGGTTCAATTTGAATTGTAACATTACGGCATTCTTTGAACCTGCAGGCCGATGCACATTTCAAATTTTCTCCACAACATTTTACCGAAATGCACTTTTTATCTCAGCAGGAAATATATAATATATGATTCCCATCCAACTGAAAAATATCAAACCTCTCTCAATTTTAAATTCGTGACTGTTGCTCCATATTTTGTTCTGTAAACACCTGAAAATCGAAATATTCATTTAATATAAAATAAACAAAAATAAAATTGAACCAACCTGAGCATATGCTGCCTGAAAGCATCTTATTGGAAGAAGTTCTGCTGACTATTTTATCGACTGTAATGTTATTAGTTTTCTGAGATCTTTTGAAAATATTGTCATTCAGTCAGATGATACTGATGCTCTGGTTATAGTTTCGTATTATGTTTTTTTTTTTGGCATAAAGGCCGAGGCCATACAGCCAGCCACAAGAGAAATTACAAACCTACATCTTCGTATTATGTTGATTTCTGTTCTTGTTTGCCAGCTATACATTTATTAACTGGTTGTGATACAACTAGTGCATTATTCAAAATTGGCAAAAAAAACTGCATTCAATGTTGCCTGGAAGATAAAGGAAGATATTAGGAACTTTTCAAATTTCCATCAATCACATCTAGATGTTCTGCGAATGTCTAGAAATTTTGTTGCGAAATTGTATAAACACGACAATGTTGAGAGTCTGGATGATCTCAGAAAATTAATAACTTTACAGTCGTTAAAATGATCAGCAGAACATCCTCCAACAGAAGATGCTTTCAAACAGCATGTGCTCAGGTTGGTTCAATTTTATTTTTATTTTTTTTGTATTAAATGAATATTTCGATTTTCAGGTGTTTATTACAGAGCAAAATATGGTGCGGCAGTCATAAACTTAATGTTGAGGAGTTTGATATTTTTCAGTTTGGATGGGAATCACACGAAGAAGGTATCCGACCAGTTCTCTCCACAAAAGCACCAATACCTGATGAAATGAGAGATATGTTAAATATTTCCTGCCGAGATAAAAATTGCAATTTGGTAAAATGTCCATGTCTTCGATAAAATTCAAAATGTACATCGGCCTGCAGATGCAAAAAATGCCGTAATGTTACGATTCAAATTGAACCAATTAATGAAGAACTTGATTTTTGGACATTTTTGTTTAATTTTTTTATGATCAAAGTTAACGATTAAATATTTTAAAATAATTCATTAATTGGTAATTAAAATTTATATCTTTTTAACTGTGTTTTATTTCATAACAGCAAGTAGGCACCAAAATACCAAATACTCCATTAGTACTGTTGTATTATGTCAGTCCCTCCTTTTTCGACGCGCTGGTTTATGTATCTATCAATCTTTATCCCACTCGCAATTTGCTACTTAACTAACGCAACACGCACGTGTTTAAATATCTATATAGCCTTTATTTGTGAAACGCGACAATATGTTATATGAGAGAAAATGTTCCTTAAACATCAGAAAAAAAGGTCGATATAAAAAATTTGAAATCAATGTCGTGAAATAAAAAGTTATGCCTGTGTGAAAGCAATAGATTAGCATTTTTATCAATTATTGCAAAACATATATTGTTTTTTCAAAATGTAATAAGTCGAATTATGACACTTTTCTATTGTGGAATTATTATATGGAATAAACTCTATCAATCAAATCTAGAATCATTCACCAAAGTGCAGTAGTTTCTGAGTAATATGTTTTTTTACTTACAAGCACGCGGTATTAGAAAAATTGTAATCTCTGTAATTAAATGCTCACAAATTTTGTCTCGACCAAGGGAAAAGATCGTCAACCGGGAATATAATACATTATTATACTCTTCGCAAAAACGAAGAGTATATTGTATTTGATCGGCACATTTCTAAAATCGTAAATATTGCTCGTAGAGAAAAACTTTTCATATCATTGTGTTAGTGAACGAATTCTGAACAACTTTCAAAATGTCCGTCTGTCCGTCACGTTTCTTGTAAGCACGATAACTAGAAAGAAAAATCCGATTGTACTGAAATTTGGACAATAAGTTAGTGTTAGCTAGGGGAAGAACCCTATTGTTTTTTAACAAAATCGATCAGTAAATAAAAATGTTATTAATGGTTTAAATTTGAGAACTTTTTTTTGATTTTTATGTTTTTTTAAAAACTTACATTTTTTACATTTTTTTACGTGTTTGGTGGTTCTTACGTTTTTGACTCGGAATCCAAGGGCCCTAGGTTCGAAACCCACATGGGGTATGCCATGTTTTTTTTTTGTTTTTACTTTATTTTGTCTTTCACCAAATAAGTTTGTTCTATAAAATTAAAAATGTTTAAAACTAACATTATTTACAAAAAACTGCGAAGAGTATCCTATAGAATGTGTAACAATTAAATAAAAAGTTTAGTAAACCGGCGAAGAGTACGTTTTTAGCTTGTTTATTTCTCTATCAGCTGGTCTAGGTCCCATATCTTGCTACTCTGAAAAAATCTTCTCCTTATATAAGCGTGCTACGCTCGAAATTCTGCTCCACTATTTTCTTTGATGTTTTTCATTCAAGTAAAATTTATGTTCTAATTTTTATTTATTAGGTTGGTTCGAAATGTCGACTAGCAGTTACATCTTGCATTATTAGAAGAGTTTGTTAGTACTTTTTTGCCCTTGGTCTCATTAACTATGCGAGTATGATATGAAACTAATTGAAACCACACCCTAACTTAACCGAGTTTTCTAGAGGAAATTGGGTTATTAGCAAGAAAAATGTACCTTTTTGTTCTTAGACGAAGCTGACTGACGAAGCTCTTGAACAAGAAAACAAAAAAATGAAAGTGCTAGGCGGTGTGGCTAATATCTCTCAAAGAAAACAGGCCCTAACACGATTTTTCTTAACTTCCCCTGAATTCTCAGGAATCACAAATAGCAAAAGGTCGAAATATAATCACCTAACCGCAAGCCAAGAAAACCGCCAAATGTATAATGCTCAACAGATGTATACTTCTATCATGTAATCTACTAACCCTGTAACTTATCATGAAAAAGAACTCATTAACAGTTCAACAAAAGTAGTTTTTGATGAAAACATCCAGGACATGTCGAGAATGATAGAAAAAGGACAGGAGTTGTACAATACCTTGAAGTACGAGCGGATTCAATCAGATACAATTTTCTGCACTAATGAAAAAAGAAAAACTGGAACTGTGTAAAAGTGCACACTAAGTGGTCAAAACAAAACTAGCAGACACTATAATACAACTAAAGGCAGATCGCTCATTGTTCGCCGATTTTTTCAAGAAGTAGAACTGACATTGGCCTGGAAGAATGTATTAGTAAATATGAATTTTCAGAAGTACCTCGTTCATTGTTCAATTTAGATGGTGCAATGAATTTACCTTCAAACAAAAGCAATTTGATGAAGGTTACTGAAGGGCAACAATATTTGTATATAATACTGAAATAAAGGCAATTTATTATTATTATTATTATTATTATTATTTACACCCATCAACTTGACTCACTTTCCTCAGATAGTACAAATGAAAGATCACCTCTGCTAGAACAAATAATGTTGGAACCTGATTCATATTCAGCAGCTGTTCTTGATGGAATGGCAGAGTTGCAAGCTCTACATAAACCTGCACATGTGAAGGCTTACAATGATCTTGCAATTGAATTTAATCGGAAAATAGAGCCTTACCTGCTGAAGTACGACGAAAGTCACTTATTAGTATTTGATACTTACCTAGAAGATACACTCAATTACATGGCTATAAAGGCGTTTAATAAATTGCCAAACCTTTACAAAGGACTTAGTGATAAGGAATTTAAAAATAAGATCAAGTCCAGACTGAGGGAAAAATCTTATTATTCTTTGAACGAATATTTTACTGATGACTTTTAACTTAATTTATTATTTAATATTTAAATAGTTACATTTTAATGTTTTTAGACTTATCCTATATCATGTAAAATGATCTATTGGACAAATAAATATTATCATTAATATTATTATTATTATTAAGAATGCTACGAGGAAAAATAGAGCTGGAAAAGCAATGCTTGTTGAATAAAAAATCAGCCTTTACCAATATTCAAAAAGTGACAATGAAATGTCTCTTATCTCATTCTAAAACTAAGGATGAGTTTAGAACACATCTCGCATGCACAGGAGATTAAACAAAAACTGATAGTTAGTTGGACGAATGAGGCGAGGTCATCAGATGGAAATGACGTTAGAGAACTTCAAAACACGCAAGAAGAAGCAGATACAAAAATTATTCTACACTCATCGTACATCTCACGTCATATACCACACTTTTCTAAATTCACAGCTAGGCGCACTGGTGGATAAAATACGAAGCTGATTGGTTGTGTTTTTCAAAATAGCCAATCATATAATGTTATTGCCTACGGGTGCAGTCCACCGGTGAATTTAGAAATCTGCGGATATTCACCAGATACTTATCCTTTTACTGTGGTGGTCGCAACTTTGCCCATGTTTGCACCAATAGCTGGTGCTAATAGACGACTTATTGATATCGATCTTGTTTATTCCAGTACAGGACCAACAAAAGTTAAGGCACTGTTAGCTCTTCATATACTTTCGGGCTGTGATATTACAAGAATAAAGGCAAACTATCTTTTTGGGAACCTTTCCAGATAGCAGAAAAAGAAATTCTTGATGTTTTGGCATTACTTGGATCTCTAGAAGAATTTAAACCAGAAGACAAACAACTAGTCGCAATTCATTTGTCAAGTCTACATTAGGCTGACCAGATTTTTGTTAAGTGAATGCTGGACACTTCTGCCAAAGGCGGATCTGAGATTTGATGAGTGGAAGGGGAGAAATCCGAAAAAAAAATTTTTCGTCCAAACTTTTTTTTTTGATGAGCGGGGGAGAATTCTAAACAAAATTTTTGATCACAAAAAGCAAGTATCCTAAAAAAAATTCCAAAACAAAATGTAATACTGTAACTTCACTATATCATCTGAATGCTGAACTTATGCTGGACACATAATACTTTCCAGCGAAATTCCGGACATATGGTCAGAATCCTGGACTTTCGCTGGACACTTGTAAATGCTGGACAATACTCCAAAATTCCGGACGTATGGTCACCCTAGTCTACATGCCAGGGAAAAGAATATCAGACGTTGGCAAATTGCGCTGGATGTTCACAAAAAAAGATGTGCAAAGTGAAAATTTATAAATGGCGGCCATCTTGAAATTATGATGTCATACAGGCCCTCTGCCACAAAATCGGACAAAACACCTGGTAGTATCTGATTGTGTGACTCATGACCTATCAATCCCATAGTTACACTATTCCTTCATTCAACATCCGAACTAGGAAATATTTACTTATGCCCCTACACTGCATCAAAGTACTTCGGACAAATTAGATCAGAACCTTAGGACATGACTTTTTTTTCTACCTTTTTAGGGGATGGTAAATGAAAACTGACACGACAGAAATTTTTTTTGTCCGAAATTGGCTTCAGCAGGTCAAAAGACCTTTTTTTTTTTGTAGACCTGTGTTATTAGATAACCCAAATAAATATATTTATATAATTTAATAATTTTATTTATATAATTATTTAACTAAACTAAATGATGAATCTGTACGATACAATTTGTTGATGCACTTGACCTATACTACAATCTCAAGATCAAAAATTCCATTAATGGTAGACAACTTACTCGCAGCCTTCCTTATTAGTGTCCCTAGGTAAAAATAGGAATTTGCTAATAAGTAATGAAATATCTAAAATTTAATATCCAATGGTGGTAGAGACAATCTGAGTTAAACAAGGTTTGATATTGTAGAATATTTTTCATGAAACTGTATTGACAAATAGTAGAGATCGAATTCTTTTTAACTGAATAAATTATAGTGTACGTTAATATCTCAATAACCTTAGTAAAATTTTGCACTTTGCCATCCATATTTACACTTTTGCTTCATAGGGCTCACAGAGGTAGCTGAATTTGATATAATCCTATCCCAGATGAACTTGTCCTCAAAATGAGTTTTTGAATCATTTTTATTATTGAAAATATTTATATTGTTTGAAGACAATTTTTTAAATAATCATATATAACAAAAAACTTTCTGATGGTACTACAAATTACATTTACCAAATTTCACCTACAAAGGGCAGCCATACTTTTCTTATGGAAAAATAATCCTGATCAAATTGGTTGAAATTGTGATATCTGGTAGTTTATGATCTCCCGATGAAAAGTTTAAAGACCCCAAAAATTAACAATTTTTTACATGCATTTCGTCGAAATTAAACAATTTCCATTTTAGATAACCAAGAATTTCTGACTTCTAAACCATTAAATTTATGGAACAAATGCAAAATCCTGGTCTAGTGGTGAAATAAGACTATGGCTAAACTTCACCAAGACGTTATCTAAAGAAAGAAAAAATGAGTAAATACCCATTAATTGAAAATGTGTTTTTTGGAACTTTTATGCCGTAGCTTATTATTCTTCTTAACTTGGATATACAATTAATTGGGTTTCCTTTAGATTAAAATTTTAATAAACATTTCTCTAGATGTAATAGGCTGATATCAGAAATCTTAACTTTGAAATTATATTGAAATATTACGCAGGTCTACAAAAAAAAAAGGTCGTGTTCTAAGGTTTTGAACTAACTTTTCTGAAGTGTGCTGAAGTCAATTTTGGGCACACACAAATGTTTCTATCGTGTCAAGTTTCCCTCTACTCCATTCACTAAAAAGGGCAAAAATGAGATTTTTCCTTCATATAACGAGTTATTTTTTTTTTTTTGTAGTTACATGTCCATGATGATGTTAACATTACCAAAGTTTGAATCTTCCACCCCCTGCTACCTCCTTAGGGAGGATTAAACTGAATTTTCTTTATCAATCGACATATAATGGCCTACAAATTTAATTTTGTTTATATTGCAGTCAAAAGTTATGATGATATCGACATTACCGACGGTTGAATCATTCAGCCCTTTACTATCGATGAGGTAAAAACTGCATTATCCTATATAAACCAAAATTTAATGGTCACCGAAAAGTATTAAAAAAAATCAGTTCATACAAGATAATGTGGTTTGTACCTCACTGAGAGGGTAGATAGGGAGGTAGGGGTTGAATTATTCAACCTTCGATAATATCGACATCGTCATATACTCATAACTTTACAATATAAATAAAATAAATTTGTTGGCCATTAGAATAGAATAGAATAGAATAGAATAGAATAGAATAGAATTTATTGGTGCATTTGAAAAAAATAATCATTACACAAGTCAAAAGTTTACATAAAATTCAATAAATACTACAAATAATTATTAAAACATACAATACAACATTAAAAATATATAAAAACATCTACAAAAGGGAAATATCTACTTGTCTAGTTAATCATAATATAGCAATATAGGATGTCAGAATTGACAACTGCACAGAGAATGGTTGACTACAAATCACTCTCTAAGAATTCATTCAAACTATAAAATGCCGAAGCTACTAAGATTGATTTAACTTTTATTTTAAATAAATTTAATGACAACATTTTTAGGTAAGGAGGTAATTTATTATAAAATAGTGGACCATAATAATCTACGCTATTTCTTGATTTTTTTAGCCTTAAATATTTGATACATATGTTGGAGTTTGTACGAGTATTGTGATTATGGATTTCGGATACATTAGTATATTTATGAATGTTTGTTTTAACGTAAATTAGGCTTTGATAAATATATAGACTTGGTGTAGTTAATATACCAAGGTTTTTAAAATGTTCTTTAACATCTGCCCTACATTCTAATCCTAGTACCAGCCTTATAGCTTTCCTTTGAATATTAAAGACCCTTTCACTGTGGGCAGAGTGTCCCCATACAAGTATTGCGTAGCTTAAAGTGGAATGGATCAGAGCATGATAAGTCATCAAAGTTATCTCGCGTGTAGTTATTTGGGTTAAAGATTTTAGCAAATAAAGATGTTTAGATAATTTATTACATGTATAATCAACATGTCGGTCCCATTTTAGTGTAGGATCCAACATGACGCCCAGAAATTTTACTTTAATAGGATTATTGATAGTTTGATGCCTTAAGCTGAAAACCATTTTCTCAATTTTATCATCATTTATATTTAAAGAATTACATAGGAACCATTGTTCTGCATCATCCTTTGATTTTGCCATCGTTTGGGAGAGAGTTTCATAATTTGTATCGACATTTATGATTGTAGCATCATCGGCAAACAACACATAGTCACATTCACTGCCAGGTCCAATAGTTGGTAAATCGTTAATATAGATTAAGAACAATATTGGACCAAGCAGTGAACCCTGAGGTACCCCGTATTCAATTTTTCGAGGCTCTGAATATTTATTGTTATAAAAAGTTTTTTGATACTGCTCAGACAGATAACTTGTCATCAAATAAATGGCATTTGGTGAAAATCCATAATACTCTAATTTGTTGAGTAGTATTTCATGAGATACACAGTCAAAGGCCTTACTTAAATCACAGAAGGATGAGCCTACAAACATTCCTGATTCAAAGCCCTTGACTATGTTCTCAACTAGGCTATTTATGGCGAGGGTAGTTGACTTCCCTTGTTGAAATCCAAATTGATTTGGATTTATCAAACTATTTGACTGAAAATAATCGGTGATTTGGTTTTTTAGTAAGTATTCGAAAACTTTTGATAGTATAGGAATCAATGATATAGGTCTATAATTATTTGGATCATCGGCAGAGCCTTTTTTAAATATAGGAATAACTTTAATGACTTTAAACGAACTGGGATATATTCCATTATATATACATAAGTTAAAAAGTTTTGTTAATGGGTAAATTAACACATTTTTTACAAATTTAATGATTTTGGCAATCATGTCAAAACAGTCTTTACTGTCTTTAGGCTCTATCATATCAATAGCTTCACTTACTTCACAACAAGTTACCGATCTGAAACTGAACATTAGATTTGGTTTCATTATGTTTGAGGAGACTATAAAGTCATTAGCCGAAGTATGAGCTTTTGGTTTAGGTAGATTTTTTATAATTTCTGCGGCAAGATCAGTGAAAAAGCCTTTGAGAACGTCTGCGTCTAGATTAGGGGTGTTTGATAAGGATACTTTTTTAAGTTTTCTGTTATCATTGACTATGTCCCACATGGATTTTACTGGATTTCCAGACTTTAAAACATAGTTATTATTTGCATTTCTTTTAGCTAAATTTATTTCACGTCTATACTCACTCCTATAATCCCTCATTTTTTGTGGTAAAGTTGGAGAATTGTAAATTTCATTTAAATCGATAAGCATATTTAGTGTATTCCGCATATTTCTTAATTTATCAGTGAACCAAGATACATTTTTATTTTTATGTTTCGTTTTCTTAACAATTGGAAATGAGCAATGTAAGCATTTTAACAAAATCTCCATAAATTTATTAACTATGTTGTCACAGTCATCATTATCGTCCATAAAGTGCCAGTTTTGATTTTCTAATAAATTTAACATAGTACTTAGACCTTTCTGAGTTATTGGTCTATAATGATTTGTCACATTGACCTCAATGGGTTTGCCACCCACATCAACTCGTATCGCCAAAGCTCTGTGATCAGACATCTTTGGATCAAAACATCCGTTTCATAGTCAGTTAATCCTGAGAAGTTTATAAATATGTTATCTATGCAGTTGCCAAGTCTGGTATTTTGAAAAATAGTTTGGTCGTAACCATAAGAAATTGTCAGGTCTAACAGTTTTCTTGTATTTAATTCGTCAGTGTTAAATTTTAAATTAAAATCACCATTTATGATTACAATTTTATCAGAATTAAACAAAAGTTCCAAAATTTGAGTAAAAATATCACAGAAGATGTCAAAGTCACCATTAGGAGATCTGTATATTGTAATTATGACGGTATTTTCCCTCAAAAGTTCAATAGCAGAAATTTCACAGTTAATTTCATTAGAGTATTTTGTTATGTCAAATCTTTCTTTATATTGCAGACCGTTTTCACAAAATATCATTGTGCCACCATGAATATGATTTAACCTAGCATAAGCGGAAGCCACATTGTAGTTTTCAATTTTTATACTGTCAATTTGATCCTTATTTAAGAAATGTTCACAAAAACACAGTACTTGAAATTAATTCAATCAATCAAAATATACTTTATTGTCCAGAAGAAGCAGTTTCTCATTGACAATGTACACAGTGCTAAAGTATATGAACAAATTTGAAAAAAAATGTGTATATATATATATATATATATATATATATATATATATATATATCACGTTGGATTGCAAGGCAAAATTTTAGCCACTGCACCATCACATATTGCTACGAAAATTGATTGTCTGTGATATATATCTTTCGATAATCATACATATTTCAACTCATTAGATATATTTTTATGAAATATATATTAGTAAAATGCATAAACAAAAAAATATATATTATGGAGATAACATTTCGCAAGATTTCTATTTAAGTACAAGCGACAAAAATTAAGAGAATTTTTTTTTTAAATTAAATAATTAATAACTTTTTTATTTACTGATCGATTTTCTTCAAAATAGGGTTCCTCCTCTAGCTAACACTAACCTACTTTCCAAATTTCAATATAATCGGACTTTTCTTTCTTAAGCTATCGTGCTTACAAAAAAAGTGACGGACGGACGGACAGACGGGCATTTTGAAAGTTGTTCAGAATTCGTTCACTAACACAATGATATGAAAATGTTTCCTCTACGAGAGATATTTACAATTTTAGAAATGTGCCGATCAAATACAATATGTGAGGCGGAAAGCAAAAAGGAACTTCTTGTCGGCGATGTCAATTTTTCAGTACAGTCGAATTAGTGGTTTGGGTCAAAATAATCGATTTTCGGATTTTTGCGATTTATTACCTTTACAAGTTGTAATCGATTACAAAACCGATATAATTGGATGAGACACTTAAAATAATCGATAAAGCAGTCGATGTTCAGCCCTGGAAAAGGTACCTCTTGTCGCTTATGGAGAAATAACATGGGACCGACAAGAGGTCTCTTTTCATAAACGCACTAGTAACTTAAACAAAAAAAAACATAGAGATATGATTTTTGCACCAAATTGTTCGGAATTAAAGCTTAATTCATTTAATATCAATAACTAAAAACTGGAATTTGCCGACAAGAGGTCCCTTTTTGCTTTCCGCCTCACATATACTCTTCGTTTTTGCGAAGAGTATAATAAATAAATACAATATCAATTATATTACATCAAAATGTATCGTTGAATTATTCTTCTAGCTTATAAAGTTTAACGATTAGCAAGTTTTTAATTAACTGCCTTCCTGAATTGGCTATTTGACACAATGTCTTTAAGATTGTTGGGAAGATGATTGATTATACATCTTATAGCCGTTATAAATAAAAGAGTCCCTGACTAGAGTGGATCTTGGGATTTGTAAAGCAATGTTTTTATCTTGTCGAGTGGAATAAGATGATGAAGTACTATTAAGACCACTTCTGTGTTTGTGAATTAAACATACTGTTTCCAGAATGTAAATGGAAACAAGCTAAAAACGTACTCTTCGCCAATTTACTGAGCTTTTTATATAATTGTTACACATTCTATAGGATACTCTTCGCAGTTTTCTTGTAAATAGTGTTAGTTTTTGGACATCCTAAATTTTGTGATACCACCTTTGTATATGAAAAAAATAAATTTAAAAAAAATATCCAACCTGTGTGGGATTCGAACACGGGACCTTTGGATTGCAAAAAAACTTCAGCCGCTGCACCACCACACATTGCTACGAAAATTAATTGTCTGTGATATATATCTTTCGACAATCATACATATTTCAACTCATTAGATATATTTTTATGAAATATATATTACTAAAATGCATAAACATAAAATATATTATGGAGATAACATTTCGCAAGATTTCTATTTAAGTAAAAGCGACAAAAATTAAGAGAATATATTTTTTTTAAATTAAATAACTAATAACTTTTTTATTTACTGACCGATTTTCTTAAAAAAAATAGGGTTCTTCCTCTAGCTAACACTAACTTACTTTCCAAATTTCAATACAATCGGACTTTTCTTTCTTAAGTTATCGTGCTTACAAGAAACGTGACGGACGGACGGACGGACAGATGGACATTTTGAAAGTTGTTCAGAATTCGTTCACTAACACAATGATATGAAATTTTTTTCTCTACGAGTGATATTTACGATTTTAGAAATGTGCCGATCAAATACAATATGCTCTTCGTTTTTGCGAAGAGTATAGGGTGACCATATGTCCGGAATTTCGCTGGAAAGTCCAGCATTTACAAGTGTCCAGCACAAGTCCAGAATTGAGGTTATAGTGAAGTTACAGCATTGCGTTTTACTTGGAAAATTTTTCCACCCGGTCATCAAAAAATGTTGGGATCAAGAAATGATTTTTCGGTTTATGACCCCCCCCCCCCTCCCCCCTCATCATTTTTTTCCCAGCAGGAGTGTCCAGCATTCACTTAACAAAAATTTGGTCACCCTAGAAGAGTATAATATAAGTCAGAATTCTAGGGGACAAGAAAAGTGGTTTACAAGAATCACGAATTTTAGCTCTACACAAATATCCAACAACACGTTTTTGAATTATAAATATCATATGCATTAGGTATTAACAGCCCCAAAAGGTGATGCCGTATTTCAAATGCGATTCGATTAATGAAAAGTATGCAGTTTTTGCATTCATCCCACCTAATTCATTAGATAGGACTCTGATGGCATAGCTTCCAGCCAGATAGCTTATTACACAGGCTCATAATATGTTCTTTAAACTTTAGGATGCAATCGATATTTAGTCCCAGGAATTCGGACATGGTTTCCTCCCAAATATATGCATATCCAAGGGGATGCCTATAAGGTTACATCCTAATGTCATTATGTTTGTTATATTAATATTAAATGAAAGCAGGTTAGAGTCGCACCAATCTTTGACCTTACTTATATCGGAACACATAATTCCCAAAGGGTATTACTATCTTCATTATGCCACAATATCGTAGTGTCATCAGCAAATAGGGTAAAATGTCGATCGTAGGGAAACACAGTTTTTACCTCCCTAAGAAGGTAATGAGAATAGTAACCAACTTCGGTAATGTCAATATCTTCATGTATTCATAACTTTATAAAATAAAAAAAAAATTAATAATAATAATAATAGACTTTATTTTCATAAGACTTGTAGGTACAAGTGTAGAAGTGTCAATTGTCAATTAACTGTCGATACATGAGGGAAAATCTCATTTTTGCCCTTTTTAGGAGATGAAAAGGGGGTAGTAGAGTGATACCGACAGGATAGAAAAATTTTTTGTGTCCAAAATTGGCTTCAGTGCGTCAAAATACTTCATTCAGAAAAGTTAAGTGAGAGCCTCAGGATAAGACCTATTTTTTTTTTTTGTAGACCTGTGTTATTAATAATGTTGAATGAAGCGTCCTAAAATATCAAAACTATTTTCTAAATAGTTGTTAAATTAAGTTACGGTGGTAATAATATAAAAAATCAAAAATGTTAACTAAAAAAGAGAGAATTTATCTAATAAATGTTTTGGAATTGGGTCTGTTTTATTCCAACTCGTATGATTCACACATTTCATGAAAAGTTTCCCATTACACTGATTTCACGATGAGCATTAAGAAAAAGTGATGAAATTGGATCTGGGATGGATCTGACCAAACGCAATAAAAAAAAGGTATGATGCAGCCACATTATTGGCAATTAATTCTGAGATGAAAATTCAAAATTATCTTAGATAAACTAAAAGTAACACACTTGAAGACAGATATAGATTAAAATTTTGTTTGTGGATAGGTGAAAATTTTTTTAAAGCAAACATTTTTTATAGTAATATTTGCAGAAATGTTTCTGCTCTGAATATTTTAGAATTCGAAAATGGGAAAAAAAATATGTTTGATGTACCATTTTTAAGGGCAGGATTATTAGTCCATATTTCATCTATGAAAATTTAAATCAGTATGTATATTTGGAAACATTTGTACTTGCTCAGTAGAATAATGCTGCCCAGAAATACAAGAAGATATGTACTGACAGTAAGTTGGTTGCCTGCTTTATTGGTGAAATGAAGATTGAATGAGCAGTTCCCGAAAAGATGGATGTGAAGTTATCTAACCACGTTCTTTTCTATGGAAAAGTTCAAAACAAAATGTATGATTTTTAGCACAACTAAGAGCAATTAATGAAAAAAATAGTAATTAATGTGCCAGGTGCGACACATAAAGTTTACAGTTTCATTAAAAAAGCTGAAAAATATAAACAAGTTGAAGGGGTTATGTACAATAATATTTGTAGAGTTAAATGAATTGTTAATATTATAAATAAATAGTTTTTCATAAATATACATATACAAATTTTTTCAAAGGTTATCAAGGCTGTAATGCATAGAACCAGGCCTCCGAATGCTGACTACTTTATATTTTGTAATTTGCATTATATAGATAAAATTATACTAACATAAAACAATACAAGGAAAAAGGAGGCAAAATTTCAAAAAATAGCCTTGATTTTGTAGCTAATCGCTAAACGCCAACTATACTTCAGTTACCGAAGAAACAATGTTCATGTATGATTTGATAGATCACATAAAATTAAGGATCTGTTTGCTTAATATTTGAATCATGATCTTATTCAAATAGTATATCAAAGTCAATCAAAATTGTGCGTGATTTAAGATATTTGATAAAAATGGTGTATTCGCTGTCCTAAAAGTCACAGTAATTAGACATGGAATTAGTTATTGAGAAATATATTTCATTTATTAATACAAGCATAGTTTTAAAAAGCTTACTGTTGTTATGAAGCTATTTAAGTTCCACTCCTAAACATCCTTTACCTGAGGGCTACTGTCATTCAAGTAATGTGCATTAAAATATACTACAGCTAAAAATAAAGGCAAAACTGATTAGGCAGGCAGTGCTTCAGTCAGAGAAAATATGTACAACATTTTGAAGGAAGATTTTTGAAGAATGCATTGCCAATTTACGTTTACCTTGAGGTTTTGGCATTAGTTGAGGTACCAAATGTATATTGCAGAAGTCTTCATCTTTGCAGCACTCCATTACAAATGAGCTATTTAAGGAATTTCTGCTGTGGCAGAACATGGGATTATTGTGAGGAAGTTGAAGGTTCCGATCCAGGCACCTAGATTTTTATTTCATTGATTTAACCTAATTCAATTTTAAGTTTAAATTTATAAATAAGTACATTTACATTTCATATACATAAAACATATAAAATAATTATAAAATCAATTTAAAATTCACATATAACTGATCATTTGTATGCTAATGTAATTTAGACTTCTACTGAATAAATGAAATCTAATTTTCTCGTACACAAGAAACGCTTTTTACTTAACCCAAGAATCTTATCCTATACCCAAAATATTTCAGCTTTAATCTTATACCTAGTGATGCAGGTCCGAATCCAGCTTCTGCGAAATAATGTTTAATTACACCATTCCACAGTGGGACTTGTAGCTTGAGAACCTGGCCAAAATGCACAAAGTGAACTAACTCGTGAATAGATTTAGGGGAAAAAATATTCACAATTAGGGCTGTTAGTCTAGGGATGCGATAAGGAACAAAATTACTTTGATAAAATATTCTTGAATTACACATTTTAATTAAATATGCAAAGATGATAACTGTGAAAATGTTGAAATAATTTCTAAATCATTCTATTTTATAGGGGACAAAAAAACTTACTAATGATGTTAAAAATAATGTAATTTTACGAAGTAGAAGAGGTGTTTTGCAGAGGGGTAAACAGGAAAATGATATTTATTTATTAACTTATAGGTTGAGTCAATAAGTGTGAACCTTCGAGCATATAAGGGAAATGGAGGTGCCTTTTCTATCTTACAACAATGTGAATGTTTAACAACAAAACACAATAGAACACGAAAGTAAACAATATGCAAATGAAACTAAAAGCCATATTAGGAAACACCATTTACGGAACACGTCATTATTTTGTACCAAGAGAATCGGTGATTAATAATTTGCTTGTTTACAGTTGTGGATCGAACAAACAAACAGCTGTTTGACCACCTCTATTTTCCCTTATATGCTCGAAGGTGTGGACAGTGATCTCCTCAACCATTTGAAATTTAATAAAACATCTTAGATAAAAATTGTGAGAGATCAAAAGTGGAGTATTCTGAAATTATTTTAAAATCTACAGGATGTTTCACACAGTGGTGGCAAGTGAATATTAGAATTCTTTAATGGAATGCCCTATATATTTTTATACATATTTATATTAATTCCCTGTGAAGGTATACATTATTTTTGGACTTATGCTGCGGCGTTACCACGTTGTTCCACTTTTTCCGAAAAATTACGCATTTGCAACGGTCATGGGTAAAATCTGCAAAAAATGTATTTTCAGAGATTTGACCGTCTTTCACTTTGTGTCTTAGTCAAGACCATATAGTGTCCAGGCCTATTAGAGTTAAACCAAATTCTGCACAGTGTTCTCCATGGCGATTCAAACTCTTACATTTTTAAACATGTCAGCTCAATATTTTCAACACCCTATATATTTCTATCTAAAATGTTTTGGCAACCAATTACCTCCTATATGCAGTCATATATTATTATTTCCTAAAATGCTGTTCACTTAGACTATTCTGTGTGAAAATTTAGAATTTTGGACAAGATTTCGGGCTTCCGGTCCCACTGTGATTTGCATTCCACTATAAACTATTCTCTATTCTCTTTTTATTACACAAATCTAGAGGATGTTACGGATATTAATTAAAGTAAAAAAATAAAGCTTAAGTGCTCAGAAACTTTGTTAGCACCTAATGTTCAAAATGGTTTGAAACAGAATTACTTTTGTTTTGGTCATCCAAAAATCATATAGTATATATTATATAATACAGTATTCAGAGCAAAAAAACGAGAATAATTCCTACGATTATGTTTATATAATGTTGAGTGGGTGGGGGGATTACCATGATCATTAATTAATGTTTTCCACAAAAATATTGTTGCCGCTACAGCCACGCTGGCAAAATGATGGTCAAAATAGATTTTTCTCGATTATCTTTCCTGCCAGTTCTATCCTAAAATCAATATTGTAGGGAATAAAAAAAGCTACAACTATTATCTAATAATTTTTCTTTATCCTCAATACCTTACAATTTACTGCCGCAAAAAAAGGTGAAAATTTGTGCTTCACTGCAGATTTTTACGGTTATCCCCGTTGCACCTACTAGTCCCATCAAATTAGTCAAAAAATCGCTGTTTTATGGAAAATCTTCCCACAGTTATGAAACCTGTAAGAAGTGAAGTATTTGGGTCGTCTAAACATGATTTTCACCTCCCACAGTTCTAAAAAAGGGTGGTTTTTGAGAAATATATACATATATATGAATTTTAGCTTTTTTCGCCTTTTTCTCTATTTTGAGGAAAAACTATGCATTTTGGTGAAAAATATCAAGAGCAAAGTTGTAGAGCATAAAATTTCCTATAGATTTTGTCTCTACCTTTTTTTTTTCGAATTCCGCATAGTTTCGCCGCTAGAGGAAAAAAATAAATTTACATATAGACTTCTGCGCCTTTTTTTTTTAGATTTTGAGCCAAAATTATGCATTTTTATGAAAAATTACATGAGATCAAAGTTGTAGAACAGAATATACAGGGGTGTAACGCAACTTACCTGAAAAATTTTAACCATACATGCACCTTTAAATAAGAAGTCGACTTCTTAAAAAAAAATTTAATAAAAGTCCAACACAGAAAAAGATACACATTGTTAAAGTTACAAATTGATGAAAATGGTAATTTATTGAACTCTGAAAAAAAAAAGTTCCTAAAAAAAAAATAAAAAAAAAAATTTTAATTTTAAATAGGTAGTAGGTTATTTTAACATTTCCAATAATTTGTAACTTTAACAATGCGTATCTTTTCTGTGTTGGGCTTTTATTAATTTTTTTTTTAAGAAGTCGACTTCTTATTTAAAGGTGCACGTATGGTTAAAATTTTTCGGGTAAGTTGCGTTACACCCTGTATATATAATATATATTTTTATAAAAAAAAAAAAAACTAGAAAACACCTAAAGACAGTGAATTTTATGTTCTACAACTTTGGTCTCATGTAATTTTTCATAAAAATGCATAATTTTGGCTCAAAATCTAAAAAAGGCGCAAAAGTCTATATGTATATTTATTTCTTTCGCACCCTCTAGCAGCGAAACTATGCGGAATGCGAAACGGTAAAGACAAAACTTATAAGAAATTTTATGCTCTACAACTTTGCTCTCTTGATATTTTTCACCAAAATACATAGTTTTTCCTCAAAATAGAGAAAAAGACAAAAAAAAAACGCTAAAATTCGTATGTATATATTTCTCAAAAACCACCCTTTTTTAGAACTGCGGAGGGTGAAAATCATGTTAAGACAACCCAAATACTTCACTTTTTATAGGTCTCATAACTGGGTGATTTTCTTTAATTTTTCCTAATTTGAAGGGACTATACGTAGTAATTAGTTATTATCATTATCAATATTGTAAATTGTAAAATTTCCTAAATCTTTGGTTTAAACAATTTTCTTTCACGATCAATTGCTTAGAAATTAGAGCAGCTTGAAAATTTTATCATTTTTCAAGCTTCGAAATATCAGTTCTGCCTATAGCTACTTCACCTTCCCAGTCCTCCAACACACGTAACATCACGTGTTCACCATATTAAAGATGCTATAGATATAATATGGGATTGATGACAGAACACGGTGCCGTGTGATGTCTTTGCAAATTACATTTGTTAGAGTTAGTGTGACTTTTACCAAAGCAGAGTTTTCTTCTTACAGTCTAAATGTTTGGGGGTTTTCATCTTGAATAATACAGCTCACAGTGTGTCTCTTTCCACATTGTCAAAAGCCTTACGATAGTCTACAAAACAAAGGTACATAGGTGCGTAATATTCTCTTGCCTTCTAGATAAGCCACTGCAAATTCAGTATTTGCTCTCTAATACCACATCTTTTAACAAAGCCTGCTTGCTTGAGGTATTTTTCAAAACAGACATTACTAAAGTTTGGATTGAAGAATATTATGCGAGATTAGTTTATATAATTATATTAATGATAATAATGAGTGGCTACTACTCGAAAGATCACATAAGGTCAGAGAACATGCAAATTAAAAGAGGAATTATTCAGAAATCCTCTCGCCTTTATTTTTTTGCTTGGTGCTCGTCCCTCTCTCAAACCAACTAAACAAAAAACAAACAGAGACTTAACTTCGAAATCTGTGGCTACAATAGAATAAACCAACTCTTCTATAATATTACTCCAGTCACATTAGGATCCATCTTCTAAAAAAGTCCAAGTGAGCTGAAATCTTGCAAACACCTTTATTTTGACATTGCAAATAATGTCTTAAAAATTCCCATCATTTTCGTCTTCAGTTATTGAAGGTCAAAGTCACAGAAATCAGTTTTTCGCAAATATCCTGCTTCCTAGGGGTTATATGACTTTTTTGGCTATTACAAAAAATTAAGAATAAGAAATTCTCTACATACATATTTTACGTATAAACAGCTGTTTTCACGCTATATATTAGAGAAATAATGAGCAGCGGTGCATCCGTTTGCATACCACCTCAGAGGTAAGATGCAAGGTGCGTTTTTTTACATGGTTTCCCCAGTAGGCCTAATCCATGTTTTTCCTTGTTTTAATTACCTTCTATAGCTTGTCCTCATTATCGTCCTCTCCCTCCCCCTCGACAGAGGTAGAGTGCAAAGTGCGTTTTTTTACATGGTTTCCCCGTAGGCCTAATCTATGTTTTTCCTTGTGTTAATTACCTTCTATAACTCGTCCTCTTTCTCGTCCTCTCCCTCACCATCCAGATGTTCCTCTTCGCTAACTTCTTCCTCATCATTTTCTTTTGCATCTGTAATATTTTCTGTGAAGAGATCAACGGGATTAATCTCATTATGTTCGTCATCTTGAATACTTACTATTGAGTCTTCTGTGTTGAGACATGTCCGACCGTGACGATGGCCACAAAGTATTGGACAGGACTGTCCATCTTTTCTGCACCCGCAATTTGTGTTATATCTTTTAATGTAATTGAAAAAGATGGTGTTTAGAAGTACATTTGGCGCAGGTGATGATAAGACACTATCCAAAATATGATTTTTGATCGTCCACCCCCACCGTTCAGGATTTAAATCATTATCAAGCCAATTCTGTATCTGATAATACACACGACTCAGATGTTGACAATACATCAATCATTGTAATTTTAACAGGAAACTTGTAACAATAAAGTTGCGAATATACTTATGAGACTTCTGTTTCTAAGGTTAAAATAAAGGTGTATGCAAAATTTCAGCTCACTTGGATTTTTTTGGCAGATGCTGCTTTTTCTTGACTAATGTGAGTGAAGTCTACAGACGACCTGAAGTTATTTGCTGAAAATGAAGTTCAACTAAAGCAAGAGCTGGTATGTCAAATCATTTAGTGAAGATGGAATTTGGCTTAGACAAATGCACTACAAGCAAAATTTAAATGTTATATAACTATTTTGTTTTACTGCAATTTTATAAATGTAATAAAATAGCAATAAAACAAAATTGTTGTAGAAATGACAATTATAAAACAAATTTGTTTATTGGGAGTGATCCACCAGCGAGATAAACACATGAAGAATCAGCATGTAGTGCTAAGTGGTCAATCTTCAATACGAATTATAGATCTGGGAGAAACATATAAGTACGTGGGTGTTGAAGAGTGTGCCCGAATCAACAAAGGCAAGATGAAAAGTAGGGTTGCGAGGGAATAATATCGTCACATCAGGCAAGCTCTTAAGACCCAGCTAAATGCCCAGAACAAAGTCGCAGCATTATACACTATTGCCCCTTAGTTATCTACAGTTTTGGAACTGTCGAGAGGTTTCGAAGCAATATTGCAAATATGAACAGAATGACGAGAATTGTTAGGATGGAATTCATCATTCTAAAGCAGACGTGCATAGCCTATACATTAAGAGGAAGGACGGTGGCCGTGGATTAATAAAACTAGAATCTGCATATGACTCCTTTATCGTAAAGCTGAGCACGTTTATCTGACAGAGGAAGGATAAATTCACACGGCTGGTTAAAAAGCATGATAAGCTTAAGAACTTGAAACTCAGAAAGAATACATAGGAACCGAAATCACTGACGAGAACGCCAAGAAGAGAATTAAAACCAGCATTGAAAAGACAAAAATAGAAGTACTCTGCGCCAAGCCGATGCATAGAGAATTTTTCTGTGATCTCAACCAACCAGCAGTAGACAAAAAGGCGTCTAAGAAGTGGTTGACCTGTTCGGGTCTGAAAGGGGAAACGGAAAGCTTAATAATAGCAGTGCAAGACCAAGTGTTAAATAGTAGATACCCCCAGAGAAGATCTTGAAACAGCCTGTTGACAGCATATGTAGAATGTGTGGTCTAACAGAGGAACCAGTCAGTCACCTGGGAGTGAGATGTACTACATTCGCACGATCACCATCTGATGCTATAAAAATATTACGTCTCCAAAAACGGACAATTATTATTATTAATAATTCAAAAAGCAAAGAATCTTTAAACCACAGTCGTGACAGTAATTATAGGAGTAATTGGAACTGTTAAGAAGGGCCATGGCCGGAGTCTGCAACAACTGCCTGGTCAATCGAGCGTACAAGATGTACACACTATAGGAAAAAGCGCATATTTTAAGGAAAGTGATGGAGTAAGAGTCTCTATGATCCCTTGCTGGGGTCTTGAATTGTTGGAGCAGACATCATCAACGTCGCCTAAAGGGCCCAAAAACCTGGAACGGGTTCCAAAGAGTCAAATACCAAAAGTGAGAGAGGGATCAGTGAATAGTTTCCAGCTACAGTTGAGACAGTGTGTCACTTGCTAACTCTATAATAATAATAATAATAATAATAATAATAATAATAATAATAAAAAATGGTCTTTTATGAGAATCTGTTGTTGGGCCAGATTTATGTCTCCCATATTCTTTGAAGGATTCCCACTTCATCTTCACCAACTGACTTAAGCGCTTCGGCCATGATATTGTTGACCCCAGATGCTTTGCCAGTTTTTAGTTTTTGTATGGCTGCCTCTATTTTTGAATACAGTAATGAAGGTTCATGTTTGTAGTCCTACTGCCACGAGTGGTCACTTTTGACAAGTTTTTCAAATTATTGACACCAAACTTCAATAATCTGACCCCTGTAAGTTTTTAGAGTGAAGTCTTTAACTGATCATATACTGGATTTAAATCTACGTATAATCATCCTTACTGTTCAGAGAAGATTATTGCTGTCACTGTGGTCAGCATGATTTAGGTTCCTTACAGACAACTGGCAGATAAAAATTCTTATCTCTTCGACAAAGATTCTGAAATCTCTGTATCAATCTTTATACTCTTTCACTATTATACTCTTTCACTTCCAAAGCAGTATTAATACTTTGAGACTTCAGTTATAATTGTAGTTATCAAAGGTTGTTTCACATTTCTAGGTATTTAGCTTTGTATGTCTGTGGCTCCTCCTGTAATGTTCTCTTTCAGATAATCCCATAGGCCAATTGGATCATCGTCTAATGGGTTGACTTCACTTAAATATTCCCTGAATTTATATTGGGAGGCTGGACCGTCACACTTTCTACTTTAATTATATAGGTACACAAAAGATCTTTTAGATCGAAGTAAAGAAAGGCCAACTAAGGGCCAAAACGATCACAATCTACAATCTAGGTACAAAATTTAGTGAATGTTATTATACAAATAAAAATAAATTCTAACCTAAAAAAAATATAAAGAATAAAAAATCATCTTTTCACCTGACTCGGATGGTATGGTTATCATTCTGAGTTAGGCTTCAGGACCTTTAATTCGGAAAAAAGCTGAATATGCAGGTAGGTTCACACTATCATTGAATTTCTTAATGAAAATAGAAATTTATTTAGGAAATGAAATCAGAAAGAGAAAATATATTACACCAACCAAGTCACAAACTACACATTCACACAAAGAATGGAAGACTCTTTTCTAGAGCTTCTGATCATTGATTTACAAATATACCACTGGAAAGTCAACGAAATATGACGAGGTTTATATGAGATATTTTTTTTTTATAATCAGGTAGTTTATTAGTTTAATTAAAAAAATATTTATATTTATATTATTGCTATTTCGAAAGATCGCTCCAAACTTATAGGTATCAAATGCACCCATTCATAAAGTTATTTCATTATTCAACCCTCTGTACTATTTCAAATTTTGATGACTAAGCTAGAATTTATCCTAAGCGGCAACAATATTTTCCACTGTTTCAACCAAACCATTTTAAACATAAAGTGTGAAGGTTGCGACAGGAGTAATATTTTACTCTAATATTGGAGCTAGTCAAAGAATATCCAAACATATAAAATGTTTGGATATTTCAAACTAGTTAAATTTTATAAAACACAACTTATTACTGGTGTGCTTATTACATATCTAATCTTACACTAATTCATAGTAATGTTTCAATATTACTGGGTGTACAACTAAAATTAAAGTTTTGTGAGGTAATGGTACAGAATATGGCCTATTATCAGGCCTGACAACAGGGGGGGGGGGGGGGGCAGGCAGGGCTGCAGCCCCGGGGCCCGGCACCTTCACTGTTAAATACATTTTTGTGTTGATTATATTTCAAATTGTGTATTGAAAATTAGTATTTTTGATTTGTCCCAACCGAAGGGGGCTCACCAATTTAATTTTACCCCTGGGCCTGTACTGGCTCTCCACGGGCCTGCCTATTATAACACTATTTCAGAAAATATTAGGAGTTAACTTTCATTTTATAAATTCCATATGTACCTAGTGCATTTTCGATGGGTTTTACCCTAAAAATAACTTGATAATTAAGTAAACTTCGTAGTGTGTAGTAGTGTTTTATATAAAGAGGATTAAATTGCGTGCGTTTTCAGAAAGAAAATGTAATAATTTCAATAATAATCGTCAGATTAAAAGAAAACAAGAAATATTTTAAAGAGAAAGGTTTCAGTTTTTCAATTTATTTACAGTTTAGCAGTTACTTTTTATTATTAAAATTATTGAAAATTGAAAAATTAATGTGAAAAATTCTCTCGGATTCATAGACTTCTTAAATTTTTCCATTATATATCTTTGGTAAAATACCACAAGAAAAAAAATCCTTGTAGGATTAATTAGTTTATACATTTATTTATGAAATAATATAAAGTAAGTCAGGTACTGGAACACCTGGCGGCAGCGGCGCGCTTTGAAGTATGCGAAGTGTCACAAATAATTAAGCTTCATCGCTGGCATAGAAGTCAGCAATATCAATGCGCGCTTAAGTTTAATATTGTTACTTCTAGCGACTGCTGACTGTGTTGTGTGTTAGTTCTATCTAAACAATGTTTGACTATGTTTTTCATAAATTATATTCAATAATTTAATAGTCCACTCAAATTAGGGAAAAAAACGCCGTTTTAGAGAAAAATTTTGAATAGCAGTTTCTTTGCATAGATAGTAAGTACTCAACTTTTAGAACATTTTTTTGCTTATGCGCAGAAAAAAAAAGGGACATGATTTTTGAGATATATACATATACGTTTTTTCGTGTTTTTTTTTTTCATTTAGACATTTATAAGTATCTCGAAAAGTACGCATTTTTAAGTCTAAACGAACATAGGTAAACCTGTTCAGAATACGACTTCCTACAAAAAGGTTCTATACATTTGTGTACATGTGTTTTTTCGTGTTTCTTTCTATTTTGAAAGCAATTTCAAGGCTAAATGAACATAAATAAACTTGTTCAGAATAAGATTTTCTACAAAGAAGTTCCTATACATTTTTCGATTATCCAATTGGCTTTTCCGGAAAAGCTTCTTGAAAAAAGTATATACATTTGCTTTTTCATGTTTTTTTTTTTTTTTTTTTTCATTTGGACGTATACATATATCTCGGAAAGTACGCATTTTTAAAGCTAAATGAACATTAGTAAACTTGTTCAGAATGTGATTTTCTGCAAAAAAGATTGTATATATTTGAGAGACATATACGTCAAAATGAAAAAAAAAAAACACGAAAAAGCAAAGATACATATTCTTCAAGAAGTTTTTCCGGAAAAACCAATGGGATAATCGAAAAAATGTATAGGAGCTTTTTTGTAAGAAATCTATTCCAGGTGCAGTATTGCTCTAGCCACTAGTTCTAGTAGTTGGTCCTTCGATGATGATGTATCCAAGGGCCAGTGGTCCGTTTCTAGTATTAATTTTGTTCGTTCATTTTTTGCTTTCACTTCTTCCCCAGATTCTTTGTTCAATATTGCAGTGCAGTTCTCCCGTGTGTATGTGTGTATGTGTGCGCGCGTGTGTGTGTGTGTGTGTTATTATTTTTTCTTTTCTGTATTTTTCAGGTGTCTGAAGGTTTGGTTAATCAATGTCGTGTTGGAAAAATGTTCTGCATTTTCCTTCTCATCTCTTCTCTGCACCTCCCTTTCTTCTTTCAGTGTTTTTTTTTTTAGTTTTTCATTTATATTCGGCATCCAATATTGTTTATCTGAGGCCTTCAACTTTTTTAGCTGTTCTTATTTGATTTTTTTTCTTTTCTTGTTGAACTTAAAGGTGCCTTCTTTCTTTTTAGTATTTTTCTTGCCACGATATTCATTTTTGAACTTGTCGTACAGTTCTTCTCCTATCAGTTGTGTTTCTATTTCCTTGCAGTATTTCTTCCGGATGTTTTCAGTAGGTGGATATTCTAGGTATTGTGTGTTTTGTTATTTCCTTTGTGTTTTCTATCTTTGTATTTCCAATTTTCCATAAAAATAAAATAAAATTATTTTGCTAGCATGAATAACTTTTTATGACTCAGTATCATTAAGATCTACGATGCTACATATCCACCAAATCTTATCAAATGTATACAAACACATAAGACAAATATTTTTTTATATTGGAGGTCAGGATGTCTTATACGGATTTCGCACTGCTTTGGTTTGGTTTCTTTGTATCGTTCAAAAGTTTATAAAAAACAAATTGAATTTACTGTTTCTCTAAATAAATATCTAAATAAGATGGATATAAAGTTCAGTCGTACTAGACAAATTTAGGGAATTGATGTTCTCAATTTTACAAGTATTGGAATTGTCATTTACATAAATAATAATAAATAATACACATATTATAAAATCACAGTTACAAAACAAGTATATAACAAAAAAAAAAACATACATATGCAGACAAACAATCAAACACGGATTAGTACATACAGATTTCATACAAAGACTATTGGGGTTCTGTTCTGGCATTTAGTAAAAACTCTTCAAAACTGTAAGGACATGTTTCAATTCAATTCAATTTCTTTTTAAATAAAAAAAATACTAGAGATAGATTTTGTCGCCGGTGGAACTGCACTGCTCTGTAGTATACTTCCTTTTCAAATAATGTTGTTACATGATGGGAAACTCTCAATGCAACAGATTCGAGTTGTCATCATTATACCATTGTACAATGTACATACTCATATTTGTCATAACTTTATTACTGTTTTTTTTACTAAGCTCTCTGTTGTGTTTCCTAAGCATACATCGTATAATATTTTTCTGAGTAGTAAATACTTTTCTGGCGTGGACAGTAGTATGGACTGAACATGAGCAAAATAATAAACTCTTAACACAGCCAGATCAACAGAAGGTTGTGTATTCCGTAATGAATAACATACTTAAGTTTAGATGCAGTTGAGGTAGCATGGCATTCGAAAGATAATCTTGAATCAATCTCAACTCCCAGGAATTTTGTGTTGCTTCACACAGGGACGGATTTCCCTTTAGGCTTAAAGTAAACATTTGAATCAGGTTTTTTTTTACTAAACTAGATAAGAACTATTTTGTCGTTGTTTAGGATAAGTGAGTTGTCACGACATCATTTATCCATTTTGTCTATCTATGTTTCTACATATGACGTATTGTTAATATTATTGATAGATATTTCACGTCTGCAAATCATATATGGTATTTATTGCCAGCTTAACAGGTAATTTATTTACGTACAAAAAAATAGTAAGGGTCCCAGTTCTGTAGTTAACGGTTTGAAATATATGGTAATCATTTCATTACTCTCTCTGGCACTGATACAAAGAAAGAAAAGATAAGATTTGAAAAAATGTAAAGCTGAGCGTTTGACTCCATAGCACACCAATTTGTGTAGCAACAGCTCATGGTTAAATGTATCAAATGCTTTCGATAAATACAAAATAAATACCTGCGACACATTCACCTCTGTCCATACATACCACAATATAATTAAGACTTTCATATATTGCCCCTTCAGTTGATCGTCCCTTTATAAAGCCATGTTGAAATTTCGAAAGTATGTTAAATCGTACCAAGAACATAAAAAGATGCTTATAAACAAGTTTTTCAATTATTTTTTAGAAAATACTGATAGTAAAGAAATTGGCCTGTAATTTTTGACCATTAATCTAGACTCCTTTTTATAAATAGGTATAATTTTAGCATGTTTCCATTTACCTGGGAAGAATCCTTTTAAGAAATAATTGTTGACAACTTATGCTAATGGTTCAGATATTTCATGGACAATCGTTTTTAACAGAGAGCAAGGAACTTCATCTAGACCGTCAGAATTCTTATTAGGTAAATTGAAAATAATGTCTTCAATTTCTTTACTTTCAGTGGGTGTTAGAAAGAAGCTATGTTGAAGTTTGGTTTTACAAGTAAATTGATGATTACTCTGCAAGATATAATAAATTTGCTGATGAACATTTCAGCGATCTCAGTTCGGTCATCAATTAACTCACCATTATTATTTTTATCGGTACGTTATTGTTATCATTTGCTGCGTTCAATATTTGCCACAAAGTCTTAGATTTATTATGATATGACATAACTTTACTGTTATTGTAATTTACCCTGGATAAATCCACAAATTTGTTGTACCTATTCCCATTTGTGAATTTTATTTAGCTGTAATAAATCAGACCTTTTATTAAGGACATATAAACGATGCAGATCTTATAAATCATCGGCCATTTTTATTATTTCTGGGGTGATCATGGTGACTTGTATTTTTTACTTAAGTTTAAATTCTTTAATGGGAAAGCAATATCAAAATGGTACTTAAATGTTTCAATAAATTTAGTAACTAATGAATCGGGGAGTCCATATTCTCTCAGAATTCTGTTTTGATGAATTCTTTAAAATAGTTTTTATTTTGAGCATTAAATATATGTTTAGTGTAACTGACAGGACTGTTTTCTTTAGATGGTAGCTTCCAATATATTAGTTGACATATGATCAGACACGTGCATTCATCACCGCTATGAAAATTGCTAAATATGTTGTCATTACCGGACTCACAGGATACACCATATCTAGTTGAAGAATAAATATGTCTTTTAAGGCCAAAAGAATCTAGGATTTGATATAACTTAAATGAATCATTTGACTTAATTAGCAAATTTATATTAAAGTCGCCACACATAACAATATACCTTTTTACTCTGTTTCTTATTGGGATACTCTGCCACTTGTATTTTCTTCTAAACAATGTCGTGAAATCTACAAAATAATACAATTAACCAGTATTTTACTGTAAAATAACCTCTAGGCCTATGACTTTTACGTCAAAGGATCAGTTAGAAGGTGGTTTTTGACAAATAATGAATAAGAACAAAAATATAAAAATGACGTATTTTGCTGACGTTTCGGAAAACGAATCTGTTTCCTTTCTCAAAGCGTATTATAAATGTTTGTCTGCTGTGTATATTAAATACACAGCTTTAAGAATATATTTGTTATATTCAGTATCCATAGATACTTACTGCTTACACAGAACTGTTGATATATCTAGTTGATAGTTTTATTTTAAACAATGTTGAGTTTGTTAAGTTCTTCTTTTAACATCAGCAGCCAGGTTGTGCAAACATCTACGGAACAATTCGACACGCATTTATCCTCATTCAATAGTATTATAGCTGCTTCTTTAATTTTCCTTTTCTTGCTATCTGTCTCTTTTGTTAAAATTTTACCGGGTCACAGTTTATTCTATGTTCGTTCTCCCAAGCGTGTTCGCAAATCTTCGATTTCTGAATCTCATTCTTCCTAATGTAACCCCTGTGCTCACCCAATCTAACACTGAATGGTCTATATGACCCACCCACATAATGTTTATTACACTCACACGAAATACTATAAATGCGGTTTTTTGAATTTTGCTCATGATTTAGCGGTTTTGTTTTTGTTAAAATAGATCTCAATGTATTACCCGTTTGAAATATCGTCCTAATATCAAATCTATTGCCTATACAGTGTAGCTTTTCAGATAATCCGTATACATAAGGAATTAACATTGTGTCCCGTTGTTCAGGTTTTTGTCGTACATGAACATTATTTTCTATATATGAGCAAAATTCAAAAAACTGCATTTATAGTATTCCGTGTGAGTGTAATAAACATTATGTGGGTGGGTCATCCAGACCATTCAGTGTTAGATTGGGTGAGCACAGGGGTTACATTAGGAAGAATGAGATTCAGAAATCGAAGATAGAATAGAATAAACTGTGACCCAGTAAAATTTTAACAAAAGAGACAGATAGCAAGAAAAGGAAAATTAAAGAAGCAGCTATAATACTACTGAATGAGGATAAATGCGTGTCGAATTGTTCCGTAGATGTTTGCACAACCTGGCTGCTGATGTTAAAAGAACTTAACAAACTCAACATTGTTTAAAATAAAACTATCAACTAGATATATCAACAGTTCTGTGTAAGCAGTAAGTATCTATGGATACTGAATATAACAAATATATTCTTAAAGCTGTGTATTTAATATACACAGCACACAAACATTTATAATACCCTTTGAGAAAGGAAACAGATTCGTTTTCCAAAACGTCAGCAAAATACGTCATTTTTATATTTTTGTTCTTATTCATTAATTGTCAGAAACCTCCCTCTAACTGATCCTTTGGCGTAAAAGTCGCAGGCGGAGAGGTTATTTTCCAGTAAAATACTGGTTAACTGTATTATTTTGTAGATTTCACGACATTGTTTAGAAGAAAATACATGTGGCAGAGCATCCCAATAAGAAACAGAGAAATATTAAGAAAATGCCACAACCAACATTTAGACAATGTTAACAATATACCTGTTTCGTTTATGTGTTATTTCCAAGAAGCTATATAAATTTTTGAAAAATGAATCTAAAATTCCCCTAAGAGAGTAGTATACACATATACAGATTCGGCAAATATAATTTTATATATCCTGAGATAAACGAATGCAAGAGAGAAAACAGAGAAATTAGGAAAAGAAATATGGATATACTGCTCTCAGCACACTTCACACTTTGTGAAATCTTATTTTTGTCACCTTCTCGTGTATCAACGCGGGGCATCGGTACCTATCGCTTCTAACCGCGAGCGCATTGTAGTGGGATAATATCCGTCTTTCTTTTTCTAATTTCTCTGTTTTCTTTCTTGCACTCGTTAAACTCAGAATGCATATATAAAACTACATTTACCGAATCTGTATATTGATTCACCTTCGTAAGATATTTTACTGCTACAATATTCAAAGTCTTTTTCAATTACTGGTATATCTACAGAGTTATTACTAGCATTTAAAGACTGAAGTGTGTAAATTGCTTTAGAATTATTGCGGCTAAAGTTACTCGTTAATGAGTAATTATTTAGACTGAAATAATTAATTTCACAAGGTTTGAGCTAGTGTTCACTGACACAAAGAACAGTTAAGCCTAGTCCTCATAACGGCGAATTGCGAAAAGCGAAATTTTACACGTGACTATAATTCGCACAAAATAATGTGCCCTTACTTACTTCAGCGGATTTTGCGTTTTTAAGTGTCCTTTATTTAGTAACTTTTTAAAATATCCCCAAAGGAATTTTGACACTTCAGTGTTCACTGACGTCATGTGTCAAAAACTAAGTTTAAATAAACAGGTGTATAAAGTTTTAAAATGGACCAAAATACAAAAACAGTATGCTTCTTTGCATTACATACGAATAACATACAAATAATATTTTCATACTTGACATTCTTCATGCAACATTTTAAACCACAACCTACAAAACTAATAAGACAAAGACAGAAACACAAAATCCGCTAAAAAGTTAAAACAAGTTGAACTTTTCAGCGGCATCGCAGAAAGTTAAAATATTCGCCGGAATTTCGCGGCATCTGACTTTTTGAATAATTTCCACCAATCACATTAATTCCGCAGAAATAAATCCGCAATTCGCCGTTATGAGGACTAGGCTTATGAAAGTTAAATGCAATCATGGCAGCATTCAGTCTGTTTAATTTATATTTTATGCTATAGATATTCACATGCATAACTGCGAAAGGTAGATTATTATTTACAGTGGGTGGCGAGTTATCTGACATCTGATATTTGTGTAGTATTTATTACATTGTCAGGTCCACCTGAGATAGGAGAGGATATAAAAATGCTCCTTGTTTGAATTCAAGTCTGAGGTACAGCTTAGATGAGTTTAATCACGACCGGCTTTAATGTGAACAGGCCAGTATATGGAAATGTGGCAACGTGTGCTTCAGTCCCCGTTCTTGGCAAACTAAATTGTTGTGCAGTAATCTGTCACGAATAAATTGGCATTATAATACATAAAAAGTGCCTCTCTGTTGGTGTAATTTCACAAATTGTGTTTTATAAAGAAAGTAGTTATCATTTTAATTAATTATATGGGTATCTATCGCACTGCTCGCACCTGAAATCACTTTTTGTGCGTCAAATTACGTTATAACCTTACTTTTTATGCAAGCTCTATTTTTAATTCAATTCACTTTTACCACCAAAACCAATAAAATAATTTTAATTAATTCTAGGTCTGGGGTCTGAAAACAATAACATGCCGGATAAATGTTGTGTACCTGGCTGTATAAGCAATTACAGTTCATCTGAAGGTTAGATTTCCCAAAGAACCAGACAGAACTGAAGAAACAGTGGCTGAAGAGTATTTCTAGGAAAAATCGGCAACCTACAAAATATTCAGTGGTGTGCATAAAACATTTTTATGATAGTGCAATATCCAAATCTGAACGATACAAAGATGCTTATGGTGTGTGGAAGGAGAGAAATGGAAAAGTTTATGTTAGTGTCCGGTGCAGTGCCCCGTGTAACGGAAACTTACCCTCATCCACCAGTTATCGCTGGGGCGATGATGAAGGAGAAGAGATCGTGTGCGATGTGCATTTTGAGGAATATGAGGATTGTTATGCTGTTTGTTAACGACCTAGGTTTTTTAAATTAATTGTAAGCAAATAATTTATTTTGTCATAAAAATATTTTCATGTAATTCTTTGAATAACCCTCTTCCATGTAATTTCAAGTATAACCCGTCGATAAACCACTCCGCCGCTTAAGGGGGTTGCGGCGGTCAAAAACTTCTTCCACCACTTCCATCGTGTTCAGCACCCTCGAAAACGGGGGGCGAAAGTAATCTCGTCTTTGCACGAAATATTTACACTATTACTTCCACATCCAGTGGAAGTATAGTAACGACAAAAAAATTTTTTAAAATTTTTATTGTTCAAATAGGCTTAGAATGTCATGAAACGTCGAGATTTCAAGTTTGAGCGAATAAAAAAATTTCTGTCTGTCGGTCTGTAACTTTTTTTGTGCGCACGTTTACTCTGGAACCGTTTGAGATATTGAGCGAGATTAGAACTAGATTATATTTTCATCTTGTTCCGTCGAAGGGTTGGGGGGTAAATTGGGGTAAATTTGGAGTAAATAGGTAAATCAAGCAGGTAAGAGTTCATAAAATTGATATTTAGTATAGACAAGAGAAGCTAAGGTCTCAAAAAAAAATTTGGCATTAGCCACCCCATTATTAAAGGGGATGAAAAAAAAAATGTGATTTAGTGTGTGTACAAGAATCAGAAACCTCAAAATATTTTTTTACTTCCCCCACACTCCCATCCCCTGTCACCACCCCCACCCCACTACCGATGTGGGGTATCGTTTTATGGGTTTTTGAGGTAGAGGATTTCAAATATTATATTATTAAAGTTCCATAAACAATTATTTCCAGATACAAAATTTTTTCGTTGTGCGACTTGGATAAAAAATCCGGATGTGGAAGTAGTGATTCCTTGGGCAGCGGTTTTTTTTCCTTCATTACATAGATTATTAATAGGACTGACAGAGTTTAAGATTGCAGCGTTGCCACATCGTACACTCCGGCCTGTTCACATTAAAGCCGGTCATGGTTTAATTGCCAGAAAAAATTGAATTTCGATTTATATTGTCCTTAGTAGTTCTGAAATTAGTTACACAAGACACATCTTGCAAATCTAACCCAGTTTGGGTGTTAGTATGTACTTCATTTTGGTTTGATTGATTTGTATTAAAGTATTATATTTTTTACATAACTATGAGTACTGTTGATTGCTTTAGCTATTTTAAAACAAATTTCAAAATTACCTAATTTGCCCGTTTTGCCATTTATATCAATGAATGAGATGTTCCCTGAGTGTAGTTATTTAGTTTTGCTAAAAAATCATCTAAATTATTATTAAATTTGTTTATTTGACTATTATTTTTATTAGTAGATAGTTTTGGAGTTGACAGAAATATGAACTTAGTGCAGGTACATAATAATTATCATTTTATTGTAACATGCTGCAACTACCATGAATAAATCAGGACTGGTTCCCAATAATTAGGCAATCGGATTTTTGAACACAAATAAAACGTTATTAATAACTTCATGTCTAAAAAACATGATTTTTTCGGTTTTTTTTTTTAGAAAACTATATGTACTTCCTTGTAGCGCCTGAAATTGGGAATTACTACGGAAGCCCACCCTAACTGTCCGTGCACCCCCCCCCCCCCCCCACGATCCTTGGGGACAATGTTTTCCATAAAGATTAAAGCCTAAGGAACAATTTAAGACATGTCCTTAAATGTAATACTACGGGAGACAATTTAAGGCATGTCCTAAAAAAAATGGCTGTATTTTCAAAATGGGGTCCGTTTAAAAAAAAAATGCAAATATATTGTTTTTGTCATTTTACACAAAAACAAAAAAAGCGATTGAGGCAGTATCTTATCTGCTGAATACCAAGGAGGTTCTCCATTTTCTTGCCATCCATAATCATTCCAAGGCTTTGGAATATTGTGAATAACTTTGTCTGATAATTGCCAAATACGCGTTTGGTAAACACTCCTTTTAATAGATGCTCGATAAAGCAAGCTCTTGATGGTGAAATGGAATAAAAATCAACTTTAGTGTCAATTGATAAAGACAAATCTTTGTCACCACATTTCTGTCTAATGGCAATTAGTAAATGAATGAAGGCTCAGTAATGCCAAACATTTTTGAGATCCATACTCTTCTGCTAATGCGGATATGTTAATAAGCCTTCCTTTATTGCCAAATCCGGTATCAAAGAGTAATTTACATTTAATTTTATTGGAATGAGCCAGCAGAATCCAAAATTATTATCAACACTTTTAACACTAATCTGTTCATAACCAATTGTTACCGTTTTCGAGATAAATGTCTGCAAATTAAAATATTATTATTATTATTATTATTATTATTATTAATCTTTTTCAGTTTATTTTATATTTTATGTTAATAATATAAAGTTGTATTATATACCTTACAATAAATGTCACAGTTATTTCCTCTAAGTGATTTACCGATATATGAATTTCCATATTTTCTTAAGTTTGGACTCTTGGACTCATTTATCTGGAAAATGGTAACTCCTCAAAATATTGTATAGGTGCAAAATTGTAGAAAATTTTATGCACGTTATTTTTTGTGAAAAAAGTTTTTGTCCATCTTTTTTAGTTCTTGTGTTAAATGACAAAAACAACATTGGCAACAGTTTTTTTTTAACATTGGCCACCATTTTGAAAGTACAGTCAGTTTTTTTTTTTTTTAGGACATCTTAAATTGTTCCTTAGGCTTTAATCTTTGTCCCCAAGGATGGGTGCACGTACAGCTAGGGAGGGCTCCCCGACTAAATATTTATGGAAAATATACTGTAGCGTACTCACTTACATATAAATATATATCATCACTATGGGTATAACAAAATAACAATTATTATTAAAAAATTATATTTAGAATTTGAATATTAAATCTTTCGAAACTAGAAAATGATATTTATTTAATAGCATAAAATGCTATAATTGGTGGCCCCGACTCCACACGCATTGCATGCCTTCCGATGTTATGCGGGAAGAAGCAAGAGAAAAAGTTGAGGCGGAAAATCAAGTAAGAAAAATGCGATTGAAGCACATATTATTTGATATTGTATGATTGGATCAGCCATACAACAACCTTTTGTCTGTTTAACTAACTGGTGAATATGGATATTAAGCAGTTCAATTAATTATCATCCTCCTTTCCCCAGCTTAAGTATAGTTGAAGAAAGCGGATAATATTCCGACGTACTTTAACTTTGACATTTTGTTGTAAAATTTTAAACAAAATTGACATTTGAATGTCTGGAAGAAGCAGAGCGGAGAAGAAATTATTACTCGCAAAGTAGAAAATATGAATAAATCAGAAAAGCTATTAAGATATTTGTGAAGACTATTTCACAAAAGTCTGCTGATTTGACATTTAGACATCATCTTCTAATGAAAATTAATTTGAAGATATGAAATCTGAGAGCTTTACAAAGGGGATTTATATTTAATGGTATAAGGAATTATTTATAATTACCAATATGTCCAGACGCCCCCCCCCCCCCCCCACATCATCCACACCTCTGGCAGTTGACAACAACATGTAATCACTTACAGGTTCCGGATTATTTTCCAAGACAACCTCAAGTTTTATCCCGAAGATTGTGCAGTTATATTAATCTTGAGCATGTGTGGGTGAGTGCTCTATTTATATTACTCCCTGCATTATTAAACCATCTTATCAACGTATCAATTTATTAATTATTTCCTATTTTAACATTTTTTAAATAATGAAAGATGCTCAATCTTGAGGCTATCTAGGTCGTGTAATTGCAAATTAATTTCCTAAATTTTAAATAGAATTTACTTATTTCCAAATTTTAAAACAATTCTAATCAAAATTAAATATTCCAAAATAACCATTATGAATATTTCATACATAATTTCCTTAAATACAGAAATATTATTTTATATAATACTCTTTAAAGCATTTTACTAGGGTTGAAAACGACGTTGAAAGTCGAGCTTCGCACTGAGCGTATCGCTTAAAAAATGTGTTATGTAAACAAACAAGTCAGAAACGCAAGCGATTACAGGCCGTATTTCTAATGCAGTTAAGCCCGAGATTTTCTTGTAAAACAGCCTAAATTACGACCCGTTCAAAATTCACTCCTTTTTTAACTATTCCAGTTACTCTCGTGTATAACGTAATTTTGTTTCTTTATTCTATCGCGTATAAATACCATGAAACACAGCACAAAATGATCATTATTTGATCAACCTTCTTGGTGCACCCATCTCCGTGTTCACCTGTGTTTTTCATCTGCGTCCTTTATGGTAACGTTCATTGAAATACAGGTTGAATATTTGGCTGTGTGTGCCCAGAAATTATTTAACACTCTTTGGTATTTATTCTGTTCTTTTGTCTGCGACCTTACGGTTTCGTTCATAGAAGCACAGTTTAAACATCATAGCTGTGTAAACACTGAGAGTCAGTTGCATTACTCCGGGGGATATTTAGTCGCCGTCTGTCTGCAACCTTCTGGAGAAGGCTGCGTTCACAGGCTAAGCGATTGAATATTCGCCGTCGTAGTCCAACAGTCAGTCGGGGGTGGAAAACGCAGGGCGATTTACGAAGCCGCGTAAAAGAGTAAAAATGGACAACATACTCGAGTCGCGATCTGGGCCCGTGAGTGTCACCCTTCAGGACTTCACCGTTTGTCAGAGCCTAAGTATTAAAATTACCAATTATTAAATATCCTTTGTCATTTGTTTTGGTCGTAACTTTGAAATACTAATTAAATTGCATATTCAGATTATTTTTCTAAATTCACTCAATAAAATGACAATATTAAATGAAGTTCAACTCTTTAAAATTGCGACTCTATTCCTGCGTCAACTCTATTTTCATCAAGTTTATGCTCAACTGTGGTACTTTGATTCTAACCTACTTATCTAAATTCATTTTCAGCATTCAAATTAATTAACTCACGATTGTGATTTGCAACTATCTTTAGTCATTTGATTAATGGAAAGTTTTCTTTGGGTTTTTAAAATGTTATTACAACGATTGTTGTTTAATATGATTACTCCGATCAGCTATGTAAATAATATTTAGTGAATGAGTTATTGCAGATTTTGCAGTTAATTATTCTTCAGCATTTGCAGTTAAGGATTCTTGATTGCCATCTCTGTAATTTATACCTCATCAATGTTATCATTTACATATGATAAGATTTGAACACAGCTCTTTGTTATCAATTTATTTTCGAAGATTTTCGAAAGGCAAACACAAGATTTTGTTGGTTGTCACTTCACTATATCATCGATACTACGAATATACAAATAACAACGATACAACGAAATGGGATCAATTGATCTCGGCCAAGTGCAATTGTAACTAGCCACAACAACAAACAATTCTACGCTTCGAAACATCGAAATCTACGACAAGTTGTCGTGGCAATTTAATAGGATTTTGTTGATTGCCTTTTATCATTATATTCATATCATGACTGGGAAATTTCCCGAAGCTGTGTCAAATTTTACGTATGTCGACGTCAATTATAAAACATTCAGGATAATGACAATTGTCATTGTAAACAATTTATTTTATTGTTTACGTAGCTGACCTGATTATTCTACGAATTAATGTGACAATTGTCCCAACGAATACTTTCCTTCTTTTCATGTGGCAATTGCCCCAACAATTATATAATCTATACAAAGATATATGACAATTGTCTAAAATAAACGTATTAAAACGTTTTCTGTGTTTTCTTTCAATATTTTACTTTTGCAGGAATAAGTGAGATTAAAATAAAAATATTAGACAAAATAAATCCATTACAAATGCAATTTGTAAAATCAGTATTAAAGAAGGTACAGCCAAATAAAAGGTATCAAAGTAAAATCAACTATTAAATGAGTGTTTCCAAAATTAAGGTAAATAAATTAATCAGTAAAGAGAAACAAGTAATATCAAACTTTATAAAGAATCTGTGTTTAACAAAACTACTATCACAACGTAAATTTGGGTCCACTTGTAAAAATCTAGACGATCACGTAAACTGCCAAATTTGTATATTTTTCTGTCTCAACGAAAAGGAGAGATAAATATACGACGGGGGTTAGGGGTGTTTCACTATTTACGCACGATTGTGAGCTTTGATTTTAATTCCCAAAATATTCTTTTATTGAATTTATTAAATGGATTAATTCCATAGATTGGTAAAATATTATTAAAATATTATTGAATATATATTATTATTAAATGGATTAATTATCTATAATTGAATATAACCATTATTGTTATGGATTAATTATTTCATTTAACTAATATCGTTTATAAGTCAAATCTGACTTTTCTTTTTAAATCTCATTTTTAATATTGATACTTTGGTAGGCTGGTTTCTCTTTTGCAAGGGGGAAGTATATGTAGCGTAGTCACTTACATATAAATATATATCATCACTATGGATATAACAAAATAATTATTATCAAAAAATTATATTTAAAATTTGAATATAAATCTTTCGAAACTAGAAAATTATGTTTATTTAATAGCATAAAATGCTATATATACTTATACCATAAATATCATAAATATCTTGAAAAATATCAAAAACAAAAACTCGCTTTCAAATATTTGCATCAGGATTTAACTCATAAAGACAAATTTGGAGTGGGTATGAGAAGCCGAAGATCTACTTCTCCTCCTGAATAGTGTGATTTCAATCCTATAACGGAACCAAACAACCAAAACAGGTGCCATGATGACTGTTCAGTTGAGTTTCAGGCCGCTAAGGCAATTATTGGTGCAATTGTAACTGATTACGATAGTGATACTGATGATTTATGTCTTAGAATATTTAAGAAAATATCAATGGAAAAATTGACAATATGGTTAATTTTTTTTAGACATTTTTCAAATAGAATGCAATGAGCTTTATTTCTAATTATACTTAGTTCGTTTCTTGTTCTTATAATGTCCATATTGAATCAACCTTTAAGGCTGAAATTAACGCCAAAGCTAATTCGTATATGTTTATTTTATTTTGATTTGTTAGAATTTTTGTAATTTATTACGTTTTCATAAAGTTAACACTTAATATTCACAGAATTAATTTTATACATGTAATATATCGTCAGTCAAATATCGATTTCTATTAAACGGTCACAGTCACAGTACAATAACAAAATGTTCTTTTCCTGGTTAAAAGATTTTTAAATATTTATATTTGTTTATAATTTTCTAATTCTAAAATGGCAGATCACCAAATCATTCGTTTTGAAGAAAGGCAAAGTTCTCTCAAAAAAAGATGGAAAATACATTGCGATATGCACTTTTTGTGGTCTTTAGAACTCTGGTTTTTTGTACATTCAACGATCAGAAATATGCTTTCTTATGAAAATTCAAAAAAATTAGTGCATATTCTCTAAAAGTTGATTCTAGTAATTCAGAAGAATACTAACCACATTATATTTTCACTATTTTTATTAGCTCCTCAGCCGATAGATAATGACATTGGTATTGATCGATCACTACAAAGGTGGTAGTTATCCAAATAAAGATTTCAGATATCAACTTAACTTCAACTCAACTTAACTTAATTTGTTCTACAACTGACAATTTTAACTTAATACATGCTATATACTTTTTTTTGGGGTTCACCACTAGAAAGCTACTTTTGCTATACCGTAATTGGAAAAGGAGCATAGTAATAAATGCATGTGATCAATGCGTACAACAGATTTTATTGACATTTGGAGAGGGTCTGATGTGAAATAATTTTTCAAAGGCTTATCAAATCAACATAGCTTAATGACGTGCTGCTTGACACTATTGACAGTTCAATTAATTACTATCCTCCTTTAAAAGATGTAGAAAATACATGTAAAAAAAATGGTGGAAATTTAGGACATTATTTCATACATAATCATAGAATAATTATTGAACACCATTATTAAACGAATACGTTAACGGTTCTACAGAAATTGCTAATTTTCTTACTTCCTGGGATATTAAGCCACTGTTCGACGAAATATTAGAAATTCTGACGCTACAAACTTCTGCGCCAAAAGGACAGGCAATAATTGGTTTGTGCCTAGGTGTATATTGATCTATGTGAAACATCTTGTGCTAGTAAACAAAATAATTAATAAAATAATATGTAATTAAAAAGGTTAATGTGAAATGATACATAATTTCACTGTTATATAATAGCAATTAATAATCAATTCAAAAAACAAAAATGTTAGTAAAAAAATCAAGTTATAAAAAGAAACACAGTTAAACCATTAGCTTCATTATTTTAAATAAAAGGGGGAGGCACACTTTTACCTGTACTTTCATAATTATACTCTTTATCAAGAGACAGAATAAGAGGTTGAATTGATTTCTCTGCATTACAATAGTCTGTGTCATTGCAGCATAACTGAGCGTTCTGCGCTGTTGGACTTTGATGACACCATCGTGGATCCTCAGGGGGGAAAAACTTGTCTCTGTTAAGACAGCTAATATATTTGTTTATTAATAAAAGTATTACAAATGTCTTTTAAATTATGAATAAAATACAGTCAGTCATCCCTTTAAGTTTAGTTTGGTTTACGTATTTATAAAATGATCTGATCATACATTATTATAAAAGCAAGAACAACAAATAACTACTTCTTGCAGTATTTACCAACACATTTGAATAATTGCCCTTATTTCAAAATGTATAATATATAATAAATATGAATGCAACAAGTTGTGTAGAACATCATATCCACCAAATAATGGTGAATTGTGTGTCTCAACCTAAATTATACAGGGTGTAATTAGTTTCATGTCATTAAAAAAACTGGTAATGGGGACCGACTAGAGAAAAAAAAGCCTGACTTTTTGTTCTAGTGGTACTTTGAAAAAAAAAACTGACCTAAGTCAACAATTTGAATGTTAAGATAGGAGACATCTGAGGACCAGCGCTTTTTTGGGTCAATGGACGTATAGTTCCGAAACATAGAAGTGTCTTATTACTTTTAAAAAGTCATAAAAAGGTATAAAGATTGCCGACTTTGACCTCGCCGGTGCCGGCGAGCGGTCTCAAAGTAGGAAGCGCTGCTCATCGATGGGACCACTTCAACAGAACTTTTTATATCAATTATAAAAATGTAAATAATTCATTATCTCTTTCTACACAACCGCATGCAGAGGTTTAAACAGAGGATTGTGTTTTTTAATTTGGAACGAAATTATTGGAGCTTTTATTGTTGTTTATAATTTATAATTTGATTTATTAACATTTGAAACAAATAAAATTGATCTGTGTTAAAGGCTTAAAAAATGATTAATTATTTCATGAAATTGGAAAACGAACAGTTAGATGTCCGAGACACGATAACAGAAAATAATTATGTATATTTTAAATTAGGAAAAATTTGATTTAACATAAATTAAAATATTGCTTGACAATAACACAAGGGACAGTACTTAGCTGCACAAATGTCTGTATCATGCGTGACCAGATGTGGCAGTTCTCAAACAATATTTTTTTAAATTTTCGAAGTTTTTGTTTATTATTTTTCTCCAAAACTATGGGCTTTAGACCCCATGTTATATAAGGTTTTTTTTGTTTGTCTAGTCGTTCCTCACCACCAGTTTTTTTTAATGACATGAAACTAATTACACTCTGTATATTAACTGTAAAAATGACATCGCGTTGAATGAACAGCTGTAACTGTTCACATGATTTAATATTTATTGACGTAAATTTAATGGGGGCAATTACACCCCCTCCCCTTCCAGAAAGAACACAAATGGTGGAGAATATGGGACACAAAAGATGGAAAATGTTTGTTATAACTGTATTAACTCTATGTAGTTTAGGAAAATGGACAAAATTACCAATCTTTTAGATTGAGTAGTATACGTGATTTACCATGATATGCGGAAAATAAAATGGTGTTCTAGTCTTCAATGTGGGAAAACCCCTGCAAAATTTTAGAGTGCTCTGAGGTAATTTAGTATATTAAAAATGGTTAAAACTTATGAAGATACACTACTGTTATGTGTCTGTGGTCAGTACTAGTTCGATGAACCTACTTGTGATAGAACATATCGGAGATGTTACATTTCCTTAATTGGCATAAAACGTTAAGCGGGTGAGCGGTCAAAGTGCAGCGTTTTTTGCTTTCGGTCGAACAATCAGGACACCGGCAGGTACAAAGCACCGCCGAAGTTTTGGTGTTTTTGTGTTATTGACGAGTTTAAGTAAATATCTCATATTCTACTTGTTGTAGAGTTCACTATCATAGGGTCAACGTCTTTTCGATTTATTTCGCTATTTTTGTAGAGTGATTTGATTCAAATCAAAAAGTCATTTCTACTCTCTCCAGCAGCTTTGTTGTCAATAGTGTCAATCTCAAGTCTGATAAAGTGATATGGTTGTACCGCATTACGTCAGATTTATTTAGTCATTGACGGCGCATTTCTACAAAAAAAAAGGTAATTTTTTTGGTTTTTTTTTTTTTGTTTTAATTTTTCATTTTTTTAACTCCTTTCGGTAGAGACAACTTACTGATAAATTTTCCATGTCATGGTAGATCACCCTATATAACACAACAAATCATATTAACACAAGATAATATAATCAATCTGTCATTTTTAGGAATTTTACATAATTTTGTAAAATATATATTATTTATTTAATATATTTTATTATTTATAAATTTATAATTTATTTTATATTATTTATGATATAATCAGTATGAACGTATTGTTTGGCTTTATATTTGTCTTACGGTCAATTAATGCATCCTTTGAAGTGAATTTTTACATAGAAAAACACCCTATTATTAGTTATTAACAAATAAAATAAAACACTAATTTCTTTTTTGTGAGGAATGCATTTCAACAAATGAAGATAAAATTGGGTTCGCGATGACTGTATATTTGTCGAGCATGTATTTGTAAAAGCTGGGATATGTGCTTCAAATTCTTTTAAGGCTATTGCAGAATGATTCCAAAAATGCAAAAATATACAGGGTGGCCCATTTAAACTCAAAACTGTGTGAAAACCGGACATTGAAACTTGGATTTAAAAAAAATGTTGTTTTGGTAGCATGTGACATTTTTTGAGGAAAACAAAACTTATTTCAGTCATTGGCCTGCTTTTTTTATTAAGAAAGAAAACGATAGATTTTTCTAGAAGTCATATTAGGCATTTTTTTATTGAAAAACTAACACAATATTATTGGAACTCCTATATCCAAAATTTAACGACCTTTTTATGGTTTTCGAATAACGGCCTTCTAAAATTACATTTTTCAAAAGATATTAAATAATTAGTAACTTTGATACGAATTGTTTTAAGAGAAAAAGTCATTCCTTATTTTCTATTTAAAATCACTTTTTCTACTTCCCACTGTTATCGATACTGTCAAATTCGGCAATCCTTAATGTGCAAATAATTTATAGGGCTGCTGGTTCAAAATATTTGGTAATTTTTCAATGAAAATTTTTGAACAATGAAATTTGAAAGTATCGACAACACTAGGTGACATAAAAAGCGAATTTAAAAAGAAAATGAAGAATGACTTTTTTTCGAAATACAATTCGTTTTCAAGTTATTAATTTTAATAAATATTTGAAATATGTAATTTTAAGGGGGCCGCAACTCGAAAGCTATAAATTCTGGATATAAGGGTTCTAAACTATGCTGATCAATAATATTGCATTTTTTCAGTAAAGAAATGCTTAATATGACTTCTCGAAAAATCGACTCTTTTTCTCTTAATAAAAATACACGCCAATGGCTGAAATAGGTTTTGCTTTACTCAAAAAAGACATAGTAAAGGATGTCCGGATGTCTACACGTTTGGCAAAATGCAGACATACATCCATACCCACCGGTATTGTCAGAACCGGGGGCTGAGGCTCGAACCTAGAACACAATAGACAGTCGGCCAACATATTCGCCACACAATATGCTTTAACCGACTGAGCTACCATGCATTGTATTTATATAAATATCATATTTTCGAGCCTTAGTTCTTATTGAGTCAAAAATAGAAAAATAACAACAGCATCAAGAAATACCATATTAAAATAATAACAAAAACCAACAACAAACATAGTCTTAATGTGCAGCCAAACATTACGGAATACCGTCGAACACTATCTGATACAAATAGAATTATTTTTAATATACCAAAATTATTTTTTGCTTTATAATGAGCTAATTTTTATACGACAATTACAACAAAACATAAAATGGTGTAATTAAATTATTTAAATATATGATTTTCTCGATTTTTCTATTTTAAGTCTATTTATTTCGAGTTCGCCATTCCTTTTATGTAGGCTATGGTCTCCGAAAAATAGAAAATAAGGACCATCCTTATGTTACATGTCATCCTTAGAATTACTCTAGTATGCGTACACTCCACAATGTTCATAGTTTCTTTACTGGCTAAAGCATATTGTGTGGCGAATATGCTGGTCACGCTGTCTATCGTGTACTAGATTCGAGTCCCAGCCCCGGCACTGACATTGCCAGTGGGTATGGATGTATGTTTACGTTTTTCCAAATATGTAACCCCCTTCCAGACAGCCTTGGCTTTGGATATGGGAGTTGTCTACTATATGTGATGTGCTTGTTATGTTATTCTTAGCCTGTAGTTAAATAGGTAGTATTTTTTTTAATTTTTGCTGTATCTCATCGTACTAGTATTTTTCTGTTTTTGACTTGTTCAATGCCCACTGGGTAATGTACTATTTTTATACAGGCCAATAAATTATCTATCTATATATCTACCCATTTCAATAGTGGTGCAGAACATTGCATGAGGTAATCCAGGGCCTCGGCAATATTTTCCCTCATTGCTCATTTTTGCAATTATTTATTAAACCAATTTCCAAGTTTGCAAAATAATCACAAGTGTGTGGATGTCCTGCGGTATCTATATAAAAAAATTCCAGAAAAAAATTGTTTCCATTTTCTTGTATCAAAACTAAGACATACAAACTGATTGATCTGATAAATTTTCAAAGCATTTTGATTTCTCCTTTTCAAATATTTCATTTAAAAGGGTTCGATGAGAATTGAAACCTAGAAGGCAGGACATACCCTGCACTTAACATGTCAATCGCTTTCCGAACTTCTCTATTAGTGCAGTCGAATTGATTTTTTTCGGCGACAACGTTCCACCTGAAATTTTATTGTTGATTCTAATGTATTATGACCTCCTGATTACGGAAAAAACATTCGCGCCCAAAAATTCCTTTTGCGTCAAAAGTTATATGCACTTTTTGACGCCCTTTCGCGGATTTTCAGCTTATCTCAACCCTCCCTTTTTTCACCCAATTTTCATCGAAACAAAATTAAATATACTATATTAATTTCATTACCGTAATATGCCATAATTTGCCATAGAAGATGCATTGGCACAATTATTTCCTTTACAATAGACATATGGTATAAAATATTATATATTCAGTTTTCTACAGCTACACTAATTATTTTTAGTCTTTCGTACATTTACAAGAAATATCACTTAGTAAATTTTTAGGAAAAGCATTACTTCCACTCATAAGATCAGGCATTAAGCCACCCGAATTGTAACGGATCTTCCTTAGAACCTAACCATTTTTGGACTTGGAAATATACTTTTAAACAGTGCTTTTCTATTACCTCTTCAGTAGGTGGAATTGCAGACAATTATATTTTCATCATTATGTTTGTCAATTATTTTATTAATTTTAGGTTTGTAAAAATAGATTTTTTTATGATGATTCCATGCTAGTTGAGTCATTATAACCAAAAGGTCAATGTCTTCGTCAACTATTAAACTTGATTATCTTCGGTTTTCAAATCAATAGCAGCTTTAACGATTGTAGTATCGGCATCTTCTGTGCATATTTTAACGTTAAAGTCATTATCTATTAACTCTTTGCGCAATCATTTTATAAAGCTATCCTTATTTTTACTATTAGCTAAAAATTTTTGCGTTTGTTATTCTTAGTGCTATTCTGTTCATTGGCATACCCATCAAAAATAATACTACACTATAATCTTGGTCCTGATTATTGATCATATATTCATATTTTATTAGTATTACCATGCGTATGCTTAATAAATTTCCGTTTCAAATTAATAAAGTTTCATTTTGTATTAAATTTTTGAAGTTATACAAGACTTTCTATAGCATATTTCATTTTGTTTCGATCAAAATTGGGTAAAAAAAGGATGATTAAAGAAAATACATTTTTGAAAATAGTAAAAATGCACTTTTTTGAAAATAAAAAAACGCACTCTTTTTGAAAATTAAAAAAAATGAACTCTATCCTCTAAAAGTAGAAAAGAAAAAAAAGTAACGTACAATGCCTCCTTGATAATTGACGAAGAATACAAATTTTTATTTCGTCCCCCATCTTTGACCGTTCTATTTGGCATACGGTGTCCTGGATTGGTACATTATATTTGACCATGAATAAGTTATTTTTGCCAATTATGGTGAAATGACTCCTTCTTATAGAAAAGATATTCAATTTTGATTTTTTAGGCTATTCTTGGTGTTTTCTATTTTTTTTCAAGATGGCGAATTGACCAATATATATCGGACAGGTCTATATTTTTTAAGAATTTTATTTCAATAAGCCAGTATTTTTAAAATTCTCATCCGGTTACTAGTATTAAGCAAATAAGTTGAGAATCCATGAAAGCGTGTCAAAAAGTAACTTTTGACTCACACGAAATTTTTGGGCGCAAATATTTTTTTCGTAATCAGGATGCCGTAATACTTAAGAATCAACAATAAAATTTCAGGTGGAATGTTGTCGTCGAAAAAAATTAAATTAAATCAATTCGACTACTGTATGTTTAATGGACTTAAAAGAACAATTTGTTGCAAAAATGACTCTGGCTACCTGTTTGTCTAATTCTTTCTTTTTGTCTTGACATGTTCTTACAACAGGAAAGCTTAAACTAGTGCTACTGTAACTACAATTAAATTCCCAGTTGCTATTCATTGGGAATTTTCACTTTGGTTTGTACTGGCTTGGCACTCATTAATTTTTTAACCTTCACTTGACTGATGTTTCCCAGTGGTTTTTAAGCCTATTGACAAACCACTGAATTTCCTTATTTCATTTTTTGATATTGCATGGCATCCAAGTTTGCTCATAACTTTTTTTTTTGACAAAATGTTGCTAGAACTTTTTCTGCCTCGACTAGACATTTTTTTATGCTTAGTGCACGTCACACATTAACATTCAGTCAGTACCAATTATTATATGAAATTGAAACCCCTCTCCTTTTCTTATAGAGTCGACCGGGATTTGCAAGTTTCAACAAGCTCGCAAGCGGCTTCTTGACTTGCGAAGACAAGCTGAAACAATTTTTAAGCCAATTTTCAGTTTTAACATAATTATGTATACAAATTTTTTTATTATTTTGTAAGAAAATTGAATAAGGAAAGTTAAGAAGTCAAATAAACGTGTTTCTTTAAAAAAATCAAAAAAATAATGATTTTTATCAACACTAATCACCAGTGGTATGATTTGTGTGGTCTTCAAAAAACTATAACTGACTTTATTTTGTAAAATAACGTACTCTTCATCTAACAATTGGAGATGCTCAAGAGGTCTGCTAGGCAGCGGATGCATTTTGTGATCACTCTTATTAATGTGCATATAAATCGACTAAAGCCTTGTTAATTTTTGGACAGAGTGGTGTTAAAATGAAGCACAAATAATTCCACATAAACTGACACATATTGGCATAGCTGCCGTTGTGTGTATGGTGGATATTTCATTAATACTAGTGAAGTGTTCCAATACGGCTTAGAGTCTTCATTTCATAAACAAGCAGCTAACACATGGTGACTGACAAGAAACAGGTACCCAACATCGAAGGGACCGTGACATCGTACTGAGATAAATCATTACATTTTTAATTTATAATAATAAGGAAGTTTGAAAGTTTTTTTACAGGGCTATAATTTCCTATTAGATTTTAATTTCGATTTTACCTACTTTATTTACTATTGCAGCTAAACACCTTAATAAAATTTCTTAGACAAATAAACTTTGACAGCCCTTAAGATAAACAGGGTCTCTTAGATAAATAAACTGTGAAGTGTCTGCCCCAGAACGGCCAGATAGCCTGTGAGACGAAGTTTGGGTAATAGGTTGCCAACCTGATCAATAGGGTGCTATTGGTTACCGCGCCGGGGATGGAGTTTCTTGCAGTTCATTGGAAATGCACGTGATACGTTTCCAGAAAATGGTAACTACACACAAAAATAATGGATCGAATACTGAATGTAGAAACGATAAATCACATCTTGGTAGGCAGAGAAATAGGGTAGTGGGTCAGGGGTGTTAAAGCGGGGGGAACAACAGAGGTAACCACAGACCACAAAATATACTATATGGGAAACTGGAAATACATAAAATAAATAATAAAATTCTGGAATAACGGCAAGAAAAAAGGTGTACCATAAAGAAATCGTAAAGAAACAGTAGATTCAGAAGAGGTAGAAGTCTAGAAGCAAAACACACAAAGAAAAGGAGCTTAAACGCTCCTTCACAAGACAACGCAGCATCGGTATAACTGGAAGTGGCAGCAATGCCTACCGCATGCTGGTAAATCAATCAATCAACGTACTCTTCATTTAACAAATAAAAAACAAAAAAATTTCTTTTAATAGAATAATGTTTCTTCAAAATCGTTTCTATATGATTTCGATGTTTATAATTAATAATTTGTGGCATATTCATGATTTCTTACTATTTGTTGAGTATCTTGCCACTGTAAAAATATTTAATAATTTTGATAAGAAAAACCTCCATACATAAACTGAAAGAAAAATGTTAAATGATAATTAAAAAAATTTAATTAAAGGCTGTTAACGTTTTGGAAAATATTATTTCCATTTCCGTTATCAAAACTTTGTCTTCAAGTACGTCAAACATTCCAGTTTGTTGTGTATGTATTTTCATAGTCACGTGAGACATTAAAAGTTATTTATTCTACTAGTGTGTAATTATGCACATTAGTCATGCAAGAAAAAGTTAGTCGCGAGACCGTTAGATTGAGTGGCTAATTTTCTTAAGTGACTAATGTGCAATTACACACGTGTGCAATACAAAATTTTATCCAACACTTTGTTTTAATAAAATATTATTTGAATAATATTTTCTTCAAAGGACACCGCACGTATTATAGGTAAATTGGTGGCCTCTCAAATTTGATGAATTTTTGATATGTTATAGTTCAACTGATTCTGAACAATAAGTTCATTTGGCAAAATTTCAAATTATGGACAGTTTCTCCGATAGATAGGTTCAAAGACTGGACCTACCGCTTGACACTGTATCAATGATTTCTTAAAACGTACTACAGGTATTGAAATGATAACTGCTAGAAATAAATAACTAGACTATTTACCATTATTTGGTCTTAGATTGATGTGCCTGAACTTCCGGTTTTGCCGGAAGTGACGTCAAATCACGTTTTTCGAATGCACAACACACGTTTACTTCAATATAATACATCATATATATAAGTAACTTTATTAAAATTCACTACCTTAGTAAATAAATAAGTACGTGCATTGATTGATAGAACATTGATGCTAGCTTGATACCGGACACGTCATAGTTTTGATACAAAAAAAGTTTATTTTATTTTTCAAGATATAAAATTGCAGTTACGAAAACTAATTATTTGTGAGACCTTTAAGTAGAATAGGCAGTTTTTGTTTATTTATAATACATTAAACTTTTAAACCTTATTTATGCAGAAAATAAATCCTGCGTCTGCCATTTAAATACTTTTGTATTGTTGCGCATTCAATCTGCTGCGTGTAAGTACTTGGCTGTCGTTATCTGTATATGTAATTCCTTCTTCAAGCTAGAGCAGAAGCGAAAAGGCTGCAATTTAAACATGGAAGATGGAGATTATTGCAAGAGAATCATTTGCCCGATTTTCACGTAAGTACTCGATTTAGATTATTTAAGAGATTTGACATTTGTCACATTCCAAGTTAAAATGGCTCCATCATACGTTTAATACAACTAAGAAGAAGAAAAAGAAGGGGACAATGCTTTCTAATATGATGAAAGTGTGAAAGAGCTGGAATTGTTGAGAATTTGTGGTAAGTCTAGGCATCACAATGCAATTAAGTATCAATTGTGGGTGCATTATAATTATGATCAACAAATGGGACAAGCAGGAGAAGTTGTTGGACATCAAGAACAAATTGTATCCTATTGTACTTGCAAGACTGGAAGTCAAACAGTAGGAACTTGTTGCCATGTAGCAAGTGTGATTTGGTGTTCAGGATATGCACAACACAAAGCACACTTAAAATATCCCTCCATGAACAACTTGGGGGTAATTGAAGATTCTGGAGACCATGATGCAATGGTCGTTGTCGAAGTTTAGTGACTAGACTAGGCTTAAATTAGTTACTTACAGTTATACGAAACTTATATTCTTAATCGTTGTTTTCGTCCTTTTGAATTCCTATAAAGTTTTTTTTTGTTCGATTTCTATTAATGAATGATTAAAATAAGTAAATACTGTATCAAATAAAGATAGCCCGCTATGCAATTTTTGCTGAAAATAATAAAGTTTAGTGTATTATAAATAAACAAAAACTGCCTATTCTACTTAAAGGTCTCACAAATAATTAGTTTTCATTGACTAGACACAACTGCAATTTTATATCTTGAAAAATAAAATCAACTTTGTTTTGTACCAAAATAGGCATGTTCACAAAATTTTAATTTTAATTGAAAATGATAGATTTATCGGCATTATATACTAATGTAACAATAAAATAATATACATGTTTTTATTTTGCCAGTTATTCGTAACAGAAATGACCCCAATGCAGCGAGGCTAAGAAACTTTCCCAGGCAGAGGCTAGAGGAATATGACGTCACTTACTTATAGGCACGCCGGCCTGTGTGTGTAATGTGGACCCGTTGTTTTTTATTGAAAGACTAATATAATATTATTGATCATGAAGGTATATTATACAAACTACATTTGTTAAACTGTCCAAAACATCTGATTTACTTAATAAAAGACTATCTGAATAATCGCAGCCTACAAGTTAAAATTAACGGAAAATACTCTAATAATTTCTCACCACAACAAGGAGTCCCCCAGGGCTCGCCACTTTCGCCCCTCCTATACAATATATACTGCTACGATATATATAACAATAACAGGGCAAACAAAAACACATTTAACAAGGACCTCTATACCCTCCAATATGCTGATGATACCGCGCTGGTATCTCATAACAGTTCGATTACCTGTACGGTAACTAAATTGCAACAACTTATGGACAGAACAACAACCTGGTTTAATGTATGGAGATTAAAAGCAAATCCAATTAAGTCACAGTTCATTATATTCAATCACACCCAAACTGACAATTCACCAACAATTTCAATAAATGGACAAACATTAAAAAACAAACCTGTTGCCAATTACTTGGGTATACACTTAGACCACAAGCTTAATTTCAACCACCACACAAACCTCATAAAGAAAAAATGCATAACCAGAGGAAAACATTTCAGAAACTTGACATACAAAGATAAGGGTTATCCCCTTATCTACAAGAAAACAGCGGCACACATATATAAATCCATATGCAGACCAATTCTTGAATATGCACACCCATTATATATAAATTGCAGAAAACCAGCAATAAATAACCTTAAAGTAGCAGAAACATCCACCATACGCTCAATAACTAAAATACGTCACCCAAGAAATGCCCTACATCTCCTTCCAAATAATCTTCTCTACGAAGCAACAAATACCCAACCCATAGCCCAACGTCTTGTGCACCTCACCACTAAATTTGCAAAAAACGAACACACTCTGACTACAATGCAACCATTTTGTAAGACACGAGAACAACAACGCTCGAAGCACAAGTACCCCGAAAAAACCATAAAGAACTTAATGAAGAATAATTGCAAAGAATAGTTTCCCTTTTTTCTTTTTTTTTTTTTTTGTAAATCAAGATATTTATACTTTCTTATTATAACTTTCTATAAAATTATATGTAAAATATGTTTAAATATGCAACTGGCAGAAGGACTTCGGTCGATAGCCATTTGGATTTACCAATAAAGTACTTTATTATTATTATTATTTTATTATTGATCACCATGTTTTAGAACCCCTATATCCAAATTTTGAAGACATTTTGATTTATAATTTTCGAATTACGGCCCCCTAAAATTATATTTTTCAAATATTAAATAATTAATAACTTTTAAGCGAATTGTTTTTCGAAAAAAAGTCATTATTCATTTTCTTTTTAAATTCACTTTTTCTACAACATGGTGTCATCTATACTTTCAAATTTCATAAATTCAAATTTAAATTCAAAATTCAAAATTTTATTCATCTTTTGTGCTATTGAGTACAATAGATAAGACAAGTCAAAAAAACTACAAGTGTAAAAGTATAAGACAGACATCGTAATTAAACTAACAAATTGTTTTACAATTTCAAACATTTAGTATACAATATACATATACGATAAAAGGAGAGTTTATGTGATATATAGGCTAATTAATGGTCTAGTAAAGTCCTTTTTCCATGAATGTATGTCAAAATTTTAAGTAAGTATATAGTGGTGACTGTTAGAATTTTCCTGTCACGAAAAGGTCTACAAGAGGTATAGATGTCAAGATTGAACATCATTCTAATTACATGTTTTTGCAGCACAAAGATTCTGTTTATGTCACCGGACAGACCCCAGACAATAATATTGCAGCTGATTGCTGAAAAAAAGTGTCATAATAAACTGACATCAATGAATCTACGTCAAGTTTGTTTTTCAGGTTTTTTATCAAGTAATATGCTTTATTTAATTTCTTGGATACAAAATCAATATGTAGGACCCAGTTCATTTGGCTGTCGACTACTAACTATTCCTAAAAATTTTGTAGAATTTACAGGGGTTATAACATTGTTTTGAATAACTGGGTGAAAGGCTGTATGTTTGTCTATTCTGTTGTAAAATTTTATAATAATTGTTTTATGTATATTAATCATTAACTGATTTTTAGCACACCAGTCACTAAACTGTTTTATGATGGTGATTACTTTATACTGTACTTCTTCTGTATTTTTACCTGATGTAATTATTGAGGTATCATCTGCATACATGATAATTTTTCCTCCAGTGAAGTGTTCGGGGAGATCATTAACATACATTAAAAAAATGAGCGGTCCAAGGATACTGCCTTGCGGTGTGCCTATGTTAGTGATGTGTTCTTTTGATTTCATGTTGTCATGTTTCACAATGAACCTCCTATTACTGAGATAGGACATTAATAAGGAGTTGGCAGTTCCTCTAATTCCTAAGCACGAGAAAGATCGAAGAAAATTCCGATGGTACTTTCGTTACTATCAAGTTTATCATGGATATACTGAACGAATTCTAAGGTGGCTGTTTCTGTAGAGAAATTTTTCCTAAACCCATGTTGACAGCTGGTAAGTATGTGAAATGTGTTAAGATAATCCTTTATTTTCTCTGTAATTACCGTTTCAATTATTTTTGAGAATAGGCTTAGTATAGCAATAGGACGGTAATTCTCAATATCATGAGGATCGCCAGATTTTGGTATAGGTATCAAAAGTGCAAGTTTTAATGGTTCTGGAAATTGTCCGAGTTGAATGGACTTGTTTATGATATATGCCAGTGGGCCTGAGAGTTCACAACTACATTTTTTGACAAGTTCAAATGATACCCCCCCCTTTGTTAGGTAGCGAGGCAATTACTTTTTGAACATCGTGTTCTGAAACGGGTGTACAGAAGAAACTAGTTACTACATTTTTAGTACAAGTACAGTTTTTGGGCAGCTCGCCATTAAAGTGTTTTAACAGTTTGTCCTCTATGATAGTGGAGAAGTGATCCCCACATTTTTCGGCTATTTCAGAACTAAGTATCAGTGATAGTTATATCATCGATATGCATTTTTGGTTGGATTGGTGTTTTCTTTAATAATTTTCCAGAGTGTTCGGGATTGGTTATGGGAGTTGTTTATTTTGTGCTTATAATAATTTTGCTTTTCTGCTCTAATACAATGCTCTAATTCTTTTTTTGAGTGTTTATATTTTTCATTTAAGTATTCACAGTTGAGTTGTTTCTTTAAATAGTTAAGATCTCTAAGATATTGTAATTTTTTTGTTGTACCAGTACTAAGTTTTATTTTATCATTACGCTTTATTGCTATTGTTTTCGTGATTTTTTGAAATGCCGCTGAAAAACACCAGGAAAATGTTCGTAAAAAATATTAAAAATACTATCGATGTCGTCTGTGGTATTATAGAGATTTGTTAAGAAGAACCGATCTTCAGAAAATAATTTTAAAAACTCGGCTATGGAGAGTTCATTGATTTTTCTAAATGTTTTTATTTTTTGTTTGTCAACCGTGCCCGTAATATCATCCCACTCTACTGTCTGAGCATAATGATCTGACAGACCAGGGTCAGAGTTTTGACAAGTTAGATTGCGTTTATCGACATTTGTTAAAATGTAGTCGAGGCTGGTTTGTGTGGAATGCTTGGCTACGTTTTGAATTCTAGTGGCTTCGTTAAATAACGATGCGACACCATAGGATTCAATGATGTAGTTTAGAATGTCAGAGCTGATGGATGGCAACATGCTGTCTATATTGAAGTCTCCGCATATAAACAGATTTTTATACTTATTAGTTATTTTTGATGGGAGAGCTGATAACTGTGTGAAGAAAATGCTAATTTCACTATTCGGTGTTCTATACAGACATACTATGCAAGTGTAATTTTTGTAAGTTATAGCAGAACACTCGAAAGATAGTTCGAATGACATATCACAGATATATTGAATGTTTTTACATTCATGAGCAATGCAATCCTTAACAAGGATTGCAGTGCCACCATGTATATGGTTTTGTCGGACGTAATTGCTGATTATAGTATAACCTGTTATTTTTACCTGACCTATTTGTATGCTGGTTGCCCAATGCTCGCATAAGCAGACAAAAGTGGGATCTATCCTGTTAAAGAGGAGTTCTAATGAGTTTATTTTGTTTGTGATGCATTGTATGTTATAATGTAGTAGTTTAAAGTTATGTTTCCGTACCATTGATGAGCCCTTGCAGTCGTCTGAGCTAGTAGTAGTAATCAGCATGTCTGTGGTTAACAATCCTGCAGAAGCGCTTGTGACACCGGAAAAGAATTCGTTTGTGGTTGGAGGGCTGGAAAGACCGCAGAAGTTCCTTGCGAATTCTTAAAAACTTGAAAGTTTGTTGGCCGGTTATTGCCTTGGTTGGATGATGGCATTTGTCTTGGGTTATCCAGGAATCTTTTTTCTATTTTTGTTAGTTCGTTCTTTTCCTTGGAAGTTGCCTGTACTTTGAGCTTCACCTGTGCGCATGTTTCCCCTCTTTTTATGATATTTAGGAATGACAAATGCTTCATGCTGCAGTAAGTAGAGGGGTTGGTTTCAAGATTTATTACTTCTTGCATTTGTCTTCTTTGTGAATTTTCCAGGTCAATTACATTTCTATTAGTGGTTATTGTGTCTTTCTGTGTTTTTCCTGTACTTGATTGTTTTTGTTTCCATTGATAGTAATAGGTGTTTTTTGTTGGCTATTTTCATTGCTGATAATGTTTTTTTGATTGAAAAACAATTTAACTTGTTTACTTATTAATTCCTTGATGAATTCTGTGTTGTTTTCAACATTATGCTCATGCTGTTGTGACTTGGGAGGCCTTTTATTTTTGTTTATTTCTTCTTCAAGGGTTTGTATTCTTTCTTTTAAAAATTGGTTATTCACTTTCAGTTCGTTGTTTAGTTCTATTAAAATCTTGTTTTCAAACTTTACAGTGTCTATAAGAGTGTCCTTGGACAGATAGTCCCCTCTCTCTTCACAGGTTATGTTATCTGAGATTTCTTCTGCTGTTAATTCCTGGTTGGTGCAACATTTTTGTCTGGTTGCACAACTTTTGTGATATGATGCACTGCAATTAACACACTTTACTCGTTTTATAACATTTTTTTCACTTCAGAGAAGAGCAGTCAGAATAATAGGCAACGCAGGTTACAGAGACGAAACAAGTCTCATTTTTCAAAACTGTAAAATCCTCACATTACCGTGCATTTATGCATTAGAATGCATTACTTATGTCAAAAACAACATGGCGCTATATAACAGAAATAAGGATTTTCACAATCACTTAACTAGACGCAATGATGATCTTAGAGTTAATAATATCAGACTTAATCGAGCTCAAACTGGCATCAACTCGTATGGAATAAAATTATTCAATGCACTACCTAATACAATAAAAAGCCAGCCTCCAACTAAATTCAGATCGACTATTAAACAATATTTAATCAAATATGCTTTCTTCACACTTGAAGATATTGAAAATGGTTTTCAAAATTTTTCTGTAATGTAACATGTCAGTTTTTTAATTTTTTTATTTGTTATACAAATAATTTTATCATTATTATTTATAATTTATATTGCACTTTTCCTTATGTAAAGTATAAAAGTTTTTATGAAATTTGTCTTATGTGTTAGACTATATATATATATATATATATTTTAATTGATTTTACTCACTATATTTAAGAAACACTTCTTTGACGTTGTAAAATATTTAATATGATTACAAAAATAAATTCTATTCTATTCTATTCTAATATTTGCACAGATGAGTTTCATTTGTGTTTGGCTTGGCGGCCATCTTGCAAACCTCTAACCTCAAACCTCTAGATACTGACCCCTTACACTATGTCAAACAGATATATAACGCTGAAACTTTTTGTTTCCGTGAGGTCACATACAATGAAGTAAGAGACATAATATGCTCCCTCAAGAATAGTAACAGCAAAGATATATATGGCTTAAACGTCGCCTTAATAAAAACTATAAAAAACCATATTATTATACCTCTGACAAAATTGATTAATGAAAGTCTGAAGACTGGAACTTTTCCAGATGTACTTAAGATTGCGTCAGTTGTTCCAATTTTCAAAAAAGGCAATACAGATGATCCACACAATTATAGGCCAATTTCCTTACTCCCTATCTTATCTAAAATTCTCGAAAAAGTTATAAAAATCCAGATGATTGAATATTTGGAAAGAAATAAAATACTATATAAATCTCAGTTTGGATTCCGTGAAAACATGTGTACAACTGACGCTATCCTAAAATTTACTGAACATACATTGGACTGCTTTGAAAAGGGGCAATACACAGCTTCATTGTTTTGTGACCTCAGCAAAGCATTTGACTGTGTGTCTCATACCTTACTAATACAAAAACTAGTTAAATACAATTTCAGTATCTCTAGTATCACATTACTCAAATCGTATTTAGAAAACCGAAAACAATCAGTTAACTTCAATGGAAATATATCTAAGGAAGCATTCGTTAAATCAGGAGTACCACAGGGTTCAATTCTGGGCCCTGTTTTATTCCTGATCTACATCAACGACATGCCAAATGCCCTACCTGATGATACCTGCATATTTTATGCTGACGATTCCACATTCCAAATATGTGATCCTAACCTTGACAACTTAATGTTGAAATGTGACAATGTACTGTCAAATGCCAATACGTGGTTTACAACTAATTCCCTAGCACTCAACGATAAGAAAACAGTAAAAATGATATCCAGTACACGTGACCTTAGCAAAGTACCAAGTAACCCTACCAGCACCAAATTCCTAGGAGTTTTTATTGACCCATCCTTAAGATGGGATGCTCACATTGAATATCTAGCAGAACAGCTAACAAAAAGTATATACGGTTTAAGACAACTATCAAATTCAGTCTCATCAGATGTATTAAAAACTGCCTACTTCGCATTATGCCACTCTCGTTTGTCTTATGCCATTCTCGCCTGGGGACATGCCACCGGCAAGCATAGGATCTTTGGTCTCCAAAGAAGAGCCATTAGGATTGTAGGTGGTCTAGGATATCGAGAGGAAACAAAAGAACTTTTCATCAAACTCAAAGTACTTACCTTACCATGCATATATGCTTTACAAAGCATAACACACATTCATGAGAACGTAAAAAGTTTCACAACACATGCAGACACACATCAGTACGATACACGTCACAAAGATGATATATATCTGGAATTTACAAGGCTTACTAGGGGACAAACTGGTGTTAATTACCATGGTGTTAAACTTTATAATCTACTAAGCAATAGCGTGAAAACCCTACCACCAACAAAATTCAGGTCTACAATTAAGAATTTCCTACTTAAGAAAGCATTCTTTTCACAAGAAGACATTAAGAGAGAAATTGCAAATGTTACGTGATATTATTGAACACCACCTCCTCTCTGTCTACTACTTTGCTACTTTTTAGCTAACTTTTTTATACCTTCTGTAGTTTACCGGTATGTACTTTACATTATTTTTATTAATTATTTTAAAATGTCCTAAATTTACCTCTTTTGTAAAATATTTTGACGTATGTACAATTTTATATTTTTAACATAAATAAAGTCTATTCTATTCTATTCTATTCTAAACCACAGCTAAGAATTTTCATTGAAAAATTGTCAACATTTTGAACCAGCAGCCCTGTAAACTATACGAGTATTAAGGACTGCCGAATTTGAAAGCATGGACGATAGTGGGTGATAGAAAAAGCGATTTTAAACAGAAAAAGAGGAATGACTTTTTTTTTTCGAAAAGAAATTCGTTTCCAAGTTATAAATTGTTTGATATTATTTTTGGTAATTTTTCAATGAAAATTCTTAGTTTATGAAAATTTGAAAGTACAGATGACGCTGGATTGTAGAAAAAGCGAATTTAAATAGAAAATGAAGAATGACTTTTTTTCGAAATACAATTCGTTTAAAAGTTATTAATTATTTAATATTTGAAAAATATGATTTTATGGGGCCGTAATTCGAAAATTATAAATCAAAATATCTTCAAAATTTGGATATAGGAGTTCTAGAGCATGCTGATCAATAATATTACATTCGTTTTTCAATAAAAAACAACGGGCCCTCATTACACATACAGGCCTGCGTACCTGCAAGGTAAGTGACGTCATATAACTAGCCTCTGCCTGGGAACGTTTCTTAGCCTCGCTGCATTTGGGTGATTTCTATTACGAATAATTGACAAAATTAAAATATTTATTAATAAAAAAAAATCTGATTTTGGTACTTGGGACTCTAATGTATGGTTTTAACTAATATTAATGAATATATTTTTTTTTTGAACATCCCTATTATGATGTACCCGGTAACAAGCTAGCATCAGTGTTCTATCAACCAATGCATGTACTTATTTATTTACCAAGATAGTGAAATTTAATAAAGCTACTTATATATATGATGCATTAAATTGAAGTAGACGGGTTTTGCGCATTCGAAAAACGTGATTTGACGTCACTTCCGGCAAAACCGGAAGTTCAGGCACTTCAATTTAAGATCAAATAATGGTAGATAGTCTGGTTATTCATTTCCAGCCGTTATCATTTGAATACCTGTAGACGTTTTGAGAAATCGTTGATACAGTATAACATATCAAAAATTCATTTCCAGTCTCTGGAGCCATCTATCGGAGAAACTGTCCATAATTTGAAGTTTTACCAACAGAAATTATTATTCAGAATCAGATGAAGTACAACATATCAAAAATTCATCAAATTTGACAGGCCACCAATTTACATATAAAACATGCGGTGTCATTTGACAATCCATACAACCAAATGTATTTTCCACTTTTTGAGTGTCAATCCTTAAGGATTTTGCAGAGTGAGATAGTATAATCTTTAAAACTGTTTTAGGTACTTGCTATTGTTCTAACGAATACAACCATTTTTTTTTTATTGTAAATTTCTGTTGTAATTGAATATTATAGTTTGTCAATGAAAGTACTTCCTAATTTCATTATTAGAGCATGGTATTTAACTATATACAAAATTTATGATAAAAACTATTCCTTAGAGTAATAATAAGTACCTACTATTTTAAAGATTATACTATTTATGATTTTTTAAATATTTATAATAAACCGAAAATATTTCCGTCTCACTATGCAAAATCCTATCCTTAATTCTTAGCATAAATGATTAGTGCTATTCTTAGAGTGACTGTTATGCTTTATAATGAATTTTTTACATTCTCTCACTTGTGTGCAATACATCACTTTCTATATGTAAAATCACCATAGTAATAGCATTCTATGCCTGTGTTGTATAAATTATATTTATTTTTATTTCCACTTCGTCTCTGAAGATCGGCAACAGAAATCTATAGAATAATTAGAAACACATTTATCCTCATTTAACAAAATAATGGTTCTTAATGGTCCTTAAGGAATCCGCTATTATTTTGTTAAATGAGGATAAATAAATGTGCTTCTAATTATTCTACAGATTTCTGTACCAGGCTGGTTGCCAATCCTCAGAGACAAAGTAAGTAAAAATATAATAAATATAATTTAATGTCTCACGTGACTATGGAAATACATAAACAACAAACTACCATGTTTGACGTACTTGAAGTCAAAGTTCTCTTAACGGAAAAAGAAATAATATTTTCCGAAACGCCTTCAATTTAATTTTTTAATTATAATTTAACATTTTTCTTTCAGTTTATATATTTTTAGGCGTGAAACATTTTGTACTAGAAGTATTAAAAACCAGCCTCTGTCTGATTGTTTTGGTGCAGAGATTCCTTTCTTAAATATTTTTACAGTGGCAAAATACTCAACAAACAGTATGAGATACTTATGATTTCCATGTAAAAACAATAGAAAACTGCATACATTTTGCTGCGTACTACTGAAGCTGATACCAAAAATAAGCTAGTTAGAAATTTCTTAGGCGGAAAGAAAATGTAAAGGCTTAGTTTCACAAAGATCATTTTTTAATGAAAAAATTAACTACTTTTTTGGTCTCGTCTTATTGAAAAAATGGTGATATTTTATTACACGTGGTCACCATTTTGGTAGTCAAATAGGCTTTTGTTACAGCCATTTTAAAAAAATTATTTGTCTTTAATCCAGGAAAAAATATCACAAAAATTCTAGAGAGAGGGAAGCCTAGCTTCCATTGAATGCATTTTTAACTGTAAAAATATATTTATAATCAACCTTATAAATTAAGTATAAACTTAGGGCGTTGTATTACCATAACCTCACAACTTTATTTTTAATTTTACCCTGGCACTAACGTATTATTTGAGGAAAAATATTACATCCTTAAAAATATCTATACTCATCTTATTAAATTATAGTTTTCATAATTTCTGTTTACAGCCAATAGTGTACTAGTGTATTATTTGTAAATAATAAATATATTTGCGACTCTAAATAGGAGCGAATTATGAAATAATGTTTAATAAAATTTCAAGTTTTGCCAAAACTATAACTTAAATATGCTAAAATATAGGTATTTCAAGGATATACTGTCTTATAATTAAACAAAGTAGATTAGTTAAAAATATATTTAAATAAACATACCTATAGTTGTACTGAAGATTTCCTGATTTAACAAATGCAGACGTAAAACAATAACCATCGGTTTCACAAGTATTATTTGTGGTTTTACATATATCACATTTACATTTTAGTGACCATACTTCTGAAAAATAATTTAATTATTAATGTTTATATTTAAATACCTACATCTGTGTCTAGGGTACTTTTAATATATGTTCGATGTTCAAATGATAAGTTTTAAAAATTTATCTTTAGTCAGTTAGAGACTTGGCTAAAATAGTACACAGAAATAGCAAAGATCATAAGACATTATCTTTTGCTCACACTTTATAATATTAATTAACGCTTAGTATATGATGTTGCAAGCTTGTACTCTTTTAAATTAAGTCAGTTATGCTTCGAGTGCCAGTTTTAGATTTAAAGTGTAGAAACACCACTTTCATCAACAATATTATAGTAGTCAAAGAACAAACTCCCTGAATTCGGTACATGCTATGCAACTGTCGAACAAACAAAAACAGACAGTTGATTCTTATGTAAAAACACATAAAACACATTTTTGAGTTCGCTATTTGATTTGTTATTGCGAAATTGGAAAAATTACACTTTTTCATTTTTTTTTTTACAAAAAATACTATTTCCGCATATTTCTTATTCCCACCTGTTATTTATTATCGTAAAAACTTGATATGTTAATATAATACTCAAATCCTTCACATTCCAAAGATGTATGCAAAAATAATATTTGTTTTGTTATGATTGAAAAATAAATATTTATGGAAAAGGTGCCATTTTTATGTCATTTACAGCGAAAAAGTGTGGACCAAGGTAACTTGTTTATTTTTCAAAATGAATGAATACCGTAAGCGAGTAAGTTTTAGCCAATGGAATGAGGGAGTTTTTCATTAGGAGAATACATAATAAAAGAAAAAAAAGGCCAACATTGCTCTGGCACCCAATCCCTAACCATATCGGGCAAAGATAGTTCCCATTTTATTATGTTGTATGGGAGTATGGAGTATTTAGTTCACTACTGTTAGTTTTGTATATTACTTCCACAACCAGTGGAAGTATAGTAACGACAAAAAATTTAAAAAAAAATTCTAATTGTTCAAATAGGCTTAGAATGTCATGAAACGTCGAGGTTTTAAGTTTGAGCAAAAAAAATTTCTGTCAGTCTTTCTGTCTGTAGCTTTTTTTTGTGAGCACGATTACTCTGGAAGTATTTAAGATATTGACTTGAAATTTGGTACACTTGTGTATTTTAACGAGGAACTAGATTATTTTTCATCTTATTCCGTTGAAGGGTTGGGGGTAAATAGGTAAATCAAGCAGGTAAGAGTCCATGAAATTGGTATTTAGTATATACAAGAGAAACTAATGTTGTAAAAAAATGTTTGGCATTAGCCACCTCCATTACTACTCCCATTCCAATTTAAAAGGGGGTGAAAAAAAATGTGATTTAGTGTTTGTACAAGAACCATCCCCACTACCACCCCCTTATCAGTACCCCCCACTACTGATGTGGGATATCGTTTTATTGGGGTAGGCGATTTCAAATATTATATTATTAAAGTTCCATAAACAATTATTTCCACATAAAAAAATTTTTCGTTGTGAGAGACTTGGGTAGCAAATGTGGAAGTAATAATTCCTTGGGCAGCAGTTTATTGTAAATATCATTATAATTTAAAAACAGATAGTTTTATTATTATTATCTATAGATATACCATGAAGAGATCTTGTGAGAAATTTTTACTGTGAACATGTGCACGGGTGCACGGTACAGGAAAATGTAAAGTATCTATCCAAATTTACTAATTTCTGATTTTTTAACTGATTTCGTAATTCAGAATCAAATTGCGATTTCAATAACCGAATTTGGCAGAATATCTTACATAAGAATATGACTTTAGTTTTTGAATGTTCGCGAGTTGCATAGGCCACTTTTATTTTGCATATTTCGGGGGTATCGCTCTTTGACTATAAACACATAGATAGCCACATCATAAAGTATTTACGCTATGAGATAACTCTCTTGTTTGGCCTCAAAGACGTTTTTAAGATCACCATATTTTGCCTTATGCCATTCTAGACAGTCATATGTAATTCTTGTTTGGGGACATGCTACCGGAAAACGTAAACTCTTTGGTCTACAAAGAAAGGCTGTCTGAATTGTGGGAGGGGCAGAGTATCGTGACCATTCTAATTTATAAAATTAAAAATATTAACACTACCGTGTGTATATGCTTTACAATGTTTGCTCTATTACACAATCATATAAATGTATTCCATACACACGCAGATAATCATGAATACAATACTAGGAAGAGAAATAATGTGGCTACGGATTACACTCGTTTAAATGGAGGTCAAACAGGTACCAGCTATTATGGTATTATACTTAACAATGAGATTCCTCCTTATATAAAAACCCTCCCGACAAAATTTAAATATAAAATTAAAGAACTTCTTTTAAACACAGCATATTTATCGTTGGATGAAATAATTAGTAATCTAAGAAACATATACCTTGCCAGCTGTTATATATATTGTTATTTATATACATATAGGTTGCTAGAAAATATGAGAACTGTCAAGTTGAAATAAAATGTATGATTGTATTATATTAAATATATTGAAACAGAATCTTATTAAAGTGAGTACATAAATTCAACTAGCAAGTTGAGAAAGCATACATAATAAATTGGCGACGAGTCGGAGAACCGAAATTACAAGCAGATATAATTACATCAGACAATTACTGTCAAATTTTTTTTTGCTGGTATTTACACATTACAAATGGGGCAGTTATTAGAAAATTTAACAGAAGTTCTGAAAAATATTCAAACAACTCAACTAGAACAAATACGTATACTAGAAATTGGAAGCAGAACTTCCGGACAGCCAAATTCAAAACCATTAGATTTACACGGAGTAAATTTACAGCCCTATGATGAAGAACACGAGTCATTTAATACATACATACAACGATTGGAAAACCATTTGAATTTAAGAAATATCATGGAAACACCCCGGAAAATGATAAAAAAAAAGTACAGATTTTTCTTAATTATTTAGGGCCAAAAATGTACCAGACATTGAGCAATCTTACAGCTCCAGAATTGCCAAGTACTAAAAGTTACGGTGACTTAGTTCAATTATTAAAAGCTCATATTTGCCCAACCCCAAGTGAAATCGCTGAACAGCACAGATTTTCAAGTAGACTACAAAATGAAGGGGAATCGATTTCAAACTACGTAGCTGAGCTAAAACGACTTACAACAAATTGCAATTTTAAATGCCTAGAGTGCAATAAGTCAACAATAGGTACGCATCTAAGATCACAGTTTATTAAAGGAATTCGAGATAATGATATTAGGGAACGTTTATTACAACAAACAGCACCCACTTTTACATTTGAAAAAGCTGTCGAATTAGCATTGTCAATTGAAATGTCAAAATCTGAAAGTAAACAGCTACAAGGACATACAGGACAAATCAATTACGTAAATAAGTTCAGACCGAGTACATCAGGTAATTACAAAAAGAAAGCAATCTCGGACACATCCAGCCCAAAATTGAAATCCCTGTGGGGAAAATGTTACCGATGTGGAAATGATAAACATAAAGCAAGTTCCTGTTTTGCAATAAATAAAATATGCAATAAGTGTGGCACTAAAGGTCATTTGGCAACAGTATGTTTAAAAGAAAGTGGTAACACACCACCAAGTGGCAATACCTCGGGAAATAAGAAACAACACCAGTTGGACATAGAAGAAGAAAAAGAAAATTCTGATGATTCAGATATCTATACCATAAACATATTTGACATGAATAATACAAGTACTGTTCGAAAGGATAAAATTATGTTAAATATTAAAATTGATGGAGTTCAAACAAGAATGGAACTAGACACAGGGGCCGCCATTTCTTCAATATCTATAAAAAATTATAAAAGATTATGTCCAAATAAAACATGGAATACTACACCCATGAGACTGAGAACGTATACTGGGGAAATATACAACCCGTTGGGGTAGCTAACGTAAAAGTTCAATATGAAAACCAGATACAGGATGGAGACGTTTACATCTGCGAAGGAAACGTAGACACAGTCTTCGGCAGAGACTGGTTACGAAAATTTGATATCAACTGGAAGGATATTCGAGAAATTTATACACTAGAATGCGGAAATTACGACAAAGACAAAAAGTTAGCTGAGTTACTGAAGATATATGACAAAAATTTTGATGACAAAGTTGGGAAGATTCCAGATTACAAATGTTCTATTAAATTGAATGATAACTCCATTACGCCAGTGTTTTACCGGCCAAGATCAGTACCCTATGCATTAAAGGAGAAAGTCGAGGAGGAAATCAAGAGACTGGAAAAGTTAGATATTATAGAGAGAGTGGTACATGCAGATTGGGGTACACCTGTTGTACCAGTAATGAAAAAGAATGGGGATATCAGGCTATGTGCAGATTACAAATCAACATTGAATAAACATATACAAAGTGACAATTATCCTATTCCGAAAATTGAAGATATATTTGCGAGAATGAGTGGAGGCAAATATTTCTGTTCATTAGATATTAGTCAAGCTTACCTCCACATGCCAGTTGACGATGATACCGCTATGTTATTAGCCATTAGTACACATCTTGGCACATTCAAGGTAAAAAGATTAATGTTTGGAGTCAAAGTAGCTCCAAATTGTTGGCAACGATTTATGGATCAGTTGTTGAGCGACATAGTAGGAGTATCATGTTTTTTTGATGATATGGTTGTACAAGGTTCTACCTACGAAGAGACATTACAACGACTGGATCAGGTATTTGCTAGGTTACAAGCAAATGGGTTACATTTAAACCAAATCCAAATGTAAATTTTTCAAGAGTTCGATTAAATATCTTGGACATGAAATTGATGAGCAAGGGTTACATACGTCACCAGAGAAAATAAAAACAATCCTGGAGGTTCCTAGGCCCAAAGATGTACAAGAGTTAAGGAAATTTTTAGGATTGGTTAACTACTATCATCGATTTTTACCTAAGTTAGCAACCAAGTTAGCCCCGTTGAATGCACTTCTAAAGAAAGATACCAAGTTTATATGGACAAAAGCATGCAATAATATATTCAATGACTTGAAGACAGAACTTACTGGTACTAGAGTGCTTACACATTTCGATGTAAAATTGCCTTTACTGCTGGCTACAGATGCAGGACCAAACGGTTTAGGATGTATTTTATCGCATAAATATCCAGATGGGTCTGAAAGACCAATTGCTTTTGGTTCACGCTCCTTATCAAAGAGTGAACGGAATTACAGCCAGATTGACAAGGAGGCAACTGCAATTTCCTGGGGACTAAAACGATTCTTTCAGTATTGTTATGGAAGAAGATTTACATTGATAACCGACAATAAACCCTTATCCGCTATTTTCCACCCACACAAAGGGATGCCAGCACTTCAGCTACACGTATGCTTCATTATGCAAACTTTCTATCGGGGTTCAACTATGATATTCAGTTTAGAAGAACGGAAGATCACGCAAACGTAGATTATTTGTCCAGGTTTCCAACAGAAACACCTGAAGGAAATGATACTTATGACGAGGTAAATGTTGAATCGGTTTTACAATTACAACAACTGGAAACATTGCCAATAACCATACAAGAAATACGGACTGAGACTAGGAAAGATACTGAGCTCAATAAGGTATATATGGCTCTACAATCAGGAAATAAGTTGCCAGAAGGCTATACAGCTACTGAAATGGAATTAGTAAATGGATGTGTATTTAAAGGTATACGTACAGTAATACCAAAATCTTTACGGAGTGACATAATAAAAGAATTACACAGCGCCCACGTTGGTATCGTTAAGATGAAGGCACTAGCACGTAGTTATGTATGGTGGAAGGGAATTGATCACGATATTAAGCAAGTAGTAAAGAACTGTGCAAATTGTTCAAAAGTTACGAATTCACCACCAAAAGTGTATCATCCTTGGGAATTTCCAGAACACCCATGGCAGCGAATCCACATTGATTATTTGGGACCTTTTATGGATACAAATATTTTAATAATAGTAGATGCACAGACCAAATGGGTTGAAGCTGTACCGACGAAAAGTATTACTGCTAATGCTACCATACAAATTCTGCGTGACATATTTTCGCGTTTTGGATTACCGGTAACTCTAGTTTCGGACAATTTTAGTAATTTCAGGTCATTCGAGTTTGAGCAGTTTTTAAAGTCAAATGGAATATACCATAAGTACACTGCACCATACCATCCTGCAAGTAACGGCCAAGCAGAACGTTATGTTCAAGTAGTCAAACAAGGATTACGAAGTATGATGTCTGAACCAGGGGATCTAAAATTTAAGCTCTGCAAATTACTATTACAATATCATAAAGCACCAAATTCGACAACCAGTATCAGTCCAGCTGAACTAATGTTTAAACGCCCGATTAGGACGAGAATAGATTTGGTAAGAAGAGATATCAAAATTAATCATGACAATTGCAATACTGTTACCAATAAATTGCCAAGGGAATTCAACGCAGGTGATTTAGTTCAAGTTCGATGTTATACCAACAAGAACTGCAAATGGAAATATGGTACTGTATTATCTCGTAAAGGAACACTACATTATGATGTTTTGGTTGATGGAATCAGACGTTCCCAACACATAGATCAAATAAGGACCACAGCTGTGCAAGAACAATATCTTCCAAATATAGATATCACTAAAATTTTTAACAGGCCTGATGAAAATTCCCAAGCAGAAGAGGGCCAACATGAAAAAGTGAGTGATGATATTAAAAATGACACGCCAACCAACTCAGGTACACCAGCCAGATTAAAATCAGATGAGCAAGAAACTTTACCACCATCAACTGTAACAGAACCGATAAAGGCTGCAGATGTTTTGACACAAGGAAAAGAAATGGTAGTGAGACGTTCCACTAAAATTCGAAAACCTCCATTGCGATATGAGTCCATTATTTAGTTTTGGAGTTTTATTGTTAAAAATAAAATACTTTTATTTTCTTTATACTTCCAGGGGAAGATTGTTATATATATTGTTATTTATATACATATAGGTTGCTAGAAAATATGAGAACTGTCAAGTTGAAATAAAATGTATGATTGTATTATATTAAATATATTGAAACAGAATCTTATTAAAGTGAGTACATAAATTCAACTAGCAAGTTGAGAAAGCATACATAATACCAGCTAATTTTTAAATTTGTGATTTTAACATGTAAAACTGTCATTATTACTGTTATTTATATTAACTAATCAGTGTGTATATCTAAGAACTGTTAAAATAAAATGCGCAATCGTTTCATGATCATAAATACAGGCCAACATAAGAAAATATTTACAAAGTACTTGAGAAGGGTATGTACAAACTAATAATTATAAATATACAAGTGTAAATATAACAAATTAACTATTATTAGTTAATCAGCATCAATGATTAACTACCTAAATACGCGGAGAGTCATTAACATTGTAAACTATGACGCTTTAAATGTAACTCAAAAATAAAACAAGTGATTAATTATGATAAATTGTCAGGTGTGATTCGAATAGAACATAAAGCAATTCATTAACGATTTCAAGCAGTTTTTACAGTTAAAACAAATGTATGAAACGGACTGAATATTCGGTATTGTGTTGCAATTACACAAGGGTTGTATTAAATCCGGTCCTTAAAACTGTTGATGTAAACAGTTTTAAGAACCGGGTTTACAAATCAGGATCTTAGAAAACACTGTAGCGGATTCTAGTGATAGTGAAATGGAGACAGACATTACTATCAGCATCAGGAGTCGGTTCAACATACCGATCACCCCAAAATATTAACAAAAATTTGACACTAGCCAGATTAAAGATTAAAAGGGTCAGAGGAAACAGTGACTTCTAAAAATAGCTGAAGAAACCATAGAGACTGAAGTTTTATTCCTCAAGCACATTCAGAGCCAGATCAGAAAGGGAGAAAATTTCCTTGTAGGAATTATTCATCGGTACCTCCCATTTTTTTGGTCTATAGCTGTATTGCAGCAGCTACCCCCATTGGGAGGATTCAAATGACGCCACAAAACTGAAAGGTTATCACAGCTTCAGCAATTAAATGTGTCATTAAATCCTTCCAACCATTCAAATCTCCTGGTGCAGAGCTAGTTTAGCATGGGATTACATTCCATCCAGCTGGTTAAAGTGGTATTTGCACCGGACAGAACTAGGCCCTAAAGCGCTTAAACCCATTAGTCTGACGTCATTTCTGTTGAAAGGTCTGGAGAAGTATGCTTACCAGTCGAGCAAATCAACAGAATACCTGGTTGGAAAAAATCACAGACCGCGTCAGGCTGTTAGATGGCATAGATAGTAGAATGCTTTCAGATGTGATGCTTACCATGATCAGCCACAGACTATTCACAAAAAATATTTTTAGGTTGAATTCAAGCCTAAATGATCCATTTACAGTTTCTAACCACGAACTACGCTTTAACATCCTGGAAGAGACAGGAATAACAACGACCTAAAAAGGACAGATAACTGTTGATTCACAGACAGCTCCAAAACACCTGAAGGACCTGGAACAGGAGTAAACAGTTGCAAACCATAGGTAAAAAATAACTGCGAGTTTGAGTAATAACATCACTATCTTTCAGGTTGAAATCCATGCCATTGAACTGTGTGTATGGAGGCTGGAACAGATACCCCAGACATAAATGAATTGCAACCAAGTAGCTTTTAAAGCTGTAGGAACCTACTGATATAACTTTAAACTGGTTTGGAATTACCAGAAGACTCTAACCCGACTGCGCAGAAATAACAAATTGACTCTGATCTGGAAACTGGGCTACTCTGGCATAAAAGGCAATGAAATAGCTGATTCTTTGGGCAGAGAATAAGCGGTATCGAAATTTAGGTCCAGAACTGGCACTTGACATATTTTCAAGCTCCATGAAAACAATTACAGCTTGTATCTGGCCTGGATATAGAGAAGAGTACTCCAGTACTAGCAGAAACTACCAGGATTACTTCATTCAAAGGAGTTTATTACATATCCTTTGAAATCAAAAACACAAAAACTAAAAAATTATTAGAGCTAAACTGGTTACACTTAAGAACTCTAATTGGCCTTTACATTGGGCATTGCAGAGTAAGCTACAACCGTACAACCTACATAGACTTGGACTAATAGTCCCTCTACTTGCAAAATTTCAAGTGCTTAGCATGTCCAGAAACACCAGGACAAAAAAATACAGCTGTTACAATATTGCTTATGTTTTTTCCTATATTTATCTGCACGGTCATTGCTTGGAGTTCCCAATGAACTTGGAACTTGAAATTTGTCTTGGAAATAGGGAGTACATTTCCGACCCCCAGAAAAATTCCAAAACTTGTAAAATTGAAAATGGCGGGTTTAATGTAACGTCTAATTTATATTTTCATAGAAGGTAATACCCACATTAAAATGAAGGCGCTGCCAAAATGGTGAGAACTATGAAAAAGACTATAGAAACAAAGTTGTGGAAAATAAAATTTCATGTAAAAAAGTAAGTGGCAGCATTTTTTATTGTTTTAGCATTATACAGAGTGTTCCTTAATGACGTGCTAATATTTCAGGATGTAATTTTTTAAGTCATTTTATGAAGAAAACTTCATATGAACATATGTCCGCAACAGCTTGAATTTTTTTTCTTTAAATCGTTATTTTTAATATCTCAGAAAGTACTTTAAATATTATTTTCAATTTTGGTATAAAATATAAAACCACATATTTTAGTGGAGTCAAATTAGGATTTTAATGTGAATTGTCTGGTCAGGGCGGTTTTTTTGTTTTAACATATTCATTGGGTCAACTATAGTTCACAGTTCAGTTTTGCGGTTCCTGCGAGGTCGACGAATTGTTTAATAATAATAATAATAATACAAGAACTTTATTGAAATCCTTACATTTCAAAGGGCAATTGACCGAGGTCCTTCTGCCTATTTACAAAATATGTCTATTAAAAAAACAAACAAAAAGAAGAGTATTTCCACATGTTTATAGTAATGATAAATCTAAAATATCTATATTATATTTAGTTGAAACAAAATGGTTATTGTAGAATACTATTGTAGCTCATTTATTCTTTCCCATAGTGTGTGTTGTGGGTGTTTATGACGAGATCTTCTGTTGTTTCTCCTTAAGCAAAACTTTTGTATTAAATTTATATTTTCTTCCCGTTGAGCGAATTTTTTGGATAGCTGCTTGAGTCTTTCTTGTATAGGTTGAGTGCGGGTTAGGTTGTATAACAGGTTGTTAGGAGGGTTATGAATCGGGTTGTTAGGATGGCGTATTTTTGTGATCAATCTAAGCGTGCGTGTTTCAGCAATTTTTAAGTTTTTTATAGCTTGGTTTTTACAGTTTAGGAACAGAATATGGCCATATTCAATGGTGGGTCTGCATATGAGTTTGTATATCTTGCTGGCTGTGTCTGTGTTAATGCCCTTTTTTTTATATGATAAGCTGCTGAAGTGTTTAGCTCTTGATATTGTATTTTTTTTCGCTTGTGTAGTGTGAAGATTGAAGTTCATTTTATTGTCTAGTAATATTCCTAAATATTTGGTTGAAGATTCTGGTTGGAGTGTGTGATTGTATAGCGTTAATGTTGGGGATGAAGCAGTTAGAATATGGTGAAATATGAGTAGATGAGATTTTGAAGGATTGGGTTTGAGTCTCCATTTGTTAAACCATGTTGATGTTTTCTGGATTAAGTTTTGTAAGTTCTCCATTACAGCATTGAGTGAACTATTATGTGAAATTAAAGCATTGTTATCGGCAAACTGTAGTATGTATTCAGAAAAATCAAAGTGTTGTTTATCATTATAAGAGTAGTTGTAGATGTCGGCACAATAGATATTATACAGTAAAGGTGAAAGAGGGGAGCCTTGTGGGAGGCCTTGTTCCATTGAAAATTCATAGGAGTATTTATTTGTTATTTTAACTTTTAGTTTGCGGTCCTTTAGTAGATTTATTAAAATTGCAATGAGATATTTGGGACAGTTCATTTGTGCAAGTTTGTAAATTAGGCCTTTTCTCCATACGCTGTCAAAAGTTTTGCTTACATCCAAGAATATTGCGGCTGAATACATTCCATTAAGTTTAGCTGTTTCTACGTTGTTAACTAAAATGGTAAGCGGGTGGATAGTTGAGGATTTTGATCTAAAACCAAATTGGTAGTCTGGTATGTGGGTCCTAAGTGAATCTTCTAACCGCATTTTAATGATTTTCTCCAGGTTTTTACCAAGAACTGGTAGTAGAGTGATGGGTCTGTAATTGCATGTCTTTGAGTGGTCTGTGTTAGGTTTCGGAATTGTTATTATTGTGCCTAGCTTCCATTCGCGAGGAAAGTAGTGATGTTTCAAGCAGTATTCATATATCTTGATTATAAATAAATGTGTGTTATGTTCCAATTTCCTAATTATGTTTTTTTTCACAAGGTCATGTCCGGGGGCTGTATTTTTACCCTGGTTAACTATATCAAAATATTCATTTTCCTCTATTTTATATTCCTGTTCGTTAGCTTCTAGTATTAGGTAGTCATTTATATACGTATTGTACCATTCATTGGTTTCGTTATAGTGGTTATTATCAAATTCGTTGCATTGTGTCTCCTTATAGATGTTTTCAAAAGTATTTGCGAATATTTCGGCCTTTTCATCGTTAGTTCTGTATTTAATTCCATTCTCCTCAATGTCTGTTTGTTTGGTATGTGTGTTTCTATATTTGGATATTTTTTTGATGTCGTGCCAATATGATTTCCCTTTTTTTCTATTGATTTCCTCGCAGGTTGTTATATATTTGTGGGTTCTATATTCTTGGATATGGTTTTGTATTATTTTGTTAAATTTGTTTAGTTCGGTCTTTATATTTGGGTCATTTGTATTTCTGTACTCACGATACATTCTTCGTTTTCTTTTAATTAATTGAATAATGAAGGAGGGCAATTCATGGGTGAAGAAACGGGTCTCAGTCCTTGGGGTGTGTTGCACGACAGCCTGTGTTAATTCTGAATTAAATTGGGAGATCATATCTGGATTTAGGTCTTGATTGCTATGAATGTTCACAAATTTGGTCATTGTTTCGTTTATTTTCTCGATGTTACTTTTGTTGAAATTGTATCTTAGAATGTGTGATTTAGTGACTGGTCTTTGCAGATCAAATTTTATTTTCAAACTAAGATGATCAGAGCATAAATCTGGAATAACATCTACCTTGAGAATGTTATTGGTAATATTTTCAGTATGAAGCAGCAGATCGGGAGTGGTGTCATTGTTCATTGGCATAATAAATGTTGGTGGCGTGACGAATTTGGTGAATTCTGTGTTTTCTATAAAATTGGTTAACTGTCTCTTTTTGGTTCGATTGTTAATGTTGAAATCGCCATTGCTGTACTTATAGAGGCTGGCTTTGACAAATATATTTTCTTCTATTCTGGAGTTTGGGTGTATATATACTAGGAAAATATGTAGCTTGTCATTGTGGAATGGAATTGTAAAATGTAGGCACTCATTTAATGGGTTATTTATTCTTGGACTATTTGCTTTACCCATGTCCAAGTTTGGATGAACTTGGATTAAACTTCCTCCTCTGGTATGGTTATGGATTTGGTTACCATTAAATTGTAATACTTGCCAATTTCTATAATTTGTAGTACTTTCCTTTTTTGTTTTAGCTTTGACAAATAACGCACACTGGATGTCATTATTTTCTATATAATTATTGATAATATGTCTTTTACGTGGATAGCTGTTTATGTTGGCATATAAAATATTAATTGAGGACATGAATGTGCTGGATATTAGAGTTGTTGTTGATTGGTTCTGTTGGTGAGTTTTCCTTACTTTCTAGGTCGAACATTAGTATATAAACTCTGCTACCAGAAAATACAGCATTTGTGTCGATGTTATAGTCGTTGGTGAATCGTTTTTTCAACTTAAATAATAATTCTTCTCGGTTTGTATTTTTTGTATCGTTAAGTTCATTGATATATGTATTAATGATATAGTCGTGGATCGTGATTGAGTCGTGGATTCTTGATTTTCTTTTTTCCTGTGAGATCTCGTGGGTCTTTTTATTAAGGGATTTTATTTGAATGTTGGGTATTCCTTCAATTGGTTTAGTAGGCCTTTTAGGGCATTGCATAGACCATGCTTGATGTTCTTCCGATTGACAAGCAGTACACTTCGGTGGTAGCGTAGACGTACATTTTTTTTCTGGGTGATTTCCAAAGCACTTGACACATTTTAGTTTGTTATTACAGTTTTCTGTTGCGTGGTCAAAGGATAGGCATTTTTTACATGGCTGCGGGAGGGGGGTTGGTGGTTTACTAGGAAAGACCGGATAATGTTGGTACTTGAAATAGAACCCCTCGGCTAGAAGTGTTTCAAAAGTTTGTTGTGATCCTGTTATAATTCGGATGAGTCTAGTAGGTTTTTGTGCGGCTTTAGATATTATTCTTTTGCAAAACCTATGTTGGAGTTTTTGTTTGACTAATTCTTCACTTATTATTTTTTCATCCAGGTCTTGCTCTATTGATGATATCACAACTGAGTAGCTGTCTGTGCGAGAATATGACGGGGGATTATCGTTGGGGGATGACTCTTTGTAGCTTGATATTTGTCCTAGTTCGACCATTTTTCCCAGTGTGTTTTCCATGAAATCATTATCTGTTTTTATTATAAAGCCGGTTTTTGTTTTGATTATAATATCTCTTTGAGTAGGATATATTTTTTCCCAAAGTCTGATTATCTCTCCTCTTGTAAAATTCTCATTATTTGTTGATAAATAATATAGATGTTTAAATTTTTTGTGGGTAATTTCTTTCATTTTAGGAGAAAGCTTGTTTATGTTCCTGTTGGGTATTTGTTGTTGGTTTTTGTTTGCTATGGGTTCTTGTATCGTTTTTTGTGAATGGTTATCTCTAGTAGTTTTTGTTATATTAGATTGTGGCCTTCCAAGTATCACTTCATTTATTTCAACTTGAGAGAATTGTTTTGCTTTTTTTGTAGTTTCCGGTGCATTTTTGTCCTTTTGGTTCCTTTTTTTTGGTGTTTTTGTTATCCATTCATCTGTTACCACTTCCATCTCCTCTTGATATCCATCACTTTCACTGGACATGTTAACTAACAACTAATATTATTCTCTAACAAGAGCTAATAGAATTCTGACTGTACTCTATCACTAATGCTTCAAGACTTGCGTATTGTTTATTTAAACAATTTAATTTTCTAGATCGTGTTTTTCATCGGTTTTCTTTGAATATCTCGAAATCTATGAGTCCTATGGAAATCAACAAAGAGAAGAAAGAATATAGCTCTTACAAAGTACAATCACCGCTTAAAATTTCAAATCTAAATGATTATTAAAACGGCTCAAATTGTAATTATTGCTAAAATTTTGCACCCTTGTGAAATCCTGCCATCAAGACAAAGAAATCTGTACGATGGCTCAAATTGTAGCATTCTATAAGTACTCTAAGATCACGGAGAAAAACATTTTTTTTTTTTCAAAATTTAAGCTCGTTTTATTGCATTTGTTTATAGTTTTCGAAATTTTAGTTAAAAACTAACTCAAGTAACTCTGGTTTTTTTATGAAATCAAAAACGGTAAACGAGTAATGAGAGTACATTAAAAAACACAACTTTTGAAAAAAAAATTAACGCTCTTCTTGTATTTGGAGCTGAGATACGTTAGTTTTTACGTTTACGTCACTTATAAATAAACAAATCGATATTTCTTCTTGAAATTTGGGCTGGTTATTCCCAAACTCTTATTATTTTGTTTCTGCTATTTGAAGATAATCCAAAGCTACAATTGTTAAAATAACATCGAATAATGCGGCTTTGAGAACATAATGCACATTTTCAATTTTTTTATAACTTTTTTAATTTTTGTCACGAAAATGGTAAACCAACCTAACTTGAACAACTACCCTAATGTTCATGTATACAGCTTTGTAAAACTTTTAATATTACTGATACAATAAAAAAAAAAATTTCGCAGGCAGGATTAGAACCCGAGACGTCCACACCCTGAATAAAAAGTAGTCGTCGCCTTACCCACTCGGACATTAAGCCATTTAAGCCTAGTTTGTAAGAACATAATATAACTTGTAGAAATATTTGGTGATATTCGGATCTCCAACAAAATCACTAAAATATCTAATTTTCGGGTCTCTACAGTCTCTACAATTGTAGCTCTGGATTATTTTCAAGTAGCAGAGACAATAGAACAGACATTGGAGAATTACCAGTCCAAATTTCAATAAGAAATATCGAAATATTGTTTATTTAAAAAGCAGGGCTGGCTCCAGCTATTTTGCCGCCCCGGGCACAATTTTATTTTGCCGCCCCTCTCTTATATAAATAACATTAGGGTCAGGCGGGGTAAAAATGAGACAAAATGACATCTTTTAATTTTTAGGTTGCTTAGAATCGGTCATATTTAATGAAAGATTGGTATCATATGTAAAAATGACAGGAAAAACTATATTTTTTTTACTAAAAAGTACCGTTAATTGATAAACACAAATAAACAGTGTCTCATTTTTACCCTCTATATGGGGTAAAAAAAAAAGACAGTGGAGGGTAAATAAAAGACGTGATTTATTCCCATTCTTATTGACGTCGTGCAAACGGAAGTGCAAAAATAAGACAGAGGAGGGTTTTTTCTTTTATATGTAATTTATGCAGATTTTTTACTAAACAAGAAGGGGCTTGCAGAAGGGCTAGCTTCTCCTAAATTAGAAAGTTGAAATGTGCCTGCTTCAGTCTGCCCATTTGGTCTCTTTAGTCTCTTTTTTACCCCACTTTAATTTTTTCGTTAAAATCAAATTTTTGATTATTTAAAACCAGCAGATTAATAAACTTGATCACAAAATGTGAAGTATGACGTATGACACTTCTAGTTGATGTCTGCCAAATACGGACAATGCAAATAGAGAAACTATAAAATCTCCAAAAAAGTACTAAGGTGCGTTAAAAAATTGTTAAAAAGTGATTTAAAGAGTTTACTGAGTAATATTTTTTCCCGCAATAACAGTAGGCATAGGACCTGATTGGATAACATAAAACAGTTCTGAATGTACAAAACAAACTTGAATAAAAAATTAAGTTTAATTTATTTTAATCTGGGTTGGATATCACCTTGTGTTTTTTTTATCCCGCTACCTGTCTATCTCGTTTTTACCCCGCCTGACCTTATCTTTTCAGTCCGTTATTTTTTATAACATTTTAAGAATCACCTACTGAATATTCTTGATGGTTTGTTTTTTTAGTTATAAGGTTTACAGCAATTTTTGGATTTTCAGCAATATGATTACTGTATTTAAAAAGGAAAAATAAAATAATTGAAAAAATTAACCGTAAAAAAAAATACCCCACCACAGAAATTAGACAAGAAATAAAATCACATATAAGAAACGGAATGTATGCATGTAACCTACTTCAAATACAGAAAAAACTAACAATAACAAATTATATAAAGTTAACATTACTATTACTATATTAGTGAAACAATTGTTTCGTAGCTTTTTTATATTTTTTGGTAACTGTGGATTTGAAGAATCTGCCGCCCGGTTCGCCCCGCCCCCTAGAGCCAGCCCTGTTTATAAGTGACCTAAACCTAAAAACTAACGTATCTCAGCTCCAAATGCAAGTAGAGCATTAATTTTTTTTTTAAAGTTGCCTTTTTTAATCTACTTTCATTATAGCCCAGTCAATGAACGTTCAACAAGGGGGTCTAGAGGGAAAGCTGAGATCACAATTTTTGACTTGGGGGCTGTGTTTAAACTATTTAGGAGGTAAACATACCAAAAGTCCCCGAACGTAGGAGGTGGGGGGCTGCAGGGGGGCACGAAGAAGGTCCCAGTTTTTGGTTTTTCGCTCATATCTCGAAAACGGTTAGCCCTAATCGAAAAGTGGCTATATGCAAAATTAAAGCTGATTAAATTTTCTACAATAATGTTTCTATTAATTTGTTTCGTATCTGTTATGGTTCAGTAATGAATTGAATATATCTGTTAATTGTTTTCTAACTTCTAACTGAAAAAAAAAATAATAATAATCATTGTAGAAAAAAATTTCTTGTACAGATATCTGTTTCACAGTAGACTGAACTCAAATGTTGTTTATAATTTATTATTTGTGAACTCAAATATCGGATAAAAAATGTCTTTGCGTCTGTAAATTGTTAAATTGTGAATTACAAAATTTCAGTTCATTGTATTTCAGTTAATAATGAAAATATTTTCATAAACTCCAAAACCTATTATTGGATTTTGATAAAAAGTAAAATGTATATGACAAAAAAGAATAATTGTAAACGGGAGTCCCTTGGCTCGGGGGGGCACTCGAATTTTGAAAATTTTTTTCGCAAACTTCTTTTTCAAAATTTCTTAGGGAACGTTAGAGGAGTGCTTCTCTAGATGTTATTTCCCATGTTTCGTATGGGTCCCATGCGTCACAGATGAGAAAAAAATTATTGAAATTTCTAGATCCGCAAGTGGGAGTTTATAGGCCTCTGGTTATCACCATGTATTACAGATATGGGCCAATGATAATAGAGATTATTGTAATATAGTGTTTTACATATGTTCCAAATTGTAATTAAATATTTTAAGTCTAACAGAAGTTATCGTGTTTACAAGAAACTGTATACACGCCCACATATCAATCAAATCAAATCAAATCAAATATGCTTTATTGTCTAAAAAATACAAAAGATTTTTATTGACAAAGCCAGTCCTTAATCTCTGTATAAAAACAAAACATCCTAGTATAAAATACAAACATAATGACACAAAAACCTTTATTTTTGTATAAAACAGGGACTTAATCTAAAGAAACAAAACAATAAAATCAAATATATAAAGTCAATCAAATGTGTCCTGAAAGAATTCATCGACTGAATAGTAAGCTTTACTAAGTAATAATTTCTTTAATTCTTTTCTAAATTTAATTTCGTTGATAATTCGCCTCAAATTTATAGGAAGATGATTGAATATTTTTTTGCTGTTATATAAGATATAATTCTTTGTCTGAGCTGATGATGGAATGGGGAGAAGGATGTTATGAGTTCGACGTGTGTAGTGAACTGGGTTAGCGTTTATCTCATGTCTAAATTTTTTATTCATGAGGCATGCAGTCTCAAAAATAAAAATACATGTAAGTGTCATAATTCCATGTTTCAAAAACAGAGGTTTACACCGGTCCCTTACATTAGCCTTACTCATATATTTTATAGCCCTTTTTTGCAGAACAAAGATTTTATTAAATAAATATTGTGAACAACAACCCCAGAAACAAATGCCATAACGCAAATGAGAATCTATAATACTTGATACTACTCTAATTGCATAACGATTCGCAGCTAATTTTTTACTTAATATTGAGACATGGTTTTCGAATTTTAATTTGTTATCAATATGCAAGCCCAGAAATCTACTTTCAGTTTGATTTTTAACAATTTGGTCTTCCAAGTATACCTCATTTAGGTTACACATAAATGTAATAATGTTAGTTTTAGGCACATTAAAGGATAACAAATTAGCATCGCACCATTCTTTAATCATTTCTAAATCAGTGCCTACAATCTCATGGAGTTCATCAATGAATTTGTCATGCCAGAGTATCGTGGTGTCGTCAGCAAAAAAAGTGAAATTTCCTTTAATTTTAACAGATACCAGATCATTGAAATATATTAGAAATAGTAGTGGCCCAAGGACGGAACCTTGTGGCACACCAGTATTCACTTCCATTTGTTTTGAAACATTACCATTAAAAATAACTTTCTGATTACGCCCAGATAAATATGACTGGAACCAATCCAGCGTTTTACCTCTAAACCCGTATGTTTCTAGTTTCCTCAACAGTATTCCGTGGTTCACGCAATCAAATGCCTTAGTCAAATCACAGAACACTGCTGCGGCCACCTCTCCATCATTAAGCTGAAGATATAGTTTCTCTAAAAAAGCAAATATAGCATCATTTGTGTTTCTTGCAGCATGAAAACCAAACTGTTCTGCACAAAGTATCTTATTTCGATGCAAGAAATCTAAAATTCGTTTCTTGACCAATTTTTCTACTATTTTTGCTAACGTAGGGAGCAATGATACTGGCCTATAATTAGAGGGCGATTCACGATCTCCACTTTTAAATAAAGGAACAACATTTGCAATTTTTAAACATGATGGAAAAGTTCCTGTTTTAAAAGATGTATTAATAGCCTCCACTAAGATCTGCAAAACATTTTCTGGAAGTTTTAGGAAAATTTTTAATGAGATACAATCCCAACCACTAGTATTCTTGTTCTTAATATCATTGAGTATTTCTCTAATTTCTTGAGTATCGGTAGGTGACAGAAAAAAAGATTCAAGTACAGAAACATTTTTTAAGTACTTTAGGGGATCATGCTTTAGGGTAATTTTATTGCATAATTCTTTTGCTACAGAACAATAAAAATTGTTCATTTCATCAGCGCTCAGAGTACTATTCACAGTGGTATTAATATTTTTCCCCCTAAGATCATTCACAATTCTCCAAGTTTCTTTTTGCTTGTTAGATGACTGTGAAATTCTATCCCTATAATAGAGATTTTTGGCGGCTAAAATAGTCTTCCTGTAAACTTTTCGGTACCTATTAAAATAAGCAATAAAGTGAAAATTATCTTCTGCATATTTTCTGATTAAATGCAGGCAACGCATGTTATTAGATGAGACTTTCAGACCTCTTGTAAACCAAGGTTTTTTATTATTTTTTTGTCTAATGGTTCCAATTGGAAATGCCGTATTAAATAGATGTGAGTTCTGTGTGAAATATTTCTAAAGAATTATCAGAACCGTTAACCTTACTCCAGTCTGCTTCCGAACATAACTTTGAGAACTTATCATAATTGGCCTTAGTGAAAAGCCTGCCCTGTCGCTTTTTTCGCTTTGGGGTTCTTTATATCTAGCGATACTTTACATAGAACAGCCTCATGATCAGACAGGCCTGCATCTATATTTGAACATACTACCGCATCCTTGTCAATATTAGTACATATATAATCCAAGATAGTAGCAGAATGAGGAGTAATACGTGTTGCTCCCTCAACATGCATATCTAGATTAAAAGAAGACAATAAATTCGTTAACATTTCAGTGCCCACCGAAGAGCTGTCCGAAAAATCTATGTTAAAGTCTCCCGTCATTATTAATATGGCATTTTGTGGAAGCTGGTTTAAAAGTGACTCTAACCTGTAAAGAAAAGTAGTTACATCACTACTTGGAGGTCTATAGATGCCTAATATATAAAGATGGAATTTGGGGCAGTTTATGATTGAAAACTCAAATTCTTTTTCTACCAGTAGTGAATCATATTTATCTATATTAATAAAATGATACAATTTTTGAACACTATTCTTAACAAGTATTAGTGTGCCTCCATGTATAGACTCTTGCCGGCAAAAATTGGACACTAAAATATAATTAGGTACAAACAAAGGCTCATTATATTTCAGCCAATGTTCTGTTAATATTACTATGTTTGGATAATTCATACTGTTCAGAAAAATGGTAAATTCATCAACTTTCCTCCGGACCGATTGAATGTTTAACAGCATTAGGGAGAAAATCGTATTATCGTTTCCCCTAAAAAAGAAATATTATTACTTTCCTCGTCCCCGACATCTGAACCTTCATTCCTATGCCCTTCATTTAAAGTAGCATCATAATATACTTTAACAAAACTATCATTTACAGCTGAGTCGCCCCTAGTCCAGTCCACATCTACAAGGGGTGCTGATTTTATCACAACGTTAGATCCTACGTTATTGTTAACACAAGAAGCCAGTACTTTACTCAGTGATTTACAGCTATAACTAAATTTATGATTTACACGTACATTTTTTATTATCTTTATTGAAAGATTTTTGTTTCTTCTAAAAATCTGAAGATATCTATCTAATCTCTTAAAATTGTTATGGCCTCTAGATTTAAAGCAAATAATGAGGTTAGTAAATTTGCCAATTGCTACAATCTCCTTTAAAGCTAAATAACTAATACTAGAAGTGAAGCTAATATCCAAAAAAACGATAACATAATCATTTTGACTGTAATCCAATATTTCGTTAAATATACTTTTTGAAATTTCTCCCATATCCGCTCCTGGCTTCACAATTCCTTCTATCCTATATACCTTGTCTTCCAAAAAACTTTTTAGGTTCAGCGAGTAATTTTTTGCACTACCATCTCCATATACCAAGACTTTACTTTTTAGCACTTCACTACTTTTTTTCATTGGACTATGTTTATCTATGTAATTATATTGATTCTGCACATTCATATTTCCATAATTTCTGTCCATATTTCGAGTTGGCAAAAAGTTTTCTTTTTCCAATCCCTCGTTATTATTATGCCTCCTTGTATCTTCACTATCATTCTGTTTTCGATTTGTCTGTGTTACTTTGTCTTTTTTCATGTTACTATTCAACTTCAAGTAGGTTACTTCCTTATAGTTAACTATATCAGTTTGTAACGCTTTTATTTGGTTTTTATATGATACATTTTCTGCTTCTAATGTTCTGATGGAAGTTATCATATTTTCGCTTAATTCATTAAGTTCATTTATGTCCTTTAAATATTTATTTATCTGTCCTCTGCTCTTTTCAATTTCATCAAGCAAATTAACATTTGATTCTCTTATGCTAGTCAGATCTTTGTTTAAATTTGCTATTGTTTTTTCATATTCACTTTGCATGTTGAGAGATTGTTGTTGTTTGGCAAGTTCAACTTTTATGCTGTTTATACAGTCAGGACAATAAAAGAGTAAAGTTCTTGCCGACAATTCAAGACATCTTATTTCAGTGGATGACATCTGGGAGCAATTTTTACAGAATACTCTGCTGCAGTAATCACAAGCGTGCCCAACATACATATATGGGATATATTGCGTCCCTGAATGATAACTTGAAAACCACATAATTTTTTTTGTTTTTGATTTCATGCCTATTACCTCTAAAGCAGGCTCTACTAGGCCACATTTGTTTATTTTATTTTAACATGAACAATTGTGTTTAAACAATTACTTTATGGTCATATTGTCATTAACATGGCATGTTCTCGCCAGATTTTTAATAGGAAATTGTGTATTTTACACGTCTCCTTTTATTGGAATGAATTATCATGGATGTCCTTGAAAATAATGTTTATGCATTATCATCTAATTTTACTGATTACCTAATTTTATTTATGTAGTATTTTACAAAGCGATAAACTTTGTCCTCATTAACGTGGAAATAAATTTACCTTTAAAATTCTCAATTTAACGATTTTTGTGAAAAATGGCAACAGTGTTAATACATGTGTAACTAGTGTGCGAAACGCGAAACTAGGCATGGGTAACACTCTAAATTTTCTGGTGTTGAAACAACAACACTGGCACTGCTTGAAGTGTCAACACAAAGTATCAGCACAATTGTGTCATAACACAGTAAAATTGTTTCAAGTACCGTAAGTCATTAGCGCTAGAGTCAGCACTATTTTATGATACGATGCGGTGCAATTTGACTGATTTGAGGATCCCCAGAGAGCTACTAATAGCTACAAATATAATGCTTCATAAATTCATAACAGTTTGTCTCCTTGAGATTGTTTTTGTCTATAAAGTTACCTACTCGAACTAACAATTTAAGGATTTTGGTAGAAATTAATATTTAATATGTTAATTGGTATATGTGTAGTTTATTTTAGATTATTTTTATTTAACATGGGCCCCAAAAAAAGTAAGATTTTTTCGTGCCGTTTGACGTAAATTTTTAGTTTTGTTATATCCAAAATGGATCAAAGAAATATTTTTATTTTAAATATATTTTTTTATGTTTGTGAGTCACTTATGCTGTGTTCCGTGATACCGCACACCGACCCTCAGCTACTGCCATCTTGAGTGTTATTAAAGTGGCACTGTGTCATGTTGCTGTTTCAACACTTGTGACACAACGATCTGTGTCAGCACAAAAGTGTCATTCAACACAGTGTTACACATCTCTATGCGAAACAGTCTACAGAAGATTTGGAGTTGTTCAGTAGTGTTTAGACTCTTGAGAGAGAAGGTTTGCTGTACATTGATAAGGTTATGTTAATTGTGTGTCATTAACACGGTTACTGTAAGTTTAATGTTACAATCCCTTTAATTTTGAAAATTATGTGATTACTTAGTTTCTATCAAATACTTTAAGTACGCAAACAAGCATTTTAGTTGAAAACATTTTTTATCCGACAATATCCATGCTAATGAGCGGGGTCCATGGTAATGACATTTTTTTTTAATTTGCAAGATATAATTAGAATATTGTGAAATGGGACGAACTAAATTAACTGACGAAGAAAGGAAGAAAAGACGTGAGAAAGTAAAAAATTACATTTTACATTTTTGATAAAATATGCGTTGCTATAAATTGTAATAAAAAATATAAATATTCTTATAACAAATGTTGTATTATTTTTTATTATACAGTGTGTTTCACTTCTCGTGAAGACACCCCTGTATCTTTTTTATTTGTTGCCGAATTAATTTCAAATTTTTATCAGCCATGCAAGTCCATAAGGTGACTTTATTCAACATATAAATGCCGTCTAAATCTAAAACGCCAGCCTACTGCGATAAAAAGAAAATGTCAATTTTCGAGAAATCATAGTAGGCTTAGAGATAGACAAAAATTTTGTTAACAAAAGTTGTTCGGAATCACTTGATATGTCCCCCTGTAAAATTTTGTGAAAATCGGAATATTTTCAAAAAAAAATTTTTTGTTTCACTTCTCGTGAAGACACCCCTGTATCTTTTTTATTTGTGGCCGGATTAATTTCAAATTTTTATCAGCCATACAAGTCCATAAGGTGACTTTATTCAACATATAAATGCCGTCTAAATCTAAAACGCCGGCCTACTGCGATAAAAAGAAAATATCAATTTTCGAGAAATCATAGTAGGCTTAGAGATAGACAAAAATTTTGTTAACAAAAGTTGTTCGGAATCACTTGATATGTTCCCCTGTAAAATTTTGTGAAAATCGGAATATTTTCAAAAAAAAAATTTTTGTTTCGCTTCTCGTGAAGACACCCCTGTATCTTTTTTATTTGTGGCCGAATTAATTTCAAATTTTTATCAGCCATACAAGTCCATAAGGTGACTTTATTCAACACATAAATGCCGTCTAAATCTAAAACGCCGGCCTACTGTGATAAAAAGAAAATGTTAATTTTCGAGAAATCATAGTAGGCTTAGAGATAGACAAAAATTTTGTTAACAAAAGTAGTTCGGAATCACTTGATATGTCCCCCTGTAAAATTTTGTGAAAATCGGAATATTTTCAAAAAAAAAAATTTTGTTTCACTTCTCATGAAGACACCCCTGTATCTTTTTTATTTGCGGCCGAATTAATTTCAAATTTTTATCAGCCAAACAAATCCATAAGGTGACTTTATTCAATACATAAATGCCGTCTAAATCTAAAACCCCTGCCTACTGCGATAAAAATAAAATGTTAATTTTCGAGAAATCATAGTAGGCTTAGAGATAGACAAAAATTTTGTTAATAAAAGTTGTTCAGGATCACTTCATATGCCCCTCTGTAAAATTTTATGAAAATCGGAATATTTTCAAAAAAAGAGAACACATAAAGAGAACTTTTTCCAACAAATGAAAGTTGTGAACAAAAATCAGCATTCAATAAAACACTAAAAGGGCTTTTTATTTTTACATATCAAGTTGAATGTAATATCTTTTCTTTTTTTCTTTTTGTTATCTCTCTTCTGGAGGAGTAACTCTCCATCATATCCTTCCTCCTTATCGGCTCAGAAATTTAGGAACATGGACGGTTTTATTGCGTTGAATGTAAAGAGTGCCGTGAAATTAACTGTCAATATGTATTGTTTTATTTATTTCGTCATTGCTTTCATGACAGAAGTGATTGTTGTTATTTTCTGTGGAGTTTAAAACGCCATAAGCTACAACCGTTTAAACCAAAATTTTTACATACCTTGGAGGAAGGTGATGAAGAGAGAAGATTAGAATATTGTTTATGGATCCAAGGTAATTATTTAAACAATAGAGACTTCTTGAAGAAAGTAATTTTCACGGACGAGGCAACTTTCTCCACCAACGGAGTAGTGTCATCACAAAACTCTAGGTTCTGGGCAGTAGAAAATCCTGATTGGATAATAAATTGTAAAGGGCAATATTCCCAGAAAGTAAATGTGTGGTGCGGAATTTTTAACGAAACAATAATAGGGCCGTTTTTCTTTTTTCAAAATATAAATGCGTTAAATTTGCTAGAATTTTTAAATAATGATCTTTGGAATGCAATTGTTGATTTTCGTTTGGAACAATTGTATTTTCAACTCGACGGAGCATCTATCCACAATTCCGTAGTAGTGAGAGCATGGATGAATGAACATTTTCCCCAAAGATGGATAGGACGAAATAGCCCTTTAATACATTGGCCACCCAGATCACCTGATCTCACTCCAATGGATTTTTATTTTTGGGGTCACATTAAAAACAAAGTTTATATGACCAGACCAGACCTCAAAATATAGAGCAGCTTTGTGAGAGGATAAGGCAAGCATGTTTAGAAGTTACAGCTCAAGAACTGCAAAGAGTTGTAAAAAATAACAGAAAACGGATTGAGAAGTGTATTACACTTGAGGGTGGGTTAGTGGAAAGGGGCGCAATATAATAAATAAGTAAAAAAAACCATTAACTTCTTTTATTTTTGAACTATTCTAACACTGCGGCTTTTGCTTTATCTGTATTTTTTTTTCCGACAATATTATCATTCATTATTAGTAGTCTTCTCTGTAAAAACAACGGCCCTTTTCAGGGCCACCAATTTAATTCAAAAAGAATTCGTTATATGACAGCATCCTACCAACCTACATATTGTTGACAGATGTTAAAACTCATTAAAGTAATTAGATTTTAATTTTAATTATTCTAAGGCCGGCATTTTAGATTTAGACGACATGGGGCGTATGAAGTGATCCTGAACAACTTTCATTAACAAAATTTTTGTCTATCTCTAAGCCTACTATGATTTCTCGAAAATTAACATTTTCTTTTTATCGCAGTAGGCAGGCGTTTTAGATTTAGACGGCATTTATGTGTTGAATAAAGTCATCTTATGGAGTTGTATGGCTGACAAAAATTTGAAATTAATCCGGCCACAAATAAAAAAGATACAGGGGTGTCTTCACGAGAAGTGAAACAAAAATTTTTTTTTTGAAAATATTCCGATTTTCACAAAATTTTACAGGGGGGCATATCAAGTGATTCCGAACAACTTTTGTTAACAAATTTTTGTCTATCTCTAAGCCTACTATGATTTCTCGAAAATTGACATTTTCTTTTTATCGCAGTAGGCCGGCGTTTTAGATTTAAACGGCATTTATGTATTGAATAAAGTCACTTTATGGACTTGTATGGCTGATAAAAATTTGAAATTAATTCGGCCACAAATAAAAAAGATACAGGGGTGTCTTCACGAGAAGTGAAAAAAAAATTTTTTTTTTGAAAATATTCCAATTTTCACAAAATTTTACAGGGGGGCATATCAAGTGATTCCGAACAACTTTTGTTAACAAAATTTTTGTCTATCTCTAAGCCTACTATGATTTCTCGAAAATTGACATTTTCTTTTTATCGCAGTAGGCCGGCGTTTTAGATTTAAACGGCATTTATGTATTGAATAAAGTCACTTTATGGACTTGTATGGCTGATAAAAATTTGAAATTAATTCGGCCACAAATAAAAAAGATACAGGGGTGTCTTCACGAGAAGTGAAACAAAAATTTTTTTTTGAAAATATTCCGATTTTCACAAAATTTTACAGGGGGGCATATCAAGTGATTCCGAACAACTTTTGTTAACAAAATTTTTGTCTATCTCTAAGCCTACTATGATTTCTCGAAAATTGACATTTTCTTTTTATCGCAGTAGGCCGGCGTTTTAGATTTAAACGGCATTTATGTATTGAATAAAGTCACTTTATGGACTTGTATGGCTGATAAAAATTTGAAATTAATTCGGCCACAAATAAAAAAGATACAGGGGTGTCTTCACGAGAAGTGAAACAAAAAATTATTTTTTGAAAATATTCCGATTTTCACAAAATTTTACAGGGGGGCATATCAAGTGATTCTGAACAACTTTTGTTAACAAAATTTTTGTCTATCTCTAAGCCTACTATGATTTCTCGAAAATTGACATTTTCTTTTTATCGCAGTAGGCCGGCGTTTTAGATTTAGACGGCATTTATGTGTTGAATAAAGTCACCTTATGGGCTTGTATGGCTGATAAAAATTTGAAATTAATTCGGCAACAAATAAAAAAGATACGTGTCTTCACGAGAAGTGAAACACACTGTACATAATAAAAACTATTAATAATAACCTAGCTGAAACTAACGTTAACAGATTTTGTCATTAGCATGAACAAGTCATTAACATGGACAGGCCTGTCATTAACATGGAACCATGTATTTTTTTTATAAAAAAAACTAATTTTTAAGCTCTGTTAAAGATAGCATAACAATATGCTAGTCATTTCAACATCATTTAATTTTTTTCAGATTTTTTCATTGAGTTTTTTTTTTATATATTCAATAATCAAGATTGCTCCAAATCAGATAATGACCCATAGACGCACACACACACTTACATACGCAAAGACATTTTTTATTCTATATTTGAGTTGTCTGCTGTACAAAGAATTTTTTTCTACGATGATTATTAAAGTTTTTTCAATTTATAATAAATTTAAATTAAAGTTAGAATACAGTCAAAAGATATACAATTTATTACTGAACCATAACAGATACGAAAAAAATTAATAGAAACATTATTGTAGAAAAGTCAGCTTTAATTTTGCATATAGGCACTTTTTGATTAGAGCTAACCGTTTTCGAGATACGAGCGAAAAACAAAAAACCGGGACATTGTTCGTGCCGCCCTGCAGCCCCCCCCTCCTCCTACGTTCGGGGACTTTTGGTATGTTTACCTCCTAAATAGTTCAAACACAGCCCCCAAGTCAGAAATTGTGATTTCGAAATTTCCCTCTAGAAACATTCATTGCCAGAACTATTACTCCTTTACCCTTTTTTAATTAATAAAAAAACCAGAGAGTTATTTGAATTTGATTTTAACTACAATTTCAAAAATTATAAACAACTGCAATAAAAAGGGGTTTAAATTTTGAAGAAAAAAAATTCCCTGTGATCTTAAAGTACTTATAAAAAGCTACAATTTTAACCATCGTACACATTTCTTGGTTTTGATGGCAGGATTTCACAAGGGTGCAAAGTTTTAGCAATAACTGTATATTCAAGCCGTTTTAATAACTATATTGATTTGAAATTTTAAGTGGTGAATATACTTTATAAAATTTCATTGAATATCATCAATTATTTTTGAAAGAACAGTGATTTGTTTAATAACGCATAATTTTGCAATATTCATTTTTTTTTTAAATAATAATAACAATTTTAAAGAATTATAGTTTATGTGGTTTTATTGTACAGCTCATAACGAACACTTTTCTTCTTCTTGTTGTTGTTGTTCGAGGTCTACTTTCCAAAACTAGCAGTTTTACAAAGATGACGATGAATAGTCAAAAAGAATCGGCTATCTGGCAAAACACGATTAGGATATCTTCCCTGATACATACTTCGGCATTTGTTGGATTACCATCTGCGAGATCATATACGTAATGCAGCCATTTCCGCATTTGTATAATTCACCATATTTACTGAGATATTCTAATAAAAACAGCGAAAAATTATGGGGGTGGCTAATACCAAAAATTTTTTTGAGACCTTAGCTTCTCTTGTATATACTAAATACCAATTTTATGGACTCTTACCTGCTTGATTTACTTATTTACCCCAAATTTATCCCAATTTACCCCTCAACCCTTCGACGGAACAAGATGAAAATATAATCCAGTTCCAGATCTCGTTAAAGTACATATGTGTACCAAATTTCAAGTCAATATCTCAAACGGTTCCAGAGTAAACGTGCGCACAAAAAAAGTTACAGGCAGACAGACCGACAGACAGACAGAAATTTTTTTTCGCTCAAACTTAAAATCTTGACGTTTCATGACATTCTAGGCCTATTTGAACAATAAAAATTTTTAAAAATTTTTTTGTCGTTACTATACTTCCACTAGATGTGGAAGTAATTTAGTACCCTATTGGCAATCAACCCAACAAATTTAATTCAGCTAGACCCACGACTTCACATTGAAAATTTTATGCAAATGTAAAATGCGAGGTAAAATCCCACTTTTTAATTTTAATCTAAGACATTCGAAAGGCGAGATAAGTTGTTGCGGAAGTCATTAGCACACACACAGTAGATAGTAAAACTAACGACAGCTCAAACCTCAGGATCCACACCGCAAATGGTGGCTACGGGATCTGGCGCACCCAGGAGTAATCCGAGCTACGGGCAAGTTGTGCCACTCGATTAACGAATTTCAGGTGGCAACTGTGACCAGGGAGGTTGCCTGAACTGGCCAACCTATAAGGAGAAAACCTCTATAAAAGAACTGACAGCGAAGTCAAAAAAACCTGCGAAATATATAGACTTGCCTCCGGGATGGGCGTCACTTGGGGGTTGACCAAATATCGACCCGACTCGTGGCATGAACTATAGAGAAATTAAATAAAACAAAGGAGAATCAAAAAGGTGAGAGGAGAATGGAGGAGAAAAGCTGCCACGGCCAAGGGCACACCTGAAACAGGAGATCATGCTAAAAAGATTATTAGCATACACAGGGCTATTATGGTAACTTTGACACCAGTGAAAACAAGCTCAGGAGATAAAGAGAATGATCCCTTCAGGAGGCGAGACAGCATCGCCAGGTCTCCAGCAATGGCCGACCGAAGATCCATGGAAGTACCGGGTGGCACAACTCCAGCGGAAGGAAGTTACCCAAAGCCTATGATAGGTAGAACAAACGTGATCAATAAACTCACGAGGAGTACCTAATTCAGTGAGGAGAGCGGAAAGTGCAAGGCGCATGATACCTTTAGAGGCAAAGATGACATAGAGATGTACAGAGGAAGGAGAGTGTGCTGTCATTTACACTGAGAGTGGGAGGCGGTCGAAAAACAAATTTTCGAGATACTCAGACCGAATATCACGAGGGCCCTAAATCGGACATGGTGCTAGATGTAAAACCAGAGATGAAAGAAATACACATACACTCCTCGCAAGCCCAGAATTACATAGTGAATAAAGAGATGGATTTATGCTAAGCTCTAAGATAAACAACGATAGATATAATTTGCAGCGATGTCAAGTTAATATCGTCACAAAACAAAAACTTGTGATGACCAATGCTCATTTACTTCCCCCTCTGTCAACTCGGGCGGGCGGTGCCCACACCATCGACTCGGCGCAGTGCGTACGTTCATGTCCGTGAGCTTAGGAGCTCAATCAGCAGCCAGTACCCATTATCAGAGAGTAGGGTGAACGTCGTTATTAGGATTTTGTAATAAATTCAAATGTATTCCCGATATTTCGAAATTATTTCATACATATCATCATTAGGTCAATGTATGAATTTAATTACATTGTTTTTAAAATTGTGGTCAGTTAGTTCGCCGGTCTGATAAAAATAAAACTGATATTCTGTATAAAAAATAAATAATAACGAAAAGAAATCCTAATTCGAAATAAAGCATATTCTGTACAAAAAACAAATAAAAACTAAAATAATAAGATGTGAAATAAAAAAATTATCTTAACACATTCACTGCCGGCACCGCCCCATGGGCGTTCATCCTATTTTGATAAAAACGCCTACTACCTAATACAGGGTTGCACTAAATTGTAATTAATTAAACAAAAAAAAAAAAAAGAAAACGAAAAGAAAAAAAAACTAATTTTGTTTTTTAGCAAAAAATTTGAAAAATTTAAACTTAGTAGTGTCCACTAGCTAATACAAACATTAAATTAACAAATTGCAAAAGAAAATAGGTGGCACACTATCAATCGTCACTAATGAGCTCCGGCAGTGAATGTGTTAATTCAGGTTCAAAAATTGATCACCCTTGTGCTTCGCAATAACCTAACCTATGATAAAATTCTGTTATTAAGTTTGTCTCAGGGGAAATGTTCTGTAGGACTTCCACAATTCTGGCCCATAAATCGTCTAAATTACGTGGCCTTTCATGTGCGTGTCCATAAATGGTGTCTTTTGTATGTCCCCACAGAAAAAAGTCACTGGGCGATAAATCGGGAGATCTGGGTGGCCATTTAATTGTGCCCCTTGTGCTAATGAGCCGCTCAGGAAATGTAGCTTCCAAGAAAGTTATTACTCGTAGAGAATTATGAGCAGGACAACCGTCTCGTTGAAACCACACTTCCTCAAAATTAATGGGCAATGCTTGAACAGCAGGAATAATTTGATTTCCGAGCTTCGTTAAATATTTGTTGGCGTTTAGAGTTCCATTTATAAAAAATGGCCCAATAATGGAAGACCCTAAAATGCCAGCCCAAACATTCACCTTCTGTGGATACTGTGTACGTTAAGGCACACTCAGGTGTTTATTTTCCGTCGACCAGTAACAAACTTTAGCAGAATTGTGGGATGTTTCATCACTAAATAAAACATTTTTTAGAAAATTTGGGTCCGCATCTGCTCTTTCCCTCATGGATTCACAAAACTCAAGATGTCTGTAATGATCATCTGGAAATAATTCTTGAGTACGTTTTAACCTGTAGCAAGAGTAGCCATTTTTTCTCAAAATATGCCGAACTGTACGCGTAGGCACATTAACTTGTTCCGCGATATGCCTACTAGAACAAGGTTCACTTCCACCGCTGCACAAATGGCTATTTCTTTTTCTACCCTACGCTCATCAGGTTGTCTCTCGGGTTGATTTGGATCCGAGCAACACTTTCTACACCCAGTAATACAACCCGACGTTTCAAATCGATGAAAAATATTTAACACCGTTTTCGTAGTTGGTACTGGTCGATTTTCGAAAGTAAATACAAATCGTCCAACGACTTCTTCCGCACTTTGGGATAATAAATACCATTTAATATTTATTTCTTTATTTATTTATTTTTTTATTTATATATATAATCACTTGGGCTGTTACAATACAGATGTGAACGTCAATAAGAGAAACAAAAAATACATAATTTAGTTTACAAGGTGAGACAATAAGTAGTAAATATAAAACACAATAAACAAAAAATATGACAAATACAGATTAAAATTCTTTGTACGAATATAAACATTTCAAGTAAAGATTGTTTGAGACTAGATTTGTATTTATTAAAATTATTGACATCTTTAATCTCACTAGGTAATTTGTTGTAAAAACTAATACCAGAGTAATAAGGTGATTTTTCAAAATGAGACGTATTATGATGAGGAAGAGCTAACAGGTCGTCATGACGAGTATTATAATTATGGTAGCTAGCAGTAGTTTTAAATTGGTTAATGTTACTTTTAATGTACTTTAGCAAAGAAAAAAGATATATGGATGGTACCGTTAATATTCTTTAAAAGAGTTTTTACACAATGTGGTGAAATCAAGATTAAAAATTAATCTAATTATGCGCTTTTGGCAGACAAAAACTCGCTGCAAATTATTTGCACGTCCCCCCATTATAATATTGTAGGTTATATGGCAATAAGCCATTGAATAGTACAGTTGCAATAAAGCCTCAATATCTAGGGAGTTCTTGAGCTTGCGTATGTAGTAATAGGCTTTGTTGTTTTTTACATACTTCTTCGATTTGAATATCCCAGCTTAGCTTTGTGTCTATTGAAATACCTAAAAATCTTGTATTCGAGCTAAGTGGCAGGGTCATGTTGTTGAAACTTAACTGAGTGTTGGAAGGTAATGATTTTCTTTGTGAGAAATACATGAACACAGTTTTCTCAAGGTTTAATATGAGATTATTTCTGCAGCAATAGTCACCGAATTCTGTCATAACAGCCATAGCATTATCAAGGAGCTCCACAAGGCTCAGTGCAGATATGCCAAAGGAGTTATCATTGGCAAACATGGTAATGTTACCTTTTGATATGAATGATGGTAAGTCGTTTCCAAAAAACAAAAAAATCAAAGGGCCCAGCACCGAGCCCTGTGGCACTGACGAGGTTACCTTTGTCTATTTCGTTATAAATAAATTGCAAAAGCTGAATTGTAGCAGTGTCAGTAGAATGATTTTTGCGAAACCCATGTTGGCGATCTGTCAGTATTTTGAAAGAATTAAAAAATGCCATTATTCGATTAAACGCAATTCTTTCCATTATTTTAGAAATAACACTTAAGATGGACATTGGTCTGTAATTTTCTGGTTCCAAAGAATCATTTTTTTTTAAATATAGTAGCTATTTTTAGTATGGATGGAAAAACACCTGATTGGAAAGATGCGTTGATCAAAATGCACAATGGTTCAATGATGAAATCACATGCATACTTGACAAACTTAGTGGACAATCCATCGGGACCGAGAGCTTGTTTATTTTTTAATTAAAATATAATTTGCCTTATTTCATCGGGTGTAACTGGATAAATAAAGATGGACTGATCATTAAGTTCACTGGAAGTACAAGTATGTGATAAATTAGCGCCAAAGTGATAATTTGTACTTTCTCCTGTACTGTAAAAACAGACATCGTGTAATTGAAATAAGTTTTCAGTTGTATTTTCAGACAGACACGGCGGTGGATCGATAATCAATAATGAGTAATAATTCACAGAATTTCGCTCTGCTACCCTTCTTTGTTTCTAGGCATGCGTTCTTGTGAGCGTGGGGCGTGGTCAACAAACTCGAGCAAACACAACATATGGCATCAACGGATGTATAACTTCTCTGTCTAACATCCATCAATATACGTTTGTCCTCGACTTGCCACTGTAATCGCTATAGGAAATGATAAACTTGCCAGGAGTGTATACTAACCCTGTACAGACGGATATCCCCATACCGAGGGTAAAAATTGCTAAACTAGCCAAGGAAGTAAGTAAGGCTATCAAAGAAGGGAAGAGTTTTCATGACTACAAAGAGAAAAAATCTGGCCTCCCCGGTTGAGGAACCCATTATGGGAGGAACCCGTTATGAGGGAACCCGTTATGGGGGAACCCGTTATGGGAGCCGAAGGAAAGTGATCTGCACTCTGCATTCAAGGAAGTGAAGAGCTGAATAAGGGAATAGGGAAGCAATTTAAGGTGAGATTCCCAGAGTTAGCTGAGTTGGGCAATGACTTGCCGGAGAAAAAAAGCGGTCTTGCATATTAAGTATGCAACAAGTTCGAAGGTGGCCATCAAGAAGAGACAGGTTAAGGAACGCTTCTTATATAGGATAATGAGGGACAGCAGTGAAGAAAATACCTTCGGCAATTAGGCCATTAGGCATTCTGATCCCCAACCTACAACAAATTTGGAACAAGCTGATTTTGGCAGCATTTTATTATGAGGGTGCAAAAAAAAAGTCCCTTTATTAGTGGAATTAAATTATATAACCATCTCCCACAAGCTAAAAAAGACATTAGCAATTTTTCATCATTCAAAAGACATTTAGTTGAGCACTGTTTTTCATCTTACGAGGAATACTACCTGTCTGATTAAGATCCTTTCACCTTGTAATTATAAATGTTTTGATTGTTTGTCGTATAACATATATTTGTATTTTACTCTTAGCTATAGGTATATATGTGTATTTTGGGAATGTAATATTATGTACATATTTTATTATGACGTTGATTATTAAAAAAAAATTATACAATTCCAACACTGTAATAGTCTTATGGAAATAAATACATTATTATTATTATTTTTAACTGACTAAAGTCCCCAAGAATCCGAATGGCTAAACTATCCTAAAACCACCCCCAAAGGTATATGTTTTTAGTTTATTGAATATTTCTCGAAAACTATTGATTTTTCGTTAAAAACACAAGAATGTTTTTTTAATCTATTTCCGAGCGAATGGTGTATAAAAAGTTTAGAAGCACATTTTAATTAGGTGCATAACAAGCTGCAGAAATAAGTACAATTCTATTTTTCAGGTAAAAAATAAATATACGAATGCTATGTAAAATATTATATTAAGTATTTTAGTTATCGTATTAAACTAAAAAAAGTGTGACTAACAGAAATGTTTACACCTCATGTAAAACTTGGAGGTAAGCACAGCCACAGCAAAACAATAACTCCGTCGCGTCGAATCATAACTTGCATCTTTGTCAAAAAAACGTGTGCAAAGGTGAACGAACAGTACAGCCATGTCTTCAAACAAGGGGAAACTTATTCATTTCTTGAAGTTCTATTCTCAAAACGCTAGTATTTCTGTAAACCAAGCGGATTCGGGTGCAGACTACTTAGTGACTAGAACTGCTACCGAATGCGCTAGAAAAATTAGCGATCATGCTGTTGTCGTTGCACAAGACACTGATCTGGCAGTCTTACTCACTGAACACTGCACAACTCAAAATTCTATGTTTAGAAACTGTTGCTAAAAATATCTTATTTGTTCATGCGACACAACTTCGGTTTTTTTAAAAAAAGGACTGCATTAACTGTTTTGCTAAATAATGATACTTTGTCTAGCGAACTTTTAATTTTTAAAAGAAATTCTCCTACACACATACCCTTTTAGAAGTAGGAGAAATATTTATTTTAAAGTGGTATTGTATGGTAGTTGTAATTGCAACAATCTGAATGAATTTCGAATTCTTAAATATAATCAGCTCGTAGTCCGACAAAACTTATTTAGTAATTTTGAGTTAGCAACTTTACCACCCACATCTGAAGCTGCTAAACATCATATGAAACTAGTATATTTACAAGTTCAGATGTGCTTGGGCAACAATTTAAACTCTGAAGAATGGGGATGGGTTCAAAAAAATGGCTTATTAGAACCGAAGAACATTAAAATGTACATCAACTTTTGGCATATGTTTAGGAAAATACTGCAAACATTTATGAGGGTGTTTTTGGTTGACGATGAGGCAGAGATTAATTAAAATGGGCCCACCTATTTAAGTTTTATTTGTTTCATAGTATAAATTTCATTTTACTGTATGTTTTAAATTAAAAATAAAATGTGTAAAAAGTTTTTACAATAGGCCTCTTGCACAAAATATAATGTTGGCATTTTTAGAATCTTTACTTAATACAAAACAGTGTGTGTAAAGGGTTTTTTCTTATTTTTTCTTTTACAGGTGGTATTCAACATTAAAGTTTGAATAAATCCATTAGGCACACAAACAACGTGTGATGTCGTGTGTCAGGTTATGCACAGCGCTAGCATACATTTTAAATTAATTCCATTCATGATCCGTGATCACCGATCAGTTATTTGAATTTGAAAAAATTAGACATAAACACATTTGTCTTATCCATTAACATAAAAACCTAAGCAAACATTTTCTGTTTGTGCCGGTTAATCGGAAGGTCACAAAAATGAACCAAGAAAAATTGGAAATTATTTAGGAATGTGAAGATTATGAAATATTATTTTCTTTTGATTTTAGTGGCCAAATAAATCAAGCCTTCGACACTGGAGCTATATTAAACTATTCTTTATTTAAACTGGATAAAGTTGTTGCGGTACTAATAATCCCAACTAATACTTTGCATGCTAATTCAGATTACAGCTGCTCTCTGTCTATCATGTATATAGTAACAGAATGCACCGTTCGGCACACAACTGATCAATGACATAAACGATATGTGATCGCTTAGTTAGCGCTACCACGTGATGAACGCAACCATTGCACGCATGCATGTGCAGCGATATAACTAGTGACAGATGACGTCAACCCCAATATGAGTGTTTTCTGAGATTTACCCCTTCTCCCGGATATTAGTCGGTGATTTAAATACTTTCCAGTTAGATATTATGAAAACAGATTTGATAACTGCTAATGTTTAGTAACACTATATTAATATATATAGATTAATTTAAAATATACGGCACATGCAAGAGGCCTATTACTTAAATATTTAATAGCGAAACAGCATTCGTATATTTAATTTTTACCTGAACAAAGGATTGTACATATTTCTGCATCTTGTCTCACACCTATTTAAAATGTGTTTCTAAATTTTCATACACCATTCGCTTGGAAATTTTATGCTCTAAAGAAAAATATTCCTGTGTTTTTGACGAAAAATTAACAGTTTTCGAAAAAATTTCAAAGAACTAAAAAAATGTACCTCTGGGGGTAGTTTGACCATTCAGATTTTAGGGGATTTTTAGTCAGTTAAAAAGCACTCTCCAAGTACTAGCAAATACCATGAAAATCAGCTTGTTTCAAATTTGTTTTGGGTTGGACCATAATTTTATTGGCCAAAATGGAAATAATGGCTGGTGGACAACAGCCGGACAAGGGTCGCTTTACCCCGTATGGAATGTAACTGGAATAGGGTAAAAAACCGCTGCCTAAGGAATCACTACTTCCACATCCAGATTCTCTATCCGAGTCACTCACAACGAAAAAACTTTTATGTGAAAATAATTGTTTATGGAACTTTAATAATATAATATTTGAAATCCTCTACCCCAAAAACCCATAAAACGCTACCCCACATCGTTAGTGGGGTGGGGGTGGTGATAGGGGGGTGGTAGTGGGGGGTGGATGAAGTAAACAAATATTTTGAGATTTCTGATTCCTGTACATGCACTAAATCACATTTTTTTTTCATCCCCTTTAATAAGGAGGTGGGGGTGGTAATAGGGGTGGCTAATGCCAAAAATTTTTTTGAGACCTCAGCTTCTCTTGTATATACTAAACACCAATTTCATGGACTCCTACCTGCTTAATTTACCCATTTACCCCAAATTTACCCCAATTTACCCCCCAACCCTTCGACGGAACAAGATGAAAATATAATCTAGTTCTAGATCTCGTTAAAGTACATATGTGTACCAAATTTCAAGTCAATATCTTAAACGGTTTCAGAGTAAACGTGCGCACAAAAAAAGTTACAGACAGACAGACCGACAGACAGACAGACCGACAGACAGACAGACAGACCGACAGACAGACAGAAATTTTTTTTTCGCTCAAACTTAAAATCTCGACGTTTCATGACATTTTAAGCCTATTTGGACAATAAAAATTTTTTTAAATTTTTTTGTCGTTACTATACTTCCACTGGACATGGAAGTAAAAGATGATGGAGCTTATAATGTCCGACATAGACATCAAAGTAATTGGCTACTGTCCACCAGGGAAAAGGGAAGGAAACTACTGTGACCGAGAAGGTGAAAAGAAGAGAGAAGATTAGGCGTTAGCGAGGAGGGGGTGGAATATAGAGACCTTCTTACCAAAATTAAGAAGGTTGTTATAAAAGCCCTGGGAACAGAAATCACAGCATTAAGGAAGACAAAATAGGGCGAGATGCTCATTGAGATCAAAGGGAGGAAAGACGCAGCATCTCCGATAAAGATCGATAAGCTCTATAAGGACTATAGGAGATGATAAGGTTGTCAAAGATCTCGATGCAGTTATTACCAGCGAAGAGGTTCTCAGGAGGCTAGCTGTGGAAATGGAGATACAGAAGGAGAAAGTGGTCATAGAGGGGCTCAGGCCATCCTTTGGGGAAACCCAGATCACCACGGTAAGGCTATCTGAGAAGCAGGCTGGAGTTAGTGGAAAAGAAAAGGGTGCGAATAGGGGAGAGAATAAGAGACACTCTGGCGGACTTGAAGTGTTACAGATGCTGGGGGTCTGGTTACACTAAGGACAATTATACTGACCGCTCGAAGGCCTCTCTCAGATGTGGCAAAGGAAACCATCAGAAAAAAGATTGCACTGTTCCGATTTTCTGCCCCGTCTGCAACAAAGAGGACATAGGGCAGATTCAAGAGCGTGCCTCCTGTTTTGGAAAGCTCCAGGGAGGACTGAGTAAGAAGGGGAGGGGAAAAATGCTACACAGTGAATGTGAATAAACCTAAATAGGTGCCGGGCCGCCTAAGATCTCCTTTGGGCAGCCACAAAGCAAAAGGGGGTTGGGGGTCCTCTTAGTTAGCGAATCTAACAAGAAGATTGTTGGCAAAAATAGGCCCGGATGTACGTCAAAGGCAACAGAGACGCTGTCATTGGTATTCTAAGCCGGCAAATCTGTGTACACAGGAGTGGGAGTGGTCACGGATTCGCCTGGGTGGAACTGAATGAAGTGATTATATTCAGCTGCTACTTCTCACCCAACGCCATGCTGGGTGAGAAGTAGCAGAGAACCATCGAAGAACTGGTGATAAGTGGTAATGCTGCAACAGAGGAGGACCTAATCAGGGCGGTTACTAAAGCTTGCAATCAAGCAATGCCGAAGAGGAGAGTCATAAGGCCAAACGGCTTGGTATATTGGTGGACCAAAGAAATCTCCGATCGCAGGAAGGAGTGCGTCGCGGCCAGAAGGAGGTATGTTACGGGGAAGAGACGGGAAGAATAAGAGAACGCGGCCATACAACATTACCGGAAGGCAAAGAGATTAACAGACGCGATTAAAAACTTACAAAATGACAAATGGAAAGAGTTGTGCCAAGACACAGATAGGGCCAAGATTGAGACAGCGCATGAAAGCCAGCCGAAAAGATGGTGTAGAACGTGAATGCCCTATTCCCAGAAGGGGACAAATAATATGGAAACCAACGGAGATGGGAGAGGTTCCCAATTTCATCGAGGAGGAAATGTCGGCATATGGCAGGCTCAAGAACGGAACTTTGTAAAACATTTACTTCTGAAGAATCTTTACCACCTTACATAGATGGCACCGTTAGTGCCTAGTGGTTACACTCCACAGGAAAGTTATGGAGTACTGAAGTGTTTGTATGTTCGTTCTTTCTCTATTTTGTGGCACTGAAGAGCCTGGGAAGGCGAAACGTGTCTGCTACTGTTGAGAAATGAATGACTATACAATGGGCTTCAACCAGCTCTCCTGACATTTATAGTTCTATGATTTGCTGCACTTAAAGGTGTCGAGTATAAAAACCAGACTCTCTGAGAGCTTAGAGACGAACCAAGGTTCGACTTGGGAAATGGGCAGATTGAGGCCCCGGACTCGAACCATTCCTTACCCTTCCTAGACTTCCTATATACCTTTATATTATTGATTCTTCTTCCTTTTCTCTTAAAATAAATAGACAAATTTCAAAAAATAACGTTTCGGCTAGGGGCCCTTAGCCTTCATCAGAAATTTTATTAATTAAATTAACAATAGAACAGCAAACAAAAATTGAAATCTGAAATGATTTTTTAAAGTTAATATTTTTTACAAAGAAATTTATTTCAATTAAACTTATGTGCTTGCCCCGAGCACTGGTGGTAGCTATCGCGTGTGTGACCAAGGACAAGGACCAGGCCAAAGTACGTCGTGACATAGGAAAATTACAGACTCAGAGAACCCTGCAATTGTGTGTCGGCGCGGGCGTCTCGATACCGGAGACGGGGTGTAGTATATCGGAACTAGAACAGTTTCAGAGGCACCTGAAAAACTATAACATAGTGGTCTATGTGTATGGCCGTAAAGGCCGAGACGTTATTTTCAAGGGTTCTGCGGAAGGCCCCTCCCTTAATTTGCTTTATCACGAGGGGCATTTTAATGTGATAACATCTTTAACATCTGCCTTCTGTGCGAAATATTATTGCGAGGAGTGCCATGCACCATACGATCACAAAAACAAACATCTATGTGGTGTAACGTCCCCCTGCTGCCAACAGTCTCCCGCGTGTCTACAGACATTGAAAATTAAATGCGACGACTAATAGATCTTTCCGGGGACAGTCCTGTTACGACAACCACAGAAAGGCAGGGTCAATGGGCAAGGGAACCATTTGCGAGCAGGTCAGAAGATGTGAGACCTGTTACAAGGTGGTGCAAAGCGGGCGACAACATACCTGTGGAGAGGTGTTTTGTAAAATATGTAACACCCACGTGCCTCAAAACCACCTATGCTACATCCAGCCCGATAAAGGTGCCCCCAAAACAAAAGACACTCTTTTTGTATTTTATAATTTGGAGACGAGGCAGGAAAAAGTTTTGGAAGACGGGTCCCTTCTCCATGAACCAAACTTATGCGTTTTCAGGCAGTGCTGCGATGATTGTCTGACAACAGACGTCGAAATTTGCGGGAAGTGTGGAGTTCAGCTACAGATTGTAAAGGGGACCGACCCTGTAGCCTCATTCATGCACCACCTTCTAACAATAAGGAAAAAATTCAAACAATTAGTCGTCATTGCCCATAACGGTCAGGCCTTCGACCACCAGTTTATACTAAATTATATACTTACACAAACCGACCTTACCCCCGAGCCAATAATGAGAGGTTCTAAAATAATTTCGATGGCGGTGGGGAATGTAAAATTTTTAGATTCCCTTAATTATTTTCCCATGGCTCTCTCGAAACTACCTAAGGCATTTGGACTCGGTGACAACTTCAAGAAAGGTTATTTTCCTCATCTTTTCAACGCCAACTATGGGCCCTCTACCGCCTATCGAATTCTATGACCCTGACAATATGAAGGTGGAAAATCGAGAAAAGTTTTTGTCCTGGTATGATGAGCATAAAAACGACCAATTCGATATGCAGAGGGACCTTGTGGAATACTGTATATCTGATGTAAATATTTTGACCGCCGCATGCCTCAAATTCAGGGAACAGATGCTCAAAACTGGAAACGTCTGCCCCTTTACAGAAGCCTGTACCATCGCTGCAATAAAGTGTATAGACGAAATCTCCTGAAGCCAAATACCATCGGTATCATACCCAAGGGTGGCTACAGGTGGCGGGATAATCAATCTAAAATAGTCGTTCAGTGGCTTGTGTGGGTGGAAAAGGAACGACAAATAAACATTTTACATGCTGCTAAACAGCAGGAGGCTGTAGTGCAGGGTGTTAAAGTGGATGGATTCTGCTCTGAAACCAACCAAGTGTTTGAGTTTCACGGATGTTATTTCCACGGCTGTACCAGCTGTTTCAAAGCTAACATAGATGACCCCTCACAAACATTAAATTTGCGACACGAGGCCACAGCCGCTAAAACAGAATGCCTACGTGGGCTTGGCTGTGAAATAACAGAAATATGGGAGTGCGAATTTAGAAGGCAGATGAAAACCCATAAGGAAATAGAGGAATATACCGAAAAGCATCCTCTGGTCCCTCTAGCCCCTCTAAACCCTCGTGATGCATTCTACGGAGGGAGAACTGGAAATACTGTGGCATATTACAAGTGCCTGCTGGGGGAACAGATTAAATATGTGGACGTGTGCAGCCTCTACCCCTGGGTGTGCAAGAACAGTAAATTCCCCATAGGCCAGCCTAAAGTTTACGTAGGATCTGAGAGCCCCAAAAACATTACAACTCTCGAGGGAGAAATCAAATGCAAGATTTTACCGCCAACAGATCTCTACCACCCAGTGCTGCCCGTTAAAATGAACAACAAACTAATTTTCGCCCTCTGCTGGTCGTGTGCAGAACAATCTAACTCTTTAGAATGCAATCACACACCGGAAGAAAGAGCTTTAACAGGTACATGGGTGGTGGACGAAGTATTAAAGGCCGTCGAGAAAGGGTATCAAATATTAGAGACGTACGAGATATGGAGTTATCGAATCGAGCAGCATAACAAAGCCACTAATGTCACCGGGTTGTTTACCCTCATAATGGACAAATTTATTAAAATAAAGCAGCAGGCGTCTGGTTGGCCGTCAAACTGAAAAAATATATAGAAGACTTTTTAAATAACGAGAATATACAGTTAGAGTTTACGGTAATTGTAAATAACACAGGCCTTCGTTCTTTGGCTAAGCTTATTCTGAACTCGTTCTGGGGTAAGTTTGGACAGAGAGAGAACCGGCCAAAAACAAAGATTGTTAACGATCCCAGTGAATTCTTTGGCATGCTCTCAAACCCCTCGATATATGTAAACTCTGGAGGATACTCTAATCGTAAATTGGGAGTTTAGAGAAGAAGCCTCTGACCCTCTAACAACTGTAAATGTGGTGATTGCGGCTTACGCTACCACCCAAGTCAGGCTGAAGCTCTACACCTATCTAGAGCAGTTGGGAGACAGGGTATTATATTATGATACAGACTCTGTCATATATGTGTCAAGGCCGGAAGAATTTGGCGTACCCACAGGGGAATTCATCGGTGACTTGACACATGAATTAGACGCATACGGCCCTTCTAGCTATATAACAGAGTTTGTGTCGGGAGGACCCAAAAACTATGCATACAAAGTTTTCTCCACCAAAAACCAGAGTAAAGTAAAGGGAATCTCCTTAAACTATGCTGCTTCTCAGCTAATAAATTTTGAAACTATTAAAAATATGGTTCTAACACCGACAGATCCTATTTACATTACAAGTAATCATATCAGGCGAGGTAAGGAACACGAGGTGGTCACAAGGACTGAAACAAAAATATACAGACCAAACTCGTCAAAGAGAAAATTTGCAGACGACCATACCTCTGTACCCTATGGTTTTAAAAAAATTGAAAATTTAGACTGGATCTGTTGGAACCATCAAGTGTTACGTGTAGCTAAACTTTACATTTATTTTGTATGTGTTTTATCAAAGTATATCATATAAAAGTTTTATGTATTGAATATTTAAGATTGTTTACAAAAATGTGTTGCTATTTTTTAAAAATTTTATCATATTTATTATTTCTAAAAGTTTTATAGGGCTGTATTGAACTCAATTTAAGAATCAAACTGCTTGTAAAAATGCGTTGCAACCTCTGAAAACATGATGTAAAAACCTGAAAAAAGACAGCACAAGTCAGACCATTATAAATCAAAACAACATTGCTTAAGGGATAAACCTTGAAAAATAGCCTACGCAAATAGAAAAATAAAAAAGTCTTCTCATCGAATAAAAAAATTAGATATTAAATTCGCATTTGGAATTAAAGCGAGCCTGCTTTTGTGGTCAATTTATCATTATTATTTTTGTTAGCTCTGACAGATTATGAGATATACATTTTTCTATTAACAGACATACAGGGGGCTGTAGGTGGTAACCTATGAAGATGTCGGGGACATCATTGCCAACGTTTACCAGTCTAACTCCTCAGGCCTCAATACCGAGACCTTCTCCTTGGGTGTTACCTCTGTGACAGGGGGCGCCGCTATAACACTTTTCAAGAGGAATGCGGTATGAGACGGGGCATCATAGTAATAAACAATAAAGACAATACGTGCTTGCCCCGAGCTCTAGTAGTGGCAATAGTGTGTGTGTGTGAGCATCTAAATGTTTCCAAAAGAACGACCTGTTAGAAACAGAGAAAGACAGAGGTAAGTATCGTAAAACATACAAGTGATTGAGCGATATAACAAAGCTACATTTTGTTAACGGGCTGTAACAGCTACTTGGTAAAGAGAATGCACGACAGCACATTATTAGTTGCCCCACTAGGGGTGAAGCGAGCATTTAAATGTTTCCAAAAGAACGATCCTGTTAGAATCAACCGCAGTAAATTGTGGTAGAGGTATTTTTTATGTTTTGACGATCTAGTGAGATTATTAGATAGTACAACCTTTTCCGAGCTTGACGTATGCAGGAGAAATTCAAACAAAAGAAAAATATTAATTTTCAAGGTAGTAGAATTTAAGATCTCCGTAAATACCAAATTGTTTTCACGAATAACAAAAATGGAGTCGAGTGGCTGCAGAACTGCGTGTTATTTTGCGGTTTATAAATTTGTTTGATATTAAGGAAAGGTTTGACCACCGGTTTATATTGAGCAGATATATTTGAGTTTCAAGAGACATTGGATAGGTGTTTTTATAGATTCCTTTTGATAAACTAAATTATTCTGAATTATATATTATTTATTTTCTTAAGATTATCATAATTTTCCCTTAACAGCCTTTGACTTTATAGGTTCCTTTTGATAAGCTAAATTATTCTGAACTATATACTTATTATTTTCTTGATATTGTCATTTATTTTCTTAACATTATCGTAATTTTCTCCTAACAGTCTTTTTATAAATACACAAGTGTTCTGTTGTGGAGTTAACTAAAATAAGCGGTATAAAACCACACTTCCACCACACAAAAGGATCATATATTTTTTCATTAACTACATTCCAAAAATGCATAGGTATAGATAGACACGCCCCCGATTTACACACAAGAACTCCTTTTTGCACACCAGTATGAATATTGAACCGCCTGATCTGCTCGTAAAAAATTAGTGCTGAGGGTAAACAGTAAGCATAATATTTAAATCTAATAAATACTTGCTCCATAATTTCATTTATTTTATCCGCAGGGTTAATCTTTTCATGAACGGGGAATGGAGCTATGCATTTCTTGTTTGAAAAAGATTTTTTACAACTCTACAGCAAACCATTTTTATAGTACCTACCTAACTTTTATCAAGAACAAACCGCAGTCATCCAGAATTTCTTGGCATAAATGATACAAAAAACCGCTGCCCAAGGAATCACTACTTCCACATCCAGATTTTTTATCCAAGTCACTCACAACGAAAAATTTTGTATGTCGAAATAATTGTTTATGGAACTTTAATAACATAATATTTGAAATCGTCTACCCCAAAAATCCATAAAACGATACCCCACATCGGTAGCGGGGTGGGGGTGGTGATAGGGGTTGGTAGTGGGGGTGGATGAAGTAAAAAAACATTTTGATGTTTCTGGTTCTTGTACACACACTAAATCACAATTTTTTTTCATCCCCTTTAATAATGGGTTGGGGGTGGTAATGGGGGAGGCTAATGCCAACATTTTTTTTGGGACCTTAGCTTCTCTTGTATATACTAAATACCAATTTTATGGACTCTTATCTGCTTCATTTACCTATTTTCCCCAAATTTACCCCCCAACCCTTCGACGGAACAAGATGAAAATATAATCTAGTTCTAGATCTCGTTAAAGTACATATGTGTACCAAATTTCAAGTCAATATCTCACCATTTTTCTCATTGGTCCGCAGAGTGCACTGGCCACTTTCCTCTACTTTTGCCATGGACCACCCCTATTTTATCGGTCCAACGACCACGCCCACTGAAAATATCAGTCATCAGCTACCTCTTGATTCGAGAACACCAGTCGTGATGTGAAACTACTTGATATTCCCAACACTAATTAATTGTCAGTCAGAGAGACATTTCTTCGTAATCTTCGTATATCAGACACGCGCAACTATTTTATTAATAAAAAAAATATTTGTATTGTGTAGGGACCGAACAATCGATCTCACTATTGTAGACTCGGCGCTTTAACACATTAGGCTACTACGGCTCTTAGTGTATGATACACAAAGCTGCTATACATCAATCAAGTCTGGCAAACTTTTTTCTTTTTTTTTTTTAACTGTTTAACGTCGGCCTATTTCCGCTACCAGGGCTTATCACCGACGCCAGGAGACGAGCTACCCCCAACCTGGAAATTTTACCGAACCTCTTTCCTTAAGAAGAGTAGGGATCTTTTACTTGCCTAACATTTAATAGACAAGGGACCGCCTGCTTTACATCCCCTCCGAAGGATGGTATATCCACTACGTAATCCTCGTCTGAAATTACATAACTTCCGAGTATACACTGATATACAAGCCTCTAGAAGGTGGGACGAGAACGCTGTATTTCCCAAGATGGGAGCCCATCCAAGTACTAACCGCGCTCGACGTTGCTTCAACAGAATATCGACTGATATTCACATTGAAGTCGCCTCTTCGCTCGCCCCTTCTGGCAAACTTGTAGAGGGCAAAAAAAGCATGCATAGTGGAGATTGCTTAAGAAAAAACATGTGCAGTGTATATAACCTAATACGACTTAACAATTTTATATGAAAAATAAAAGAATATTAATTAATAAAAATATTTTTATTGTCCATCTATTAAAAATTAAATATATTTGGTGACATACGTGAAAGAGTTCAGACGATGACACACACAGAGGAAACATGCCCAGTAGGCCTTATCTTATTAACAAACTATATGGACTTTCAATTTCCCAAAATATAATATTTATTATTAAATAATTTTCAATTTAAATTACTTAAAATCTTTGATTACTAATAATTTTTTATATAGGAGTCATGTAATGATATTTAATTATCACTAATTAACTTTTTTATTGAAAAAAAACAAAAAAAAAATACGGTAACCTCCATGGATCGATCCTGTAATCTCTCGATTGAAAGTCCGAAGCGCTCTCCACTAGGCCAACTCAGTTCATATTGACTTGAGATACTGACTTGAAATTTGGTACACATATGTACTTTAACGAGATCTAGAACTAGATTATATTTTCATCTTGTTCCGTCGAAGGGTTGGGGGGTAAATTTGGGGAAAATAGATAAATGAAGCAGATAAGAGTCCATAAAATTGGTATTTAGTATATACAAGAGAAGCTAAGGTCCCAAAAAAAATGTTGGCATTACCCACCCCCAACCCAACATTATTAAAGGGGATGGAAAAAAATTTGTGATTTAGTGTGTGTACAAGAACCAGAAACCTCAAAATGTTTTTTTACTTCATCCACCCCCACTACCAACCCCTATCACCACCCCCACCCCGCTACCGATGTGGGGTATCGTTTTATGGATTTTTGGGGTAGAGGATTTCAAATATTATGTTATTAAAGTTCCATAAACAATTATTTCGACATACAAAATTTTTCGTTGTGAGTGACTTGGATAAAAAATCTGGATGTGGAAGTAGTGATTCCTTGGGCAGCGGTTTTTTGTATCATTTATGCCAAGAAATTCTGGATGACTGCGGTTTGTTCTTGATAAAAGTTAGGTAGGTACTATAAAAATGGTTTGCTGTAGAGTTGTAAAAAATCTTTTTCAAACAAGAAATATTAAAAGAGACATATTAAGAAATGCATAGCTCCATTCCCCGTTCATGAAAAGATTAACCCCACGGATAAAATAAATGAAATTATGGAGCAAGTATTTATTAGATTTAAATATTATGCTTGCTGTTTACCCTCAGCACTAATTTTTTACGAGCAGATCAGGCGGTTCAATATTCATACTGGTGTGCAAAAAGGATTTCTTGTGTGTAAATCGGGGGCGTGTCTATACCTATGCATTTTTGGAATGTAGTTAATGAAAAAATATATGATCCTTTTGTGTGGTGGAAGTGTGGTTTTATACCGCCCATTTTAGTTAACTCCACAACAGAACACTTGTGTATTTATAAAAAGACTGTTAGGAGAAAATTACAATAATGTTAAGAAAATAAATGACAATATCAAGAAAATAATAAGCATATAGTTCAGAATAATTTAGCTTATCAAAAGGAACCTATAAAGTCAAAGGCTGTTAAGGGAAAATTATGATAATCTTAAGAAAATAAATAATATATAGTTCAGAATAATTTAGTTTATCAAAAAAAATCTATAAAAACACCTATCCAATGTCTCTTGAAACTCAAATATATCTGCTCAGTATAAACCGGTGGTCAAACCTTTCCTTAATATCAAACAAATTTATAAACCACAAAATAACACGCAGTTCTGCAGTCACTCGACTCCATTTTTGTTATTCGTGAAAACAATTTGGTATTTACGGAGATCTTAAATTTTACTACCTTGAAAATTAATATTTTTCTTTTGTTTGAATTTCTCCTGCGTACGTCAAGCTCGGAAAAGGTTGTACTATCTAATAATCTCACTAGATCGTCAAATCATAGAAAATACATCTACCACAATTTACTGCGGTTGATTCTAACAGGATCGTTCTTTTGGAAACATTTAAATGCTCGCTTCACCCCTAGTGGGGCAACTAATAATGTGCTGTCGTGCATTCTCTTTACCAAGTAGCTGTTACAGCCCGTTAACATAATGTAGCTTTGTTATATCGCTCAATCACTTGTATGTTTTACGATACTTACCTCTGTCTTTCTCTGTTTCTAACAGGTCGTTCTTTTGGAAACATTTAGATGCTCACACACACACACTATTGCCACTACTAGAGCTCGGGGCAAGCACATATTGTCTTTATTGTTTATTACTATGATGCTCCGTCTCATACCGCATTCCTCTTGAAAAGTGTTATAGCGGCGCCCCCTGTCACCCCCTTTTCCCACAGGCATCTTCACAGAGGTAACACCCAAGCAGAAGGTCTCGGTATTGAGGCCTGAGGAGTTAGACTGGTAAATGTTGGCAATGATGTCCCCGACATCTTCGTAGGTTAAAACCTACAGCCCCCTGTATGTCTGTTAATAGAAAAATGTATATCTCATAATCTGTCAAAGCTAACAAAAATAATAATGATAAATTGACCACAAAAGCAGGCTCGCTTTAATTCCAAATGCGAATTTAACATCTAATTTTTTTATTCGATGAGAAGACTTTTATTTTTCTATTTGCGTAGGCTATTTTTCAAGGTTTATCCCTTAAGCAATGTTGTTTTGATTTATAATGGTCTGACTTGTGCTGTCTTTTTTCAGGTTTTTACATCATGTTTTCAGAGGTTGAGCAAACGAAAATAGCTCTAAGCCCATATGATGTTTGATGAGAGGTCACTAGGTCACTACTTTGGAGCCACTCGTGAAATGGATAAGGTAAGAAAATACTCAAAATAGTTTAAATTATTTATTGAAGTAAAATATATAAATGATGCACATGTAAGCAGTATGAATTAAATACAGTGGTGGATAAAAAATCCTACACCATATATAAAATTCGATGCATATAGAGATAATATACCTTGATAAATATAAAAGCTTAGCAACGCATTTTTACAAGCAATTTGACTCTTACGAAACAAGTAGCATTTATTGAGTTCAATGTAGCCCTATAAAACTTTTAGAAATAATAAATATGATAAAATTTTTAAAAAATAGCAACACATTTTTGTAAACAATCTTAAATATTCAACACATAAAACTTTTATATAATATACTTTGATAAAACACATACAAAATAAATGTAAAGTTTAGCTACACATAACACTTGATGGTTCTAACAGATCCGGTCTAAATTTTCAATTTTTTATAACCATAGGGTACGGAGGTATGGTCGTCTGCAAATTTTCTCTTTGACGAGTTTGGTCTGTATATTTTTGTTTCAGTCCTTGTGACCACCTCGTGTTCCTTACCTCGCCTGATATGATTACTTGTAATGTAAATAGGATCTGTCGGTGTTAGAACCATATTTTTAATAGTTTCAAAATTTATTAGCTGAGAAGCAGCATAGTTTAAGGAGATTCCCTTTACTTTACTCTGGTTTTTGGTGGAGAAAACTTTGTATGCATAGTTTTTGGGTCCTCCCGACACAAACTCTGTTATATAGCTAGAAGGGCCGTATGCGTCTAATTCATTTGTCAAGTCACCGATAAATTCCCCTGTGGGTACGCCAAATTCTTCCGGCCTTGACACATATATGACAGAGTCTGTATCATAATATAATACCCTGTCTCCCAACTGCTCTAGATGTAGAGCTTGAGCCTGGCTATAAACTGATTTTTGCGGCGCAAGAGAGTTAAACTTTATTGATCACCTAATTAACTGTCAGCGTTGCAGCGTTATATTGGTTTCTCTTACAACGTTCACCATCTCCATAATCACTAATCACTAGTAACTATACACTACTCAGGTATCCATATTTACTTTGCATTTTGGCCTTCTTTACTTGCAAGGGGTTAATTGTCCACAAAATATGCATACGACACTGCACACTTCGGCATTTTTTTTAAGTATGGCGTAATCTTCGCACAAGACTGGGAAAAAAATATAACATAAGTGAGTTCCCAGACATGCTACAGAAAAAAATTCAGGGTGGTACCCCAGGGATAAGTTACCCTAAAAAAAAATTGAAAATAATGTTTTTTTACTGTATCTGTTTTCGGAATTTGAGCGTGATTTTTTTTTTTTTTAGTACTTTCTCAGTAGGTCTTTAACATATATTTTTTACAAAACGATTGAATGCGCCGTTTCTTAGAAAAAAAATAGTTTTGCTAAAACCAACCCTCCCTTACTCACCCCAAACCGGTCCCTTTTTCGGGCTAATATTTTGTGAAATTGCTACTTTCCAAGATTGCTTCCTACTGCATAAATATAAGCGCCAGACGCTTGGGGGCAGTTACACCATGCTTACCCGGCTAAGCTCTTTGTATATATTTAATTATTTATATATTTCTATTATTATATTTTTAATGTGTCATAACAGGCCCTTGGGGCTCCATGCACAGAGTTATCTGTTTGAAGCCCCAAAGACATGCTACAACACATTAAAATAAATTTTACTTAGATATATATATATATATATATATATATATATATATATATGTTATATAAAATTATACGCTTATTATAAAGACTTAGTCATAACAAACCTTCACAGGTATATCATATTACATGATAACGACTTCTCTTATTAATCGCTTATCTTAGAGATATTATATTTCACCTTTGTTTCTCACATTTTATGCTGACTGTCGAATTACATTTCCTTTGTTCTATATTTTGCTTACTCAGGTTCTGTATGTTATAAATACTACTAGACATGCTTTGTAAAGTCAGTTATTAAACTCAGTTAGAATGCAACACTTCTAATTTATTATTATATTCCTTCTCCAAGAGCCAACGTTGGCTCCATGTAACTAAATAAAAGTTTTTAAAAAGTCATTCATGTGAACCGTGATCTAACATTGGCGCAGTCGGTAGGATCCGTAAACATCATCAGAACACGAAGCCTAACTGGTAGTGAAGCGTAAGAGAACAAGAACATCTGCAGAAGGTGCCTAACTAGTGCGTGTACATCTACGAGAACAAGGAGACCTTCCTCACTGGTGGTGGCGAATCCCAATCCCTTGACGGACGAAGAACCTACCCATGGAAACGAAACTAACGTAAGTCGTTATAAGAATCATCTCGTACCATTTTATTATTTTTCGCAACTTATTTTATTAAAAGTGTATTATACTGCTAATACACTCGGCGCACAAAGCCAGTTCTATTGTCAAAGTGAAATCTATTCCTTTACAAACACAACGAAACAAGTTCATTTAATTTTAAGTTATATATTTTCGTATTATACTGCTAATACGAAACATTGTGTATTATACAGCTAATATACAATCCATTTACGCACGCAACGTAACAAGCTAATTTAATTTATCGTATCATACTGCTGATACGCAACCAATTTTTGTCCAAGTAATTTCTAAATACCATAAGCAAAATGCCAGATAGAGCTCAACCAGAGCCAGTTCAACCAGTGCCACCAGCACCAACCGAACAACAACTACAACAACAACAACTACAACAACAACAACTACAACAACAACAACCTCAACCAGAGCAAATTGAGCCTTACAAGCTCTCTGAGATATTTTCGTTGATACCCGAATTCGATGGCAATGCCATTAATTTACAAACATTCTTAAATTCATGCCATTGTGCACAAAGTATGGCCATTAACGACCAGAAAATTTTATTAACAGTCCACATCAAAAATAAATTAAAAGGTAAAGCTGCCGAATTAATTAACTCACGTAACCCCGGCACATGGCCAGAAATAAAAGCACTACTGGAAACCCATTTTGGGGACTCCAGAGATTTAACGGCCCTAATTCAGGACCTGCAGCGCATTCACCAATTGCCAGGTGAATCCGCCCTTACATTTGTTTCGCGTTTACAAACGCACAATGCGAAAATGCACGCTGCAGTGCAAAAGCAAACTCTCACGACAACGCAAAGAGCTGCACAATCAGATCTCATCGAAACGATGACGCTTAATAATTTACTAACGGGCTTAGAACCAAACTTAGGCCGCATCATTCGTGCTAGCAATCCTCCTAGTATACTAAAAGCCGTTAGCAGAATCCGTAGAGAGCTACAACTTTCCTACTTCGAATCACAGAAATTCCCAAAAAATAACCAAGTAAAAAATACAATGCCTCCTCAACAAAAACGACCACAAGGTCCCAATTTCCAACAAAAATTTTGTTCATTTTGTAAAAGAAACGGACATGTAATAAGCGAATGCCGCACAAGGCAACAATCGCAAACGATGCCAACAACGTCACAGAACTTTCAAAGACCAAATTATGAAGGAAACCCAAATTTCCACAATTTTTCTCAAACCAATCAATTTAATCAGAGGACATTTCCTCAAAATAATCAATCTAGTCAACTACAACAAAACAGGCCCTCAGCCATAAGACCGAACCCGAATTTCAATCAACAAAGACCCTCTGCTATTCAACCAAACCCAAATATCAACCGTTTTAATCAACAAAAAACGCATCATTTAAATTACGAACCTTATGAAAACCAATGCGATTTTAATCAATACAGTGACTATTCTTCTGATTACCAAACTGCAGAAGATACTTACGAAAATTATAACTTTGAGACTAACCAAAATCTCCAAGAGAATTATACAGCTAACTCTCAATACGAACAGTACGAGGATTATACTGCTAATCCTCAGGATTTTCGATTAGATCCGGAGTACCCCACGGATACTCCAACACAACAAACAGAACAATTCGAACCAATTGCGGAACTAGAAACTCAAATACAAACTATGAACCTCAACGACAGTTTCGACCCAATGCTGAATTTCCCAGAACAAACGTTCATGTAAATACGCTTTCCCATACCCTACTAACTGTAAACTCAAAAAATCTCTATTATATGAAGGATGCAACTGGTAAATTTAAAATTCTAATTGACACAGGCGCAGGTATATCAATTTTTAAACCTAAAACAGCTGAAAATTACAGACGTAGATCTCCTGAAAATGTAATCATACAGGGTATCACTGATCAAAAAATTTACATCAATGAATCTGTTCTCATCCCCTTTTCAGATGAGTCACACAAAGTTTATATCTATAATCTAGATATAGATTTTGATGGATTATTAGGCGCAGACTTCCTAGAACATTACGAATGCAAAGTAGACTTTAAAAATAAACAACTAGTCACAAATTTCAAAACCGTACCACTATTTAAAGTTACAGAAAAAACTGCAGTAAATTTACCTTTACAACCGACCATTAATCCTGATACAAAAAATTCAAATTTAAGCAACATCAAAAATTTAATTTCTATTGAACCTCGCATGGAAAAAATCTGTAAACTAAAATGTAACCTGCGAAATACCGAGGCTATACTGTTAGCCCAGGAAAACGAGAAAGTACGCTTACCAAATGCCATTGTCAAAATCGATCACAATGGAGAATTTTTAACTTCAATAATAAACACAAACGCCATCCCAAAAACCATAAACTTCTCAAATCTTAACCTGGAACCAGTACAAAAATTCAAATCAATTTTTAATTTAAATACTCAAAATTCTGACCAACACTTACAGACAGACAGATCCTTTGAAATCAGGAACGAATTGCGCTTGGATCATCTAAACAAAGAAGAGGCCGAAATAGTAACGCAGCTTTGTTTAGACTTTCAAGATATATTCTATTTAGAAGGAGACAATTTGACCTTTACCAACGAAATCAAACACCCTATTGACACCGACAATTCCCGACCGATATTTACGAAATCGTATCGCTATCCTCAGGTCCATAAAGAAGAAGTTAAGTCCCAAGTATCGAAAATGTTAAGTCAAGGTATTATTCAACCTTCAATCTCACCTTGGTCCTCTCCTGTCTGGGTAGTTCCCAAAAAACTGGACGCTTCTGGTAAACAGAAATGGCGCGTTGTAGTCGACTACCGCAAACTCAACGAGGTTACAATCGGTGACAAATATCCTCTGCCCAACATTTCCGATCTTTTAGACCAACTTGGCAAATGCCAATATTTCACAACTTTAGACTTGGCTTCTGGTTTCCACCAAATCGAAATTAATCCCGCAGATATTCAAAAGACTGCTTTCACAGTTGAGAACGGTCATTATGAATTCGTGCGAATGCCATTTGGACTCAAAAACGCTCCATCAACTTTTCAAAGAGTTATGGATAACATCCTGCTAGGTATTCAAAATGAACGATGTCTCGTCTACATGGACGATATCATTATTTACTCTCCTACAATTCATGAACACATTTCCCGTCTAACTGAAGTCTTTAAACACCTTCAAAAAGCCAACCTCAAAATTCAACCCGACAAATGCGAGTTTCTCCGCAAGGAAGTCGCTTATTTAGGACACCTAATTACAAAAGACGGCGTAAAACCAAACCCTTCGAAAATTGACGCTATTTTAAATTTTCCTCAACCGAAAAATCCAAAAGAAATTAAATCATTTCTAGGCTTAGCCGGATATTATAGGCGCTTTATTCCTAATTTCTCCAAGATAACCAAGCCTTTAACAAAACTACTACAAAAAGACGTACCATTTCTCTTCAACAATGATTGTATAAATTCTTTTCAAAATTTGAAACAAACATTAACGACAACTCCGATATTAATCTACCCCAACTTTGATGAACCTTTCGTTCTAACCACTGATGCGAGCGCATTTGCCGTCGGCTCGGTGCTGAGCCAGGGGCCTATTGGCAAAGATTTACCCATTGCCTATGCTTCTAGAACCTTGTGCAGTGCAGAAACTAAATATTCAACGATTGAACGCGAGCTTTTATCGATAGTATGGAGTGTAAAGCACTTTAGACCATATCTGTATGGTAGAAAGTTCAAGCTTGTCACCGACCATAGACCACTCACCTGGCTATTCTCTATAAAAGATCCAGGAAGTAGACTTGCCCGTTGGCGACTCAAATTAGAAGAGTACGACTACGAAATAATTTATAAACCTGGCAAAATCAATAAGAATGCGGACGCACTTTCCAGAATCAAAATTAATCATTTTTCCGAATGTTCCAAATTCTATTCAAAGGTTCTAGCCGCGAATGACGAAGAGTCAGACGACGAGTCAGACGACGACGAAAACCCAGACGATAACAACGCAGTCACTAACGAACAAATTTCGCGAGAATTTGAAACTTTCACCAACCTTTATAAAACAACATCTTTAATTGACTATTCGAAAATCAAAGGCTCGAACAAACAACTTTTGTATCGAGAACATAAAGATATTATAACTTTTTTCCAACAAAACAACTTACAAGATCTACATCACAAAATTATCGAGGACATATTCGAGGAAAACCCCGAATTTCATAACAATAAAATCAATATTGTATCGAGCAAAACAGTCAGACATAGGAGATATTTTATCATCCCTCTACCTTTTGATATCGAATCTGTAATTGAACATCTATTTTTGGTATTATTTAAAAATCAAGATGTTTTAGACCTTTCTAAGACATACTTTGTCGAAAATAACCTAGACCTCCCCATACTCGAAATTCTATCATTCATTTTTGCAGAAAAAGACTTAAAAGTAGTAATTTGTCAAGATATCGTCAGAACTGCAGACGAAGATGAAATTCCAATTATATTGGAGTAAAATCATTTTGGTAAAAATAATCTACATCGCGGAATAAATGAAACGATTAGAAGAATTAGAGAAAAATACACTTGGCAAGGTCTAACTAAAGACGTTGAAAATTTTATAAAAAATTGCGAAACTTGCCAAAAGACTAAAGTATGCCGGAAAAACCTTAATAACCCTCTAGTAGTCACAGAAACCCCGAGAACGCCATTCGAAAGAATTAATATCGATTTGTTCGAATTCCCAACTCGAAATTACGCTTTAACTATTCGCGATGAATTAACTAAATTCACACAGGCCTATGCAGTCCCGGACAAATCCGCAAAATCCGTCGTAAATACCTTGTTGTTATACTTTCAACATTACGGTACTCCGCTAAGAATCCATTGCGATTACGGTGGCGAATTTGACAACCGCTTGCTCAAAGATCTCTGCACCCTCTACGACATAAAATTAACTTATTCAAGTGTAGGACACCCCCAATCGAACGGATCCATAGAAAGATTTCATGCTACTCTAGCTGAAATGATAAGAATTCATAAAACTGAAAATCCGAACGAACATCCTTTCACAATTTTACCATATGCAGTAATATGCTATAACAATTCAGTAAATAAAACACACGGTTTCACCCCATATGAACTTATCTTTGGTCATACGTCTAACAGACCACCTGAAACTTTATATAACCAAAAAGAGTTAATAACCAAATACGTTAGAGATTTAAACAACAGAATATCCCACTACTATAAAATAGCCCGTAGTCGAACACAATCTCAAAAAGAGAAAGCAAAAGTTCATTTCGACAGAAATGTTCCCCAAAAACGATCCGAGTACAAAATAGGTGACTTAGTTTATGTAAAAGAATCACAAATTAAGAACAAACTACAAAACAAATTTAACGGTCCTTTTAAAATAAAAGAAATTTTCCAAAATTCTGCTACCCTATTAAATCTCGAAACAAAACAAGAAACTAAAGTAAATTTTGATAGAATGAAACCATATACTGAAAATTAAACTTATTTTCAGGTTTCTCCTGCTGTTCGGATCAGCACTCTGTCAATACAAAATTACCCCGATCAATAACACTGTTGGTGTATACTACCACCAAGACACGGACATCGTGGTGACAAATGACAAATGGACTCTGCTAGTGCATAAAAACATTTCATCCCTCAAAATAGCTTTTAACAAAAATCAAAATATCTTAGACAGAATCTTGTACACTCTCAATAATGGATCATAAGTCAATTATTTTTACGAGTGAAATTAAAACAGACTTTAACCTTTTGACACAAATATCCAACTCTATAAAAACAAAATTTGACGAAATCTTTTCAGACACAAAAAGATATAAACGAGGAATACTTAACGGTATCGGTACAATATTCAAATCCATAACTGGAAACTTAGATGCTGAAGATGGCCAGTACTATACTAATTGTATAAATAAACTAAATAACGACGAACATCAATTGGAAAACTTAATCAAAAATCAAATTTCAGTTACAACTTCTGTTATTAAAAACTTCAACTCGACTATACAAAAATTACAAATTGATGAGGAAACGTTTAACAAAGATCTCGAAGAAATCGAACACACAATTCAAACCATGACTCAAGCTATCGAGGCTGCTCACATAAAACTAAAATTCATATACATTTCCGAACAACTAATGGCAAGCTATTTGTATATCGAAGATAATTTGAACAACATTTTGAATTCAATAACATTTGCCAGATTAGGAATCATTCACACTTCAATCATAACCCCTAATCATTTGGTAACAGCATTACAAGAAATTTCACAGAGCTTACGAAGGAACAATTTGCCTCTCCCCATTAAATTATCGGCAGTTGCTAAGTATTTGGATATAATTGAATTACAAGCATTTCAAATGGATTCTAACTTAGTATTTGTTTTAACAATACCACTTGTTGAACCCCAAAATTATAACACCTATCGCCTATATCCTATCCCGATACTTGATAACAGAACTGGTCTGCATCACATTTTATCTATTTCACAAAAGTATATCGCGAGAGACGATGATTCTTTAATGTACATACCTATACAAAATTTGAAAGAATGCAAACCTCTTTATTTTGGAACCAAACTATGTTCGAACCTGTTTGCCTATCCTATCGACCAAAATGCCATATGTGAAGCCAGAATACTAAAACCGTTGCCGAAACTTCCAGAGAATTGTCAAACTTCCTTCATTATTAGTCAGGGATACAACGTCCAAGAACTTGAAGACAACACATGGCTAGTAATTAATTCCGAACCACTTCACATCACCATCAACTGTCCAAAGAGAGAATCCACGACAGAGTTAATCAACAAAAATTCCATCATCAAACTACAACCAGGATGTTACGCCTATGCAGGCATTACTCGAATACAAGCCAGTGCCAAAGACTTCTCCGAAATTAAGGACAATTCACATCCTATCCAAATTCCTTTTGAATGCTGTAATCACATGCCCGACAAAATCGAAATTCCAAAACTAAAACCACTCAAATTAAACAATCTCGACGTAGATCTAGATATTGCAAAAACCAAATTGGACCAATATTCCAAAGACCTGGATGACCTCATAAACGAGCCTTTTGTGACCAAACACGTATCTTGGTTCACGTATTTCATAATCACTCTCATCATCCTGTTAGTTGTACTTTACATAACTTGTAAATGCAGAAGAAGAAGATGTAGAGCATTGCGAATCCAACCCTCCTTCACCTCCTTCAGAGCGAAGCAGAGTATTCACCAAATTTCCTAGACTTATCCCTCCAAGAAAGCGACCCGGTATTAAACCTCAAGAAGAAGATGACATCGAGTTAACATAGACTTTCATATGTGGATAACAAAATAAGAAAAAAAAAGTATACAGGGGTGTTGCGATCTTAAGTGGGTCACACTGTATACTTTTTTTTCTTATTTTGTTAATAAAACCAATTCAGTCTAATACAATGCTCTACATATTTACCCTCATTTACTCCTATTTACCCCTGAACCCTTCATTGGAATAATTTTTTTTGTGTTACTCTATTTCCGCTCCACAACGTGGATGTGGAAGTAAAATTTATTTTCTTATGGGCTCTTCTAAATGGCGTGAATTTTGTGAGCAGGAGTCATTTATTAGTAAGCAAATATTATTTTCTCATTCGTAATCATGATTTCTTATTTTTAGTTGTGTTATTTATAAAACTCTGTAATAAAGTATTACATCATTAAAATAGTATATTTTTGTACCTAATTACCAGACATTGGATTTTTGAGCGTTATGACGTAAATAACAGGGCCGAACTCGATAATGAAATAATACAGTCGGGCCCGCTTATAACGAGTACACCTTATAACGAGCGTTCGGTTTTAACGAGTAATTTTCATAGACACAAAAAATCATCCATTAAGCTCAACACAATTTCAGTTCGGATATAACGAGTTCGGATATAACAAGCGCTTTTGTTATAACGAGTAATATTTTTCTCATAAGTTGCTGAATATGTTACTTACAACGAGCACCTTTGTAGGGATGACGGAGATTCTCTGCGGCTGCGATTACAACGAGGACTCGATGATTCATTGGAGAATTAACTTTGTTTATAACGAGTGATACTAGTTCATACGAAGTAAGTTCTTGGAACGCTGCCATTTAACGGACACCGACTTAATAGTAGTCGGTGATTTGAGGGCGGTAGATATGAAACGTCGGTGCTTTTATTGTATCGAAACAGTGCCTGCTAGTATTCCAACAAATTTGCCATGACTCGTTATTATATTATGAGTAGTAGGTAGATGTAATGTTTTTAGGAAGTTATGCACATAATTTAGCCAAAGCGCGACGGTCGGGTCTTTACTATTTACTCAATGATTTGTCATCAATCGCCGATGTTCGTTAATTTATATAACAGCCATGTCCTGTAAGAGAAAGTCCCTTACATTAGAGAACAAAATAAAAATAATTGATGCTATTGCCAGTGGCATATCTAATGCCGATGTGTGTAAAATTTACAAATTATCCAGTTCAACTGTTTCTACTGATTGGAAAAACCGGGATAATATTAGAGGATCTTTAAATTCAAACATTTCAAAGTTAAAACAAATCCGGAAACCAGCGAAAAAGCAAGTTGATCAGGCATTGCTTGAGTGGTTTAAGCAGAAAAGAATTCAAAACATACCTATAACTGGGCCCATATTGCAAGAAAAAGCAGAACCATTTTCTAAATTATTTTCCCCTAATAATGAGGCGACTGTGTGCTTGAAAAGCTGGATAGACCATTTATAGATGTATATGTAACCGTTTAAGACTACATACCTGTAGAGACGTGCGTACCGGTTGTAACGAGCGTACTCGTTATATTAGGACCCAATAAAAATTGTTTATAACGAGTATATTCGTTATAACCGGATCCATTAAAAACCGTTTATAACGAGTGTTCGGATATAGCGAACACTTTTTCTTGTCACCTACACACTCGTTATAAGCGAGCCCGACTGTACTTAATAAAACTTTTTTGTGGTTTATTAGAAAAGCGTTGGGGACGCAATATGTGTGGAGGGATTTTGCAAAACAACAGTATGCGCTCAGGGACTTTACGAAACACTTTATTTACATTGGAAATCAGTATGTCCTTTGTCCATTTTGAGATAACACTCCCTAACTGTTTCTGTCATTCGATGTAAGGCGTGCGCTGGGCAAGTTACATGAAAAAAATTGTATGTTTCTTATAAGATTAGCACATTCAACTTCATAAATGGGGAAAAATCTCGAAAAGTTGGTAAAAAATTCATAACATTCAGTACATACACTAAAATTAATATCTGTAAGTTTTTGGATTTGCTCATTATGAATCCGATGTTAGAATTTGCAGAAAGAAGATGGTGGATTCGATATGGCGGACTGAAACCTTAAAAATTATCTAAAAAATCTTTAAGAAATCTGATACTTATAATAATTTTAAAATATAAAGTGGCTACTTCAATATCATGGACTGTATAACAATTTAAGGAATAAGCTTCAGTCCACCGTACTGAAACTGTTATTTTAAATTTGAAAATTATAATATCAGATTCTTAACTAAAGACGTGAAGCACATTGAATCAATTCAGTTCAGATTTTTTAGATAATTTTTAAGGTGTCAGCCCGCCATTTTGAATCCACCATCTTGTTTCTGCAAATTCTAATATCGAATTCGTAATCAACGAGTCCAGAAATAGAATAGAATAGAATAGAAAAATATTTATTGTGTTATATATAAATGTACACATAGATACAATATACACCACAAAAGGTGACGTTCATTTGAACGTTCTTCCACGCCACCACACAAACAAAAAATAGAAAAACTTATATCTAACAATCACACATAATTCAAGTAGCCCTAATAATTACATTATCTTATCGACCATTTTGTAGCTGCAATAAGTATTCTTTATAATTTTTTTTAAATGTACCAACTGAAACACCCTGAATCATTTGATAGTATACAGTATTATTTAATAATTCAACAGATAAATATGCAAAGCAACACTGAAATCTTGCCGTTTTATGTTTGTGCACATTAAATTTATTTAGTTCCCTAAGATTAATGTTGTGCATCTCTTGCCTTGGTTTCAGGTACTCTTTTAGATATTCCGGTTTTTCACTGGTATAAATTTTCATTAACAAACTACCAAAGAATAATTTGTAACGATATTCTATTTTTAAATAGAAATGCTCTTTATATATGGGGGTGACATGATCATACTTCCTTATTAAGTGAACAAATCGCAAACATGTGTTTTGAGCTAACTGTAACTTGTTTTTAAATTCCATGGTCAAAAATTTATGATATACAGTTAAACAATAATCAATCTGAGGATACAACATTGATTCGACAATTTTATGTTTTACTTTTTCATGTAGCAAGTATTTAAATTTATGTAGTGCCTTTAGTTTCATGTATAATATACTCAATTTACTTGTCACATGCCTTTCAAAATTTAAACTATCATCAAATATTACTCCTAGGTTTTTCGCATATTCTTTTTGTGGAATCTCTATATTGTCGATATGTACTGTAGTGAAGTTAAACTTCATGACTTTATTTTTAACATTTGCAGAACCTATTAGTAAAAAGCAACTTTTACTAGCATTAATCTTAAGTCCATTCTCAGAAGACCAATTGTTTATCCTCTCTAGGTCAGAATTTACATTAGTTAGGGCAAGGTTTACATGTGACGGTTCAAATGCTTTTAATAATTGAGTATCGTCTGCATACATATAAGTATTACAATTATGTATAACTGATGGTAAATCAGATGTGAAAATATTAAACAAAATTGGCCCTAATATGCTGCCCTGTGGAACACCTTGTTTCACTACAATAGAGTCCGACTTAATACCATCTATTTCAACACATTGCAATCTATTTAATAAATAGTTACTAAACCACACACAGACACCATCAGAAAAGTTATAAAATCTCATTTTAGCAAGTAGTAGATCATGGTTTATCAAATCAAAAGCTTTGCTGTAGTCCAATAGTACCAAGCATGTTGCTTTTGACTCGTCTATTCCACCAGTAATATCCGTTGCCACTCTAGTCAGTGCAGTACCGGTACTAAAATTAGTTCGAAAACCAGACTGAACATCTGGTAATATGTTATTACCAGAGCTGGGTCGGATACAGTTAGAATGTATTCGAATACCGGATACGGATACATCAAATGTATTCGAATACCAGAGACAAGATACGGATACTTTTTGCTTTAAAAAGTATCCGAATACCTTGTATCCGAATACATTTTTCGGATACGGATACCGGATACTTTTCTTTCGTTTGTGAAAAAAATATTTTATAAAATTCAGTTTTCTTTAAAGCTGTCCGAGACGTTATCTGTTTCTTTTAAATAAATATATGGGTATTTTATTTGTTTTTTTTTTTGTAACAAAACAAAGTCCACCAACAAAAAATTAATTTTTTCCGAAATCGGTCAAGAATGTACTTTAATGTATAATGTATACTTTCTCGGCGCAATTTTAGAACCCAAAATATGCCATTCTGGTATTTTAGTCCGTTGCTAAGCAAATATCAGAAAACAGTCCGGGAAAGTTACTTTTACTTTTTCCTGGCCTAAGCTGGGAAAGTAGTTTTTATTGGGCCCGATTTTATTTTGTGTCTACACTGCGAGCTTGACCCAAGTCATACAATTTTGTAGCATCCACCTGTACGCAGATGACACCCAAATACTAAAATCATTTAATCCCATAGATGCAAGCTCTGCTTTACATGAAGTAAACTCGGATTTAGACAAAATAGCAGACTGGTCGAGGGATCATGGACTTACTTTAAATGCAAAAAAAGTTGTTTCTTGATTATTGGAACAAAGTATTCAATAAACAGGTACTACAGCTATAATTTCACAACGGTAGAGATACCCCAAAAAGAGGCGACAAAAATTTAGGTGTTATTATTGACTCAGAGCTCAAGTTTGAATTGCACGTAAGCAATAAATTAAAATTGTTGTACATGAAGTTAAAGTCACTTTATAAGTTTAAATTGTTGAATCTCTGTTGTACCCTCATATGGATTATTGTCTAAGTGTGTACTATAGTTTCTTAACAGTAGAATATAAGAATAAGCTTCAGCTGGCTCAAAACGCTTGTTTACGTTTCTCATTTAATATAAAAAAATATGAGCATATCACGCACATCTATAACAATAATGGTATTTTAAAAGTATGTTGGCGGTTTAGATTACTATTTGGAGTATACTTTTACAAGATCTTGTTGAGCAGAGAACCCAACTATTTGGTTAATTATCTAATACCTAGGCATCAAATACACAACTTACAACTTAGAAACCAAACGAATTATGAAATTCCGCAGCATAGGACCACTAAATTTGAATGTTGTTTTGTATATGTAGCAGTACAGTTCTTAAATAACCCAGCATATGAGTCCTCTCATCTAGATAGATCTGTTGTATGTTTTAAGAAACATTTAAAAAGACTACTTTGTGGCGAACAATTAAACACTACAAATCATTAGAAGTTAGCTAATATTTTTTGCACATTAGTTGATAAGGGTTTTTATTAGGTATGGTATTTTGTATGTTTTTATGGCAGGAGGTGTGGAAGAACGTGTTTACGAACACCACCTTTTTGTGTATGTATAATTTGTATATTGTATATTACACAATAAACATTTTTTTCTATTCTATTCTATTCTAATTTTCCTGGACTGTTTTCTATATATAAAAGTTACTTTCCCGACTAGGCCGGCGAAGTAACTTTCCTGGACTGTTTTTTATACATATAGATAGATAGATAGATGCAGATTTTAATTTCTGTGACTTATTTACATAAGTATAGATATTGTCAGGATGTTATTAAAAACAAGATAACATATAACTATGAACAAATATAATTTATATATATATATATATATTAGGCAGTAAATAATAAGCACTGAATCTTTGACTTTTTTTCAAAACAATAAAAATTCCTTAATTTATAATAATACTGATTGCGATTTCAGAAAAAAATAGTACTTCGTACTAAAAGCACATTCCCGGACTTCGATGCTTGTTGGCCTCGGCTTAAAGCCTCGGCCAACAATTTATATCGTCGTCCGGGAATGTATTGCTTTTACTACTAGATACACAATGTAGGTACTATTAAGTGCAAAAAATCATGTAGAAAAAAAATTATTCAATATTTTAACAAAAACTAAAACATTGAGTCATTCTTTGTAGAAAGTTTTGCTTATACTGAAAAATACTTCACGACTTTAACTATAGTTAGAACGTTGATATAACGTATAAGGTGGTTAAAAAATACCAGAGAATAAAATACCAGTTGTTGAAATTGAAGCAAAAGTTTAAAATCTTGTGGGAAAAATTGTTCCTAATGTCGATAGCAGTTCAGATATGAGATTTAATTTAAGTTATCTAGTTTTTTTGGCATCAAGATTAAGTTAATTTTACAAAAGTAACTAAAGAAAGTGGATGATTTATTAATTTGTTTAATAAAATAATCACAAAACAGTCACTTTTAAACTGTTCATGTTATCAAATAAATTAGCCACTTTGCTACTTTGGTTAACTTTGCAAAATTACTTTAATCTTAAAGATGCCAAAAACAATTGAAATAAGCTTTCAAATTTCATATCAGAACTTCTATCTCGACATTAGGAACAGTTTTTTCTATAATACTTTCAACTTTTACTTGAAAAACTGGTACTTTACTCTTGTAACAATTTCAACTTTTCATATTTTTTAACCACTCTACGTTATATCGACATTCCAACTATAGCTAAAAGGACTTTTCAGAATATATTTAAACCTTTTTATGAAGAATGACTAGAAAATAATATTTAATATGTATATATATCTTTTGTGGTATTCAGATATTTTCAGTATCCGAATACTTTCATTGTATTCGGATACTTTTGTTGTGTTCGGATACTTTTAGTGTATTCGGATACTTTCGGTGTATTCGGATACTTTTATTTGTATTCGAATACTTTTATCAGTATTCGAATACTCGCTTAATGTATTCGAATAACGGATACTTTATTAATTTGTGTCGGATACGGATAACGGATACAATTTTAAGAAAGTATTCGAGTACAGCTTTCGGATACAGAAAAAGTATCCGAATACAAATGTATTCGAATACTACCCAGCTCTGGTTATTACTGCTTATAAAGTCAATCATCATATTACAAACAATTTTTTCAAACATTTTTGCTAGAATGGGAAGAATATTTATTGGTCGTAGTTCGTTAAATGAAGTTACATTTGGTACTTTTGGCAGTGGTCTTATAATGGATGTTTTCCAAATAGTTGGAAATTCTCCATTCTGTAATAATTTAATGATCAAATCTTTAAGAAAACCTGAGATGAATGGCAAACTCAAATCCAACATGTCGTATCCGATGTCATCAATACCCATACACTTTGATTTTATTTGTCTAAATGCTTTATATATGTCATCTTCCATTACCTGATTAAATGTAAATTTGGTTTCACTGTTTGAGTGAGTATTGTTTTGAAAGAATGATATAATCTCTTCACTTACTGGTGTTTCTAGTTGACTTAAATTTGAAAAAGTTTTATTTAGTTCATTAGGATTTTTTAAGTGCTCTGTAATAAGTAATAAACATTCGTTTTTATTTTCCAACTGCTTTTGTTTGTCTCTGCTAATTAACATTTGGTGTTTTTTCGATGACATGTTTTTGTTGCAGCATATGTATGTGTGTATGGTAAGCCTAACATCGCATACTTTACATAACAGCTTCACACCATCAAAAGACATGTCAGAATAGCGATTTCACCGTTTCTGAAGATGCTGACTGCCACATCATTCTTTACATCCATTAATAAACAGAAAATAAATTAAATGTAAACATTATACTCTTCGTCAGATTACTGAATTTTCTATATAACTGCGGAACATTCCATAGTATACTCTTCGCAATTTTTTGAAAAGAAGTTAATTTTTAGTTGTAATTGCTATACATACATCATTTTAATCATCTCCTGTTGATGCCATATTGATTAGCGAATTGCTTATCAGTATTATATGAAGTACTTTTATGTAGAATTTTATCAAATAAATAATTATATAATCACACACACAACACTATTCATGTGTATTTTTTCCTCAAAATATTTCATAACTTTTATATTCACTGAATGATTTTTTTTCAAAAACAATAGGGCACTTCCTCTAGATAATACTAATTTAATGTCCAAATTTTAATTGATTTTCTCTTTTAAGTTATTGTGCTTACAAGAAACCGGATGGACGGGCAGAAAGATAGACGTTTTGAAAGTTGTTCAGAATTCGATAACTAACACAATGTTATGAAATTTTTTTCTCTATGACCGATATTTGCAGTTTTAGAAATATGTAGATCTAATGCAATATATCTATTCTCCGTTTTCGTATTAACGAAAAGTAAAATAAAAAACCACTGTATATTCGCTGTATTCACAACACATTTATACATTAAAAGATTTCCAACTGAAAAATGCTGCTAAATGCATAGAGCAATGATGTAAACAAAATACAAGGTCAGTTGCTTTGCTGATCGGTGTCGATTTTACAAACAAAAAACTAATGTGTAATGCGTAAATAATGTCACAAATTACAACTTACTTTATTATCATTATATTGTACGTTTTTCAGAATGTAGTATTAGATTTCAAGTCCGTCTCTGTCATGACTCCCAGAAATCCTGTTTGCAAATTACATATTAAAAGTATGTTAGACTTTAAAATATCAACAAACGAATTTATAAGCTTTTAGTATAATATTTATTATTATACACTTTACTAGAATCAATTTTAAATCTCGTGCGCTTTTCGCCTATACTGCAAATGGCAGACGCCTTGATCTTACCTCACAACTGTCAATGTTCTGTTTACAAGTTAGCTATCCAGGGGGTAGTATATAAATTCCTTGTCATAAACCCATGACTAATAGAAAAAAGGAGTAAGAGTGTTGTACTTTAGCCATACCCTTAAAAGTGGAAGAGGGATTTTTTCGAGGGGGTAGCCACTCTCGAAATACATGTACATTTTAGCCCTGAAATCCTGAAATCACTTCCGAAATCCCGAAATCATCTCTGAAATCCCTGAAATCACTTCGAAATCTCGAAATTCTTGAAATCATTGCGAAATCTTCGGAAATCTCACAATCGTACACGAAATCTTCGAAATCATAATCACGTCATACAGTATGAGTCTGCGCACGAGTTCATCTCGTGTCCTAACTGGTTGACTGAAGATTTTCTATACAAGTATTATGCATCAGTCGAACAACGGCCATTGTTTTCTGGTGTACCTAAGTGTATTTTCGTATGAAAGGGTAAGTTGTTAATTTACTTTTACTTTACTTTTATAAATATAAATAAGGACACACTGTGGTCTGAGCCGAGATACTTATGCAATTTTCTGAAGCAATTGGCTTTTTTGAACCAAAGTTCAAAAACATTTGTATTGAAGAGGGCAGAAAATACTTTACAATATGACGAATTTCTAAACAAATTCAAGAATTAATTTAAGAATAGATAAGGTACTACCTAAGAAATACTTTTAAATTTCAATTCAGTAACTATTTTCTACGAAGTAACAAAACTCGACATAATTTATTTCATGCAATATGACCCTTATTTTTTTCAAATTACTTTTAGTATCTGTCAAAAACGTCTACTCTACAATTTTAGCATTATTCAATTATTTTATTTGTCTGATGTATTTGTTGCAGTGTATGATTTTAAGTTTTTATTTATCTATATTTTAGGAAAAATTGTCAACTTCCCTAGAGAAAATATCCCTAAACTGTAAATAAAAATATTTCGAACCACCTTCCAAAAGTAGAAGATATTAAAACAATTTTAGTGAAGGCAAAAGAAGATGCCACAAAAGATGCATGGAGCTTAAATATGATGCTCTCGCCAAAAGAAGAAAAATATGCAACAACAGTAATAAAAAATAAAAAAAAACGAGAAAAAAACAAAAATGACTGACATATGGGACAGAATCTGACACTGAGGACATCTCAAAAGACCCTCCCTTGGACGCTCCAAATTTTACAATTAACGAAGAAGAAGACGAAGAGATAAATGAAGATCTGAAAATATTTTCAAACTATACATCACTGGACATTAAAGATTACGGTAATACATCAAAAAAAAAAAGTGAAAATAATGATGTACGATTTTTACGAGTAAATGTTAGTAACAAGGAGAAGATAGTAAGAAAATCAACCTTATATCGGTTGTTCTATGACAAAAAAGGTTATCTTTCTTCGGATCGAATAATTAGATGTAGAGGTATGACAAGTAAAAACAAAGACTGAATAATTAAGGAGGGAGGCCTGGAAAGTAATTGCAAAAAAGGGACAATAAGTAAAGAAACTAAAAAAGAAAAAGTACCATAGAAGAACTTGAAATAACTTCCGACGAAAGTAGTTGGAGTTCAGACTCAGAACGTGACATTGATGACGATTTTGCAGAAGATAATACGGAAAGTAAAGTAAATCTGGAAGAAAGTATAGAACTCGGTAGAGAAGTAGAAAAATATTATTGCGTTTATTATGATGTAGCACAGCCCACATGGTACGTAGGACGTGTCATAGAAAAGTTAAACGACAACTGTTTTAAAATAAAATATTTAAAGTGCGAGTTGGACCAATTTATTTGGCCTAATCCTGAGGACATTCATATTGTTGATAAAAAATATATTTTTTATGGTTCATTAAATTTATTGGGCAATTGCCCCTTTAATATAAAAAGGTATGACAGACTTAAAGTCTATAAATTGTTCAAACAATTTAAATTTTCAATAAAAGATTGAATTGCTTAGATTCTAGGGTTTGTTACGTATCTTCGTTTACTTTTCCTCAATTTTGTCCTTAACGCAAATAAGAAATACCAATACAATAAGCCACACAACAATATTCAATATAGTTACCAAGTGATTTATAATTTTACAAGTAATTTGTGAAAATATTTTCCAAGTAACAATTTCTTAAATTCATTAGTTTTCCTAAAATCATTCGAAATCGCAAAGATTTCGCCGAAATCATACGAAATCATGGACAGATTTCCGAAATCATACGAAATCATGAAAAGATTGCGGAAATTATCCGAAATTATGGAAAGATTTCGGAAATCATCCGAAATCTCCGAAATCACAGTAATATTTCCCGAAATCATTGTGATTTCCGAAATACATGTACATTTTTAGTAGAGTGGCTACCCCCTCGGATTTTTTTTATTTTTCCAGACATATTTAAGTACTTGGTTAAATACGGTGTGCTTAATTCTTGTCTCTTTTCTCCGTGCATTAAACACCGCTAGCTAAACGTCAATTTAACTTTTGGCAGATGAGATTATTTTATTTGTCAACTTATTCGTCCTGCATATAAGTTCCAAACTAATTATCCTTATGGCGTCCCTGCCGTTTTAGAGACACGTTCAAATAGTCGAAGTTTGATAATTTTTTTAAACATGTTGCGCTCGATTTTTCATCTAAATTATATTACTCCAGATATTTGGGACAATTGTGTGACAGAAGAAATTACCATGATGATTATGATCATGTTCATAATTAAATAGTTCCCTTCTTCAGGACCATTCCAAGATGCTTGATTGTCTGCATGTGGGACGAAAATTAGCCCCCAACTCAATAAAAAACAACGCATTTCAAAAGGCATAGCCGTGTAAGCATAATAAAACTGCCTTTGACGCAAAATTGAAACAAAAATTTTATACAATATATTATATACAGGGTGATTCATAAGGAATGGGTAATATTTTAGCTGCGGATTTTAGGCGGAAATTAATAATTTTTTGCTTAATAACTGGGGGTCAAATATTAATACTTTCTAAGATACAGGGTGTTAAAGTTATAAAAATAACTCAGTAATATTATATTTCAGTTATTTTTTCATATATAAACATAAAAGTCGGTACAATTAGGTTTTTTGACGGAAGAAAATCGAATAAGCTATAATTTTTGGTGTATCGCATAGAGGGCGCTACGTAAGCTATCTTGGTTTAAGAGAATCCGTCATAACTTTTTTGTACTTCGTTCATTTATAATCTCATTGCAAATGTATTTAACCATTTTGTTAAAATCAAGAATAGAATATACATAATATGCATTTTTAAAAACACTGCAAAAAAGTTTAAAAAAATATGGGTGAGCAGGATTTTATAAAATGCAAATATCTTGATAAGGGTGCATTTTCTTAAAATAAAACAACCTTTTTTGTTTAAAAATAATGGTTAAATAAAAAATTTGCAATGAGATTATATATGAACGAAGTACAAAAAAGTTATGACAGATTCTGTTAAACCAAGATAGCTTACGTAGCGCCCTCTATGTGATACACCAAAAATGATAGCTTATTCGATTTTCTCACGTCGAAAAACCTAATTGTACCGACTTTTATGTTTATGTGTGAATAAATAACTGAAATATAACAACATTACTGAATTATTTTAATAACTTTAACACCCTGTAAGTATTAATAGTTGACCCCCAGTTATTAAGCAAAAAATTTTACGCTATGGAATCTACAGGTAAAATATTACCCATTCCTTATGAATCACCCTGTATATAGGCACTGATAGCAAACCTGCAAAATTTTAGCTTTCAAAAAAATCAATCAATTTTTTTTTCTTAAAATATGGATTGACCAATTTACTTGTGCTTTATATACAAGGTGTCCCATATCGTTATGTTAAAATTTTGGATTATAAGAATAAAAAACCAGGGTTGGCATGTTTTAAACAATATGTTTAAAATATGGCACTGCGTTTTAAACAAAAAATGTTTAAAACATGTTTATAGTAGAGTCAATGACGGTTTTCACTTCTTAATTCTCAGCAACAGCTTCGATTTTGATCGTTTTTTTTTAAAGGTGTGTTTTTTAATAATATTCAAAATCAGAAACATCCCAAGTGGCGCAAATACCCTAGGGGTGGATGCCACCCTTTCTCGGGGGTGGAAATTATTACATTCAAAATAACCGCAGACGTCGATAGAGGAATACATTCTAAGCAAAAAATGTTCTATGAAGGTTTTTCAATGAGTCAATACTTTTTGAGTTATTTGTTATTGAAAATGTTGATTTTTCATCTAAAAAATGCATGTTTTAGAACGATTTTTCACTAATAACTCGAAAACGTTTTATCAAAAAAAATTATTATAAGCAAAAATTAAGCTTATAAAATAATGAATTGATTGCTTTTTTTTGTTTATTTCTTTAGATGCAATACGAACCGAGTTATGGCTCGTTGAAGGCGACTTCTTGTTCGCCGAAAACTGAATTTGATCCTTTCAATGTTAAATAACGGAAAAACAGAAAATTTTGGGAGGAAAACATATAACACATTTTTAAAAGTACTTGAAAAGGCCTTTAAAATGAACTTCACATTTTTTCACAATAATTCAAAAACTAAAGAAGATACGTAAGAAATGCTAGAGTACAAAAATGTAGGTTTTTTTACTGAAAATTTTGTTTTTTTTTTCTCTAGGATAAAAATTAATTGAGATATCACCTTTATAAGTTTGCATTTGAGTGCGATGACCACCTTTCCCGAGCCCTGTAAAATCTCACAAACGAAAGGTTCAAGGAAGTTCAACTTTGCATGCCTTGTAGCTCTTAAAGCTCCCTGTAAAATGATTTTTGGAGCGATTGAATAGCCTAAAAACTAAGGAAGTTATCATTGAAAAACCAATCATAGCGCATCTGCTCGAGAAACGCTGATAAGTCTTCGACACGGCTCAATTTTTTTAACTCTATCTCTTTAGCGGCTCCGTACAGTAAATATTGTACAGTACCTACCGGCTTTTAAAATTTGTACCCTAGCATTTTTACGTATCTTTTTTATTTTTTGAATTATTGAAAAAAAAATGAACATTTTTTAAGAAATTTCAAAAATCATTTCAAATTTGAATCCAAACTTTTTTTCAAATATAGGCATCCTAAACCGGTCAAACTTTTAGAACATATTGTTAGTACTTAAATAAAGTAAATTGTAAATGGACTACGTTCAATTTCAATTCTTGCGGTGAAGCCATTGGTTTCACTGCTGACTTTTTCTCCGAAAAAAAGAGAGAGACAACCATTTTATTTTTTATTTTCATCATAACTCCGTTAGTTTTTATGCTAACAACTTTTACCAAAGTTCATTGTAAAGGTCTTTTCAAGTACTTTTAAAAATGTCTAATATGTTTTCCTCCAAAAATTTTCCATTTTTCCGTTATTTAATGTTGAAAGGATCGAATTCAGTTTTCGGGGAACAAAAAGTCACCTTCAACGAGCCATGACTCCGTTCGTATTGCATCTACAGAAATAAAAAAAAAACAGTCGATTTATTACTTTATAGGCTTCATTTTTACGTATAATAACTTATTTGGTAAAATGTAAAGTATTCGAGATATTAGTGAAAAATCGTTCTAAAACATCCGTTTTTTAGATGAAAAATCAACATTTTCAATCAAGAATAACTCAAAAAGTATTGGCTCATCGAAAACATTTCACAGAACATTTATTGCTTAGAGTTCATTCCTCTATCGATTTCTGCAGTTACTTTCAACATAATAATTTCCACCCCCCCGGCACTATATAACTTTTGTTCCTTGAGCCATTCCCTAATTACTGTCCAAATTTCACGACAATCTGTTTTATTCGAATGAATTCTGAGCGAAAAACCTTCAAACCCTGAAGTAAATTAACTTTTTCATGAATATCGGGAAAAAAAACATAAAAAAAGAGATTTTTCGTGTAAAAGTTGTTATTATTGTTTAAATAATATAAATAATTATCAACCCTGACTGCGAGAAACATTTTTGAACTTAAATTTTCAATAAAAACAACTCAATGTTCTATAAATATCGCGAAAAAAAAAATTTTAAGAATATTTTTTTGTAAATATTGTTATTATTGTTTAAACAATATAAATAATTATTTGCGCCACTCGGGATGTTTCTGATTTTGAATAATTTTAAAAAGAAAATGATCAAAATCGGGGCTATTGCTGAGAATTAAGGGGTTTTGACGATTTTTAGGCTTCATTGACTCTGCTATTAATACACAATGAGATGTTTTAAACAACTGTTTAAAACACATTTTAAAACGCAGTGCGATGTTTAAACAAATGTATTATTTTGAAGTTTGTGGAAAAGCAGGAAAAGTACAGATTATGGTCCATTCCGATAAATAATTCCAATATAAACAGTAAACACAAACAAAAAAATAGCCTCTGTAGTCTTACTCACATGAGTCAAATGGTCAGTGGTCATATGTACTAAACTGAGCATTTTATTTGTAGAGTGCTGCATGGCATCTGGCATCAAGTAGTAGTAGCAGACACAGTAACTTGGCACCATTTAATTTTAGGTAGTTGAATAGAGTTTTAAACATAACAATATCATTTAAAACACTGAAAAAAAACTTTTAAACAAAAAAAACTGTTTAAAACAAAAAACAATTTCTTTGTTTAAAAAGAAAAACTATTCTATTTCCAACCCAGCAAAAAACACAAAAGTGGTAGGTCGATTTTTATTTTTTCGAAGTTACTGGCCTATTAAATTCGTGAACAGAGACTAATAGTATATTACGTAATGAGAGTTGTAAGAAGCATATTACCATGAGTGCGTAATTGCTTTACAACTCGAATTATGTACTATACTTTACCTACGATCATATTTATTTATTTATTTATTTAGTAAAATCTGGGATTTAGTTTACTAATCAACAATATTATTCAACAAATATTATGTCAGTTTTGACAGCGTTTGAAAATTACATAGGTGCATTTGTTTTTTTAAACCCCACGTTAGCGATATAAGCCACTTATAATTGCGTGTCCCGTGCATTTTGTTTACCGTGTGATTTGTTTACAGTGCGTTTTGTTTACTATATGTAAAATTCAACTTACATAGATGGCAGGTAGTATGTTTTTTACTATTTACAGTAGTGATCGTAGGTAAACAAAATTAAATTCGTAAATTAAATAGGAACTTATTGAATTTTTTTTTTGAAAAATTATTTTAATTTTTATTTACTTGTTTTTCATTTTTTTTTTGTTATTCAGACGAATCACTAAGATAAGTTTCTATTTTTTTCACCGTTCACAAAAATAGGCCTGTTACTTTGAAACAAATAAAAACCGACCTACCACTTTTGTGTTTTTTAGTCATACAAAATTTGTACATAACGATACAGGTTACCTTGTATCTTATACATCTACTTTAGATGGATTAGTGATAAAAGAATTAGGCTAATATTCCTCAAAAAAATATATTCCTCATTTTTGAAAAAAAGTATTTGGTGCTTCTGCAGGGACACTTACCATTTTTTTTTTTTTCTAATAGTTAGCCATTTAGTGTTCTGTAACATATATTTTTATGAAGTAGGTTCAATTGGTGCAACAAAGTGAAAAATAAAAAAACACCATCAGATAAGTAGTAACATTTGTGTATATTCAGCATACTAATCGTTAGTTCAAAATAGAAACATTCATTAAAAACATAAACACACCACAGATAGTAGACAACCCCCATATCCACAGCCAAGGCTGTGCGGAAGGGGGTTACACATTTGGAAAAACGCAGACATACATCCACACCCACCGGTGTTGTCAATACCGGGGCTGGAGGTCGAACCCAGAGCGCGGTAGGCAGTCGATCAGCATATTCGCCACTCAATACGCCTTAACCAATTGAGCTACCGTGCTACCTCCTACACTAATATTATTCATACTAATTATTAATTATTAAATATTCACATTATATAGGATAATCTTCGCACTTTTTTGTAAATAAATGTTAGTTTTTGACCTTTTTAATTTTATAGTACGAACTTAGTTGGTGAAATAAAGTAAAAATTAAAAAAAAAAAACTTATGCGAGTTTCGAACCCGGGACCCTTAGATTCTGTGTCAAAAGCGTAAGACCTACACCACCACCTGCCACATAGGAAAATGTAACTTTTTACATTATAAGAGACAAGCTTAAATTATATTTCCAAGGTCATATATTATATTATGAAATGTATATTAGTCTCGATATTAGTAAAATATACAAATACTTAAATCTTAAAATGAAATATTTCACCAGATTTATATACAATTAGAAAAACATAAAAATCAAAAAACATATTTTCTAATGGCGAGTTGTACCAACTAAGTTCAAGCAAAGATCAGCTTGATGCAAGATCAAAATCCATGGTTATGATTATTGTAGCAATCGTAACCTTGGCTTTTGATCTTGGATCAAGCTGAGCTTGGCTTGAATTTAATTGGTACAACTCGCCCTTTTATTAATAATAATTAATAACTAATTTATTTACTGATCAATTTTATTCAAAAACAATAGGGTTCTTTCTCTAGTTAACCAAATTTCAATTCAATCGGACTTTCCTTTCTTAAGTTATCATGCTTACAAGAAACGTGACGGATGGAAGGACGGACAAAAGGACATTTTGAAAGTTGTTCAGAATTCGTTCGCTAACACAATGATAAGAAAATTTTTTGTCTGTGAACGATATTTAGTGTTTTATAAATGTGTCGGTCAAATGCAATATACCCTTGGTTTTCGCATATGCGAAAAAAATATGAAGCCACAGACAGAGACACACATACAAACATACACGTCAAACTTATAACACTCCTTTTTGGGTCATAGGTTAAGAATGTGTTTTAGTAGACGGTTGCATATATTACTCCATAACTATCAAATCCATTCTTCATCAAAACGTATGCTAATTGTATTTTGCACCAGGATTGTCATAATATTAATGATTCTATTTTAATTTTCTTTAGATTAGGATGTTTAAGGTTTTAATTCCAGCATAGGTATATGACACGTGTTTATACAGGGTTTTTATATGATCCTATTATATTTAGAGAGGCATTCAAATTACATGAAAATTGTGAACAAATTTGAACACAAATACGCTGCGTTATTATTTCAATGTAAATATTTAAATAAATTCGCATTAAATATACCTTAAATCTACTCATGAATAAAAAACATATTTTTAACTGAATATTTGAACCCTCATTTGACCAATAGACAAATATTAATTTTTCATTTTTACATAACCAAAATATCTAAATTAGCTACTTGTCCGGATGTAAATTGTTTATCATCAGCGTTCTATCACTGCGATCAGCTCCTACTTGACGTCTCATTATAATATATAGCCCATGATACTCCTGGAACCCCAAATTATTGAACAGTTAATGTTACACTAAAAATCGGTTTAATAGTTTCAGAGATTACCTCCTACATACAAATTTGTCTTTATATATTAGTATAGATAATGAACATATTAAGGTTTTGACCTTTAGGACCCTAGACACGTTTTTACCAAAAAAAACACAAGTTCACTGCTACAATATTAAGAGGAAAAATATGTTTAAATATGTAAATAAACATATATATATATATATACAAATACATATACCTACATATCGTATATATAAATTAATTTGTTATCTTACCTATAACATTATGACTAAGGCAAACTATACAACTAAAAATTAAAAAGAGAGTTCGGCCCATATTATATTCCATTTCACACAAATTATTAATTCCAAAAAACACTGGACACATTTAGACCAATATTATTTACATGAAAAAATGATGAAAACAAAGTCTACCATTAGTGTAAGGTATTAATTAGGTATTTAACTGTTTGCACTTCCACATTAGAATCATATTGGCGAAAAGAGTTAAAAGTTAATCAATATCACTTAAAACTTATTGTATCACTACTTGCATTAATCAGGTGGTATAATACGAATAAACTAAATGTATGAATGCAAACATTCACCCATGGGCCATGACAGTTTTATTTCTGTTCTGTAATTTGATTATAATTTCACTAGAGGTCGCTATTGTACCGAGATTTCTATTCACAGACCTCAAGATAATTAGACTGATGATAATTAACCTTCTGCGCATACATGCGTTCGGTCATGGTAACACAAGGAGTTGCCTATAGCACAGAAAAGAGAACTAGTTCCTTATTCTGTGCTTTTTCATCATAGAAGCGCGCATGCGCTGCCGCTATGTTTGCGGAAACTATGAAATGTTCGGACCAGAGAGTATAAAGTCACAGGAGGGAGTGTTTAGTTTAGTACTGAAATCTCAGAGACGGAAGTCGTCATCAGGTACACCGTGGATGACTAATTATTTTGGAATGTGGTGTACTGTATTATAGGTTATTGGATAACTTTTCACGTGTAAGTTTAATATGTGTACTATAAACTAACGTATTACTTTATTTAAGAACGTGGGTCAATCTTATAATTATGTAAACTCGTCGCATTGTAATTTTTTAAAAGAAGTATTTATTGTGTTATTGTTTTGATAGCAGTGGCGGAGATGCCGTAGAAGAAAGTAACGAGTATTTAATTCCTATTTAACAGTGATAGTTTCAGATTTGAAGTATTTTTTTACACTGCGGTATTGAAATATAAATTCAGAGAATATGGTAGGCGATTCTTTGAAATTTGTTTTTCTGAGGAAGTAGATATGTATATCTAATATCATTATTACTTTATTACTTTTGCGATACCACTGGAAGAACGTCATATCCGCCGGCGGCCATCTTGGTACACCATCGCGGTCCCCAAGGTCACGTATACAAGCTCCCTCCTGTGACTTTATACTCTCTGGGTTCGGACACTTGATTGTCAAAATGGCTGAACCTGTATCATTTTCTCACATTAATTTAGACGAAAGTGTGATTGACGGTACAAAATTAGTACACAACATTGTGGAAGAACACACCTGCGCTCAATTAAGGCGCTGGCTTAAGTATCACGGCCGTAAAATGGCTGGAAGCAAGAATAAAGAACTGGTTGCAAGGTTAGAATTCAACTATCAACATATCAATTTATATACAAGTGCATTAAGAGAAAACAAATGAATTAGTCTACAATATGCTTAATAATATGCTTCGTGCAGTAATGGACCAAAATAGTGTGACGTTTCACTCCCACTCTAACTATTCCATCCTATTTCTCACATCGACCTTATCGCTACTGTACATAAGACCCTGGTTAAAATTGAATTTGAAATTTCAGAAAATCTGTGAATATTTAACTATTGAATTATCATCCTAATGTTTTAACTTTAAAAGCTGCGCCCTCTTGTAATAATACTGTAATTTTTAAGTCCTCTTGAAATTTTTTCAGAAATTAATTGTTTATTGCGCACGCGTAATACGTATGTCGAGCATAACTCCATCTTCTTATTTTTACTTGTTTTCCTGGTTGAAGTTTAAGGTTATGTATAGTGGATTATTTCTTTTATAACTTTCAAGGATTTTACAGTATTTAAAGTGTTTGTATATCAAAAATGGTCCAAAAAACTACATTTTTCTGCGATTGCTCAATTTTTTAAGTATAAAGAAACATTCATGGTCAAGGCAGAAAGTTCTGTTGAAGCGCGAAGCGGGCCGCATGAAAGGAATGATTATGATCGTGAAGTACTGATTGTTAAGGGGGAAGTTCATGCTGGCATGAGAGATAGAATCTATAAAGTAGAGGTGTGTGCTTTTTTTTAAAAATAAATATATTTCACTTTAAATGTATTTAATTGTTTTCAGATATTTTTGAATAACGATAAAAATATAACCGATGCAGAATGTGCTTGTCCAAGAGGATTATGGTTACGCCATCATATGGCTGCTCTGGCTCTCTTTGCACACTATAATATTTCTGTAAGAGTACGAACATGCCAAAGATGCTACGCAGCTATAGAAGTTCAGGCCGCAGTTTCAGTCGATGCATTGAAGCCATCAATTTGTACTAGGAGCAGTTCACCCTGCTAGCATCGACGGTATGTGCGGTTATATTTAAATGTATAGATTTGTTTTACACATTGATGGCTTCGATGCATCTACTGAATTTGCGGTCTGAACGTCTGTATAGCTGCGTATCAACTTCGGCATGTTCGTACCGTAACAAATGAAGCGTGCTCATGGAATATGTCGTATTTACTAGACAGTTCAATTTTAAACTATTTTAATCATATATATATTTAATAGAAATAAGTTCTGAATAAATGATACATTATGTAATTTCTTTATTTATTTGCGTTTCTAAGTGAAAATACTTACAAATAAACATTTAAACACGAGGTTAGAGGCAAGGCCCCCACAAGGGAGGGTCAGTAGGTACTGTGGTTCCTGGGCCCGGTTAGGCTAGTAAATACAATTCTCACTCGTTTAAGAGACCTGGACAAATTTTTTTTTTTCAAATTTCTCCTAGGCGTGGGGGCCTGCCAGTGAATTTGGTACAGGGGCCTGGTTAGAGGACGAAAGTCTATGATAACAGTATAAAATAATGGAAAGCAATTCAAATAATAAATAAAACAGGCTTTGAGGTTAGAGCACAAAGAAATAATCAAAGAACCAGTGATGGGATAATTCGAATTAAAAATAACCTGTAATCCGATCATTTAAATAACCTTCATAATTCGATCATTGAGTTCCGTAATTCGAATTAAAAATAATCGAAAAGCAGGTGATAAATTACGAAATACGAATAATGATTTCTGATTACTGAACGAATGAAAACTCCGAATCCTTAATCGGTTGAACTGAATGATTGAATCATTTGAATTTTGATTCGATTCTTCGATTCCTGGTGTGCCAGCACTAGTTTTTTAGAACCGGGAAATATTTTGATTGAAATTATACACCCACAATAAAAAACAAATCAATACCATAATACCAATAACTAAAACCCACAGTGTACTGACTAAATAAAACAGAGTGAGCGGTCCTAATTAGCCCTAATCTGTCTAAACGTAAACATTTTAAAAGAATGATACCGTTCTTCTTGTTCAAGTGTGATCGAATCGACACTTTTATTATAGCGCAGTCCATCAAACAGCATTTTAAAATTAATTTGAAGAACTGATAATTCATAATTCTTAATTCATATGATTATTATAGCTGTAAAATCGCTAGAATCGAGACCGAATTAAAATTAATTCGAATTATCATCCGATTATTGGAATAATCGAATCGGTAGAATCCGATTATTGAAATCATCCGATTATGCCCATCACTGCAAAGAACTACGTTCTCAATAATTTTCCAGACACCTGTAGAACGCATGCGCATAAACAACCATTTAGAAAACATTTTTTTATTTATTCTCGGTAGAGAAAATTGATTACCACATGTAAAAAACTTATAATCCAGCTGTATTTTTATACTAGTAGTTAGGTTTCAATAGTTAAATATGAAAAATAACGTACCAATCCTTAGATACATTTTTAAGTAATTTATTTTAACCCTTAAAGCACATGTACATAAGGAATGCTTCAAAGAGTGGATGGAAAGGAATTCAAATTAACCTCCTCGTGAATGACGTCACGACTATAGGTGAGGTGCACGTGACGTCACCCTGTAGGTAAAATACTAGCACATTGTTGATAAGAACACAAAAAGAAGGCCTATTATTATACTCTTCGCAAAAATGAAGAGTATATTGTATTTGATCGGCACATTTCTAAATCAGTAAATATCGCTCGTAGAGAAAAATTTTTTATATCGTTATGTTAGTGAACGAATTCTGAACAACTTTTAAAATGTCCGTCTGTCCGTCCGTCACGTTTCTTGTAAGCACGATCCCTATTGCAAAGACTCATAGAGACCAATAAAAAAAAATGTATGGGGATTGTATTGGTTTCAATATGTGCTTTTGTTTATGTAAATACCTATCCAAACTCATAGGTATCCTAACGGTATATACCAATTAAATCCTGTAAGTTTAGTTTATATAGGCATTTCCCAATGGAAACTTATACGGAAATACCAATAGAAGTCTGTAAGTAATAATAGAAACCAATACATACCAATTCAAATTATACTGAAAATTTTGTATAGGGAATTCCCTATAGAATATTTATTTGGATGTACCAATAAAGGAGTGCAATTTCCAATTGAAACCTATACATACCTATATCCATATCCATGGTAAATTTCCTATAGATTTCGTTTTGGTTTCTACTGGTTTTGTAATTTGGAATTACCTTTTCAAACCCGTAGTTATCCTACTGGGATATACTAGTACAATTATATAGGAAATTGCATAATAATTGCTATAGGAAGATCCCATTATAATGCAATTGGGATGGTCCTACTGAAAGGCAGCATTCTTATTTTTCGTTGACAATACGTTGACAAATACTTTTCTAAATGATGTAAATGCAAATGAAAATATAGTAGATTATTCAAAAATATTTTGCAATAATTTATTCTTAAAAAATATGTTGCAATATGCAAGAAAATCCAAGGGTCCGGTAAAATATTATTGGAAATTAGGCGAATATGTTTAACTGATACAAAAAAAAATATGAAATTACTTAACGATACTATTTTTTGGTCGTATAAAAGATGCATTTATAAAAAATCATTACTACATTCCACTAAATATAACAAATAGAAAAAAGAAGTAATATATTAATAAAAACAAAACTGGGAGATTTTGCTGAGATTATTGAAATTATTATACTTTGGGCTGACCTTACTTTTTGTTAAAATATTTAAATGTAGACCTTACAGCTGTGGCAAAATAATGTTGCCACATATAAATAAAATATGTCTGGACAAATTCAGTTTCTCTGTAATTCAAATTGACAATTTTGAAAAAAATGTATTTTTATTGACTTTAGTCATAGTAAAAAATAAAAAAATATCCATGTGAATTTCCTAATACTTTTGAAGTTCAATAGAATGTAAAAATACTTACATGTAAAACAGGGAATAAAATGAATTATAAAAACAGTAGTTCTTTTTTTTATTCATTAAATTTATAAATTATTATTTATTATTGTACTTATATTCATTAAAATTTATTCAGATGGGAGGTCTTCTGTGCCATCCTGTAAGTTGCTATTCAGAAATTCAAATGTTTCGATGTATATCAACTACAAAAATTAGGGTCAGTTTAAAATGAAAAACAGAAATATGAGATATTTACCTGCTTTTTTTAATGAGACTGCTTCGTCTAATCGGACCGCTTCCGTTGGTGTATTCTGGTTTTTCTTTGCTTTTTTGGGACGTCGAGTCAGATCCTGAATTTTTTCTGCTATTCGAGTATTTATAGTATTACACACTGCTTCTATTTTCTTTTTCTTTTCTTTTCTCCTTTTTTTTCCAATCTAACCTAATTCTTTTCTGCAATGCCTTACTTGAAACCTCCTCTTGACTTTCTAAAATAAAAAATATATATACATTTTTTATCCACAAGGAGCCAAGACCCAAGCATACACTCATACCTCCTCATAATTATGAGGTATGAGTGTAAAAATACTAGTTATTTTAATTCAATAATGCCCTCCACTATATATTTCAATCAGATTTATGTGTAACTATACTAAAAATAATTTTATCACTCACCTCCCACACAAATTACAAAGGCTTTGTAATAGTGACCATCGGCAAACTTTACTTTAAATGGTTTGCTGGGAATGGTTTCTGCATCATCGTCAAAGGAAAATATTTTCAACAGTAACTATGGCTGTGACGCCATCACAGATCAACAAATTTCACAAAAGCAAACAGCCTATAAATTGAAAAAATCAGGATATGAATATTATTGTGAATGCAAACTAGAATTATTAAACTTACTAGTGTACTTCGGAAACCTCCGTACGTTTTATTGATATCGAATTCAGAAATATCCTTACACAACCACAAAGATCTTATAAAATATTCGTGCATAACTACACACTAGTGTTGGGTGAATTCGAATTAAAATACTCGATTAATCCGAGTATCAAAATACTCGCTTGATTCCGAGTATTAAAATTTCATCCAAATAAAATATACTCGGATTAATTTTAAGTACAAAACAAAAAACAATGTCAATCGTGCACTTGGATAATAAAATGTTTTCTTAGATTTCTCCCCCCACGCTCATCGATTCTGAGATCTGGGGAAAAAAATTACTATCAGTGCCACTAGTATTCGCTTTAACCACGATCGCTATTACTGTTGACAGAGTGATTGAAAAATCGCGATATCACATTATTAATACCTATAGAGAAAATTTAATTCGACATCGGATGATTAATCCGAATATTCTTGTCATCCGATTCCGTGTAATCCGAGTACCGAAATCATCCGAATATCTGCATCACTACTACACACAAGACAAGTTTAGAAAAATGGCGACTATACCGGCCGGACTGTGCCAAGTTGTCAAGTTGATTAAGTACGGAGTTGGCGGGAATTTTGAATTAACAGGTATTTACCATAAAACGCAATATTTATCAAAAGTCGCCGAGATACTGCATTTATTATGCCCATGCGTTCTAACTTTTTAAATTACTAACTATAAATGTATAACAGGAAATATCCTGTACTTAACATGTATTAAGTATATTTATGATTCTCTGAACCGGGAGAAGAGTTCAATAGGATATCACTTACTGAGGTACTGAGGCAAATAAAAATATGTATGTGTTACTCCCTATAGAAATTTCTCCATATTTGAGATCATAAATGGGTTATTAACTATACAAAGCATTATAAATTCCTAAAATTCCCAATAAAAATCTTCTCTCATTAAGACCTATAAAAACTAATAGCAAAAATGTGTAAATAGGAAATTACTTTAACAAACCAATGCAAATATTTACTAAAAATATATGAGTCATTCCCAATAGAATTTGTATCCAATTGAGACCAATAAGAAAATAAGTTAAAAGGATATTGCCCATGCAGACCAATAAGAGTGCTTAAGGGTGCGTATGTGTAATTTCCAATATATTTTTTTTCCTATTGCGACCAATGAAAACCCGTACAAAAAATATTAATTTGGAAATTTCCAATATAATCCGATAAAAAATAATACGCATCCCAATACATTTCCCATACAACTTGTAGAAACCAATATGTTCCCATAGAACGTTCTATTGGTTTCAATACTTTTTCTATTAGCATTTGCAACAGGGTAACTCCAGAAAGAAAAATCCGATTGTATTGAAATTTGGAGAGTAACTTAGTGTTAGCTAGAGGAAGAACCCTATTGTTTTTCAACAAAATAGATTGGTAAATAAAAAAGTTATTAGTAATTACAAATTTAAAAAAATATTTTTTACATTTTTTTTATGGTTTGTAATAAATAAAAACCTTGCGAAATGTTATTTCCTATCACTATTTTTTTTTAATACATTTTACTAATGTGTGTTTCCTAATAATCACAATAAATTATCTAATGGTATATATTACACTCATTAACAATTTCAGTAATAAGAAATGGTGGTGTAGCGGCAAGAGTTTCGTCTCGCATACGCGGCGCCGGCATGGTGCAGCATACCGGCCACGACAATGCGCAAACTTAAAGTTCTAGAACACAAATTTATGCGCCTCATTTCAGACTCTGATAGGTACACCTCCCTCAGAGATCTCTATATGCACGCTGCCACGACATAACCCCACTAGCGAACTACGTCCAGGAAATCTCCCAAAAATTTTACACCACCAAACTGGGCGATAGTCCGCTAACCCGCAACATAACTCAAATCAGACAGCATAATGCAATATTATTCAAGCTGAGACACCGCCTACCATACCAGGCGTTGCCTATTTTCCGGCAACTCCCTTAGCCAAATCTTCACCTACCATAACCTTTATAAAACCCTATCCTATCATCTTTCCTAAACTTTAATTCCCTCTTTCCTTTTCTATTTGTTCGTTTTTATGCTTCTGTTGTTTTTCTTTTTTGTTCTTTTTGTCATTTTGTTCGTAAATTCTTTTTAGGCCGAGAAAATTCTTGAAAATTATAACATTTTAAACAATACTTTTTTACATTATCATATCTTCCTGGAGGCAGGGAGACCACCAGGCCGACAGTTCTCGTACGGGTTTTTTCGTTTAGCTTTTTACCCGAGTCAGCAACCCAAATTTTGTAAGTGCTTTCCCAAGTGTTGTGTTATTTTTAATTAGTTTTAGGTCTCTGCGTAGACAGCAATTTTTAATATTATTATTAGTTTTTAAGTTTGTTTATAACAAACAGGAGAGCTAATCCCCCTCCCTCCCGTTAACCGTTAAGCCGAACCGGACCTGCCTCGTCCCACCTTACATTCACCACGGCACTACGTGCCGTGGTTGTTTGGTTGGCCCCGGGCCAGGATCCGGCAAGGCACATATAGTTGTACTAAACTTAAGAATAAAATCTGTTTTCTTCTTCTTCTTCTTCTTCTTCGTCTCGCAATCCAAGGGTCCCGGGTTCGATCCCCCTCACTTCGTGATTTTTTTTTTTTCATATATTTTTTTTTTCACAACAAAGTATCACAAAATTTAGAATGTCCAAAAACTAACATTTTTTACAAGAAAAATGCGAAGAGTATCCTATAGAATGTGTAACAATTATATAAAAAGCTCAGTAAATCGGCGAAGAGTATAATGCTTCCTCTAGTTATCATTTATTGATTATATTTGACCCACAATATAAACTGTTCACTAGTTTTAAAATAGAAATGTTTTATACAGTTTGAACTTTAACAGTTAACCTTAAAATACCGCTTGTTTCCATGGAAACAATGTCAAAAGTGTCAAAAATAAGTTTTACCTCCAGGGTAGTGCACCTCACCTATTGTGGTGCATTGATAATGCAGTAGGTATGTACTGGACGATTCCCAAATTGGTTCGGTGCTGTGGCACAGAAGAAGAAACAATCAGAATATAATGTCGGCAAAAATCAGCGACATAATAGGTGTTTTCTTTCTACCAACAATCTTAGCTAAGCTAAGTAGTTTTTCAGTCACGCCTGATGAGTGAAATATTCGTGTATGTACCACAGTTTGCGTGTGACATTAAAACTACTTAGCTTAGCTAAGATTGTTGGTAGAAAGAAAACACCTAATAAGGACCTCGTTGGCAAAAATCCTTTGATCTCGTGTTATAAACTGCCATACTTTTGTTGGGAAAGTTCAGGACAGTACTCAATATTTTTTACCCCCTTTAGGAACGGCCCGGTAGAGAGTCAGAAAACCTGTGAAACATTAGATGAAGACAAATATTTGTTTTAGATTTTCAATATTTCTTACCTAGTTAGGTGGCATCATGATACAAACTGTATCACGAGGCGAGATCACGCCACACGCCATTTGTCGCAGACGATCCGGTTACAGAAGAAATTCGTGATCCGGGCCTAGCGCAATTTTCTACATTTCCGTCATCTTTTATCTATGATTTCCGTCTAACATATATAATATTCTTTAATCTATAGGTGCGTTTTTATGCTCCACCAACCGGTAGCGGTAGAATGAACAGAATGACATTTACCAAAAAAACGACCAAGCCGAAACCATTATGAAAAATCATAGGTTACTTTCTGGATTAAACCACACATATTCACCTCTGTCAGTTTGGACGATATGAACCACGGTCAATAAACGATACGGTTACATCAATCAGCAGCTTTAGGACGAGAGAGACGCGGGGGGCGGGAAATCGAATGAAAGAGACAGACATATCTGATTTCCGTGCAGAAGACAGAGACAGAGATTCCGGTAGGGTCTACAGCCTACGTCACCTGTAGACACTACAAGCATCTTCGTCTCTGTCTTTTGCACGGAAATCAGATATGTCTGTCTCTTTCATTCTATTACCCGCCCCCCGCGTCTCTTTCGCCCACAAGCTGCTGATTGAGACAACCGTACGGTTTAATGACCGTGGATATGGACCACAATAGTGTGACGTTTCACTCCCACTCTAACTATTCCAACCTATTTCTCACATCGACCTTATCGCCACTGTACATAAGACCATGGTTAAAATTGAATTTGAAATTTCAGAAAATCTGTGGATATTTAACTATTGAATTATCATCCTCATGTTTTAACTTTAAAAACTGCGCCTTCTTGTAATTTTTAAGTCCTCTTGAAATTTTATCAGAAATTAATTGTTTATTGCGCACGCGTAATACGTATGTCGGGCATAACTCCATCTTATTATTTTTATTTGTTTTCCTGGTTGAAGTTTAAGGTTATGTATAGTGGATTATTTCTTTTATAATTTTCAAGAATTTTACAGTATTTAAAGTGTTTGTATATCAAAAATGATCAAAAAATTACATTTTTCTGCGATTGCTCAATTTTTTAAGGATAAAGAAACACTCATGGTCAAGGTAGAAAGTTCTGTTGAAGCGCGAAGCGGGCCGCATGAAAGGAATTATTATGATCCTGAAGTGCTGACTGTTAAGGGAGAAGTTCATGCTAGCATGAGAGATAGAATCTATAAAGTAGAGGTGTGTGTTTTTTTAAAAAAATAAATATATTTTACTTTAAATGTAATTAATTGTTTTCAGATATTTTTGAATAATGGTAAAAATATAACCGATGCAGAATGTGCTTGTCCAAGAGGATTATGGTTACGCCATCATATGGCTGCTCTGGCTCTCTTTGCACACTATAATATTTCTGTAAGAGTACGAACATGCCAAAGGTGCTACGCAGCTATAGAAGTTCAGGCCGCAGTTTTAGTCGATGCATTGAAGCCATGAATTTGTACTAGGAGCAGTTCACCCTTCTAACATCGACTGTATGTGCGGTTATATTTAAATGTATAGATTTGTTTTACACATTGATGGCTTCGATGCATCTACTGAATTTGCGGTGTGAACTTCTAGCTGCGTAGCAACTTCGGCATGTTCGTACTGTAACAAATGAAGCGTGCTCATGGAATATGTCGTATTTACTAGACAGTTCAATTTTAAACTATTTTAATCAAATAGAAGTAAGTTCTGAATAAACAATACAATACGTAATTTCTTTATTTATTTGCGTTTCTAAGTGAAAATACTTACAAATAAACATTTAAACACGAGGTTAGAGGCAAAGCCCCCACAAGGGAGGGTCAGTAGGTACTGTGGTACCCTGGCCCCGGTCAGGCTAGTAAATACAATTCTCGCTCGTTTAAGAGACCTGAACAAATTTCTCCTAGGCGCGGGGGCCTGCCAGTGAATTTCGTACAGGGGCCTGGTTAGAGGACGAAACTTTATGATAACAGTATAAAATAATGGAAAGCAATTCAAATAAAAATAAATAAAACAGGCTTTGAGGTTAGAGCACAAAGAAATAATCAAAGAACTACGTTCTCAATAATTTTCCAGGCACTTGTAGAACGCATGCGCATAAACAACAATTTAGAAAACATTTTTTTATTTATTCTCCGTAGAGAAAATTGATTACCACATGTAAAAAACTTATAATCCAGCTCTATTTTTATACTAGTAGTTAGGTTTCAATAGTTAAATATGAAAAATAACGTACCAATCCTCAGATACATTTTTAAGTAATTTATTTTGACCCTTAATGCACATGTACATAAGGCATGCTTCAAAGAGTGGATGGAAAGGAATTCAAATTAACCTTCTCGTGAATGACGTCACGACTATTGTGGTCCATTGGGAGTTTCCATTTTAATAATAAACGCTATATAATAAATATTGTAATTTGCAAACGCAGCAAAAACGTCACTCTCTAATCTCATAAGCAAACATAACCTCCGTTCCTACGCGTTTATTGACATTTTATACATTCCACCGATCATTCCTTCTCGTGAGAGAGAATGAAAAGTTTCAAACTGGAATCAGAATGGTGACCAAAGAAACGACAAAGTTTGACATTCCGGTTGCGGAATTGGAGCATAAAAACGCACCTTATGTTTCCGTCCGAGATTGTCAGTGCGCGATGTAGATGCGCGAACTTTTCCCGCCAATGAGAGATTGTATTCTGATTGTTTCTTCTTCTATGGCTTAGGGATGGCTGATCCGAATATTTCAGAGAGTATAAAGTCACTAAAGTGACTTTATACTCTCTGGAATATTTTTACGGATCAGTTCGGACCTAATTCAGTCCAGAGAAGAACCTAGTCCAAAGATCAGTATCAGTTCCTAGTCCATGCTCACCAACTCGCGCGGTGAACGGCTGAGCAGACTGGCAGACAAACTGGACTGGATTGAAATACAGAAAGTGCAAACTCGTATAATCTTGTACTATTCTAGTCGTACTGGATCAGCGTCACATAACTTATGTACTCTACCCTTCTTGCTCTCCTTTATCACTCACCTATAATTTTTGTGATATTTATTTATAGTTATATATTTATTTGTTGTTTTTTTCCGAAAAATGTTTATTTCATACTTGTTTTTATATTTAAGAAAATTGAAAATTTGTTTTTATAAATATGTTTTTTTATATATATTTTTTTGTGTATGTACTTCTAAGAGTATACTTTTTTATCAAGTGTTGGTTGTCATTTGTTATATATTCGTAACATTTTACGAAATATATTTTTTCTTCTTCTCATATTTTGGTAAATGTGCAAATTATTTTCCCTGATAGTCCAGCTGACAATGCCGGAACATACGTAATAATAATACGTTGTAATATAGGTATACCAAATCAACAATAATACATTTATATTAGACAGTGGGCGGTTCAATATAAGTATTCGGACCTATATGACAATTCCCTGCCCTGCAGCCAGTGTTTAAAAACCACCAGTCCAGTAAGTTTCTAAACTACCTATTTATTGTACCTAAAAACCGATAAATGAGTTTGGTTCTGTTTTGTTCAGTTCAACCAGTTCATACGTCTATAAAGTGTGCGCGACGCATTGGATCTCTAAAAAGTTCAGCCGGACTCGGAATAGTCGGAGTACTCGGACTAATATTCGTACCTGCTGTATTTATTACTTGAGATCAGTTCCACTAGCCCAACCCACCAGACCTGTTCCAAAGTATCAGTTCCAGTTCTGGTTAGCCAACCCCAAGGACTGTACAGTCCTTGAGCCAACCCTACTATGGCTGTGGTTGGAACAAACTTATATAAATATGCTTATTGACGAAACCTCTTTTGAGGTTTTCGCTTCCACACAGTAAAATGGCATATATATCTATATCTATCTATATAATTATTTTTTTCTCAGTTAGAAAAAGCCAACTAAAAAAACGAGCCTGTCATAAACATAATAATAACACTTGTTCCGAAAAAACAGGTTCAGTTGTTCAGTAGTTTAGCAACATCTGTAATCGAATCAGCACATCGATAACCAATTCACGCTCAACGCGTCTACCGTCTACGGCACAGAATTCTGTTGAGATTCTGTGCTTTGACTGCTTTGTCTATATTAAAAGAGGCGACCAACGACCACAAAGTACCAAGACCAGACCAATCAACCAGTTTGTAGTTGGGGTCGTTGGGGATTGCAGTAGTGCATAAACTGTCACGTTTATGTAAATATTTTTTTTAACATTCTATTTTGCGATAAAGTAATCTCAACATTGGATGCAAATAAATCAGAACACAAAAAAATTATTTAAATAGGTACGTCTTATAGTATTGTTTATTTCTATTTAACAGTAAATTTTTTTAGAACTTCCATATTAATATACATTGTAGTTGTTTGTTAAATATGGAAAATAAGCCTATGTTATGGGACAAAAATTCGGAGGTGTTTCGGTCTTTAAGACAACCAAATAGTGTACCGGATACTCAAGAAATACAAGAAATGAATAGCAGGCAGCCAAGTATTTATCCAGATTCAAATATCCTTAATGATAATAAAGCGACTAATATTAAATTAGAGGCACCAGAAAATAGGCTTTCAGTTAAAACAGAGTCGACAAATAAAGAGGAAAGTAAATTAAAAGATATAATTGCTAATTCAAAATTGAAAGCTGATGCCCCTGAATGGTTTCCAAGCTGCATTTCAAATACCAATAATACACAGTCAAGCACGAGTAATATTCAAAATAGATTGAATGCTTTCAAAAAATCTCAAGACGCTGATTATATACAGAATGTAAACATGGCTGAAAAATGTTCTGATAACTTACCAGATCAGCTTTACGTTACAGAGGAGGATTCTCCAGACATTATAAGATTAAAACAAATTATAAATACGCTGACAAAGGACCCGGGACAGTTTGACAATTTACTTGATATATTTATGGAAACGTTACTTCCATATTTTGAAGATATACTTGCTTTGTCCATTATAGCTCAACTTCTTGTTGAACAGGTGAGAGTTAAACTGAGTTTACTTATAAACTAGTATACGGCAGTTGTAGTTGAAGCCGCTGCACCTGCAGCTATAATCATTCACAACTATTCATACTGGTAAATTCGAGCATGTGTTCTCCCATATATTAATGATTGATTGATTTTGTTTGTGAAAAGTTGACTTTAATAATAACTTCATCACTTGAAACTAATAGCAAACAAAGAAAATAGCAGACCTGTTGGTTTGATTAACAAAAATATATGTTATATATGTTTGCATTTATTTCTAAAAATCATTTTTTCAAAATTTATTTGGAAAATGTTTGCTACTATATTACAATAGACTAGCAAATAATTATATGCTTTGTATTGACCGAAACTTCAAGCAAGAACAAATTGACAAAAAATTTTAATGTTTGTAATGAACATGTTTTTGTTTGGATTTGTTTACAAAAAGCTAATATAGTTGACTACACACTTATGCGTGTAAAATATGTCGGTGTCTTTGGCGGTGCGGTAAAGATCAAAGACGCCCACATTTTTTTGAGTGCCAGTAGATCTGAAGACAAATATATCAAGTATTATCTCGAACAAGAATAACAGTTTGCATCTTTCTTGGCATGGAAATCTGGAATATATTGTTCCAGAATCTGTACCCATTCTTCCTTAGCTACAATTCTGAGCTCTGATAGAGAGTTTGAAGCTGAATTTCCTAATTGAATATGAAATTTTAGTCTATCCCATAAGTATTCTATAAGGTTTAAATCTGAGCTGAATGGTAGCCATTTTAATTCCAATGTTATTAAGATATTGTCTAATGATATGACTTGCTTGTATACCTGTGTTTAACCCTTTCACTGTGGCTGCGGTAAGGCTTTGCGAATTTGTACTATCGGCGTCAGCTTAAACTCACCACCGTTAGAGGTGCTCCCTTTCTAACCTTATTCGTAGTGGCGTGTGCTAGAAAGGGAGCATCTCCAACAGTGGTGACTTTAAGCTGACGCAGATTGTACGTCTCCCGTAACTACAGATGGATCACGTTCACGGATGTGTACATTTCCCGCATTGGTGCGCTTTAATAGGCTCATTTAGCACCTTTTTTTTATTTGATTATCGTAAAGATCTTACAATTCTAAGACCCTGTGCAAAAAACTAGAATATTGTGAGACCTGTAAATCGTCTAAGATAATTTATAAACATGGACCGCACGCCTTGTTGAATCTCGGCCGCGACGTCACTTGATAGCAATCCGCTAGTCGTACAGAGAATGACTCGACGATCTCGAGCGTCACGATGTTCGTCGCACCGCGCTCTTTAGAAGCCTATATTTTGAGAACCACATATCGGATTCACCTGAAATTTTCAACATTGCCTAATTTTAAATAATACTTTATCCATAAGAAGTAACAATGACTAAATAAAATTCATTAAATGAGCCTATTGTATTCAAAATGTTACTTGTAAATATTGTAAAATGTCGCATTTTACAGATTTCTAAATAAATTTTGTTTTAGAATGAATTATTTATTATAAAAACATAAAATAGAAAACAGTGAATATATAAAAACATAAAAGAAGAGCATTTTTTTTTTTTGGGTGTGCCAAATTGAAGTTTAATACATATATTATAAACATTCACATACAGATTCGGTTGATTCCCGCATTTAAGTATGCATTCATCTTCGCGTAATTAGCCGGTTCCCGCAGTGAAAGGGTTAAAAGATAGATAGTGTCTTTATTAATCCAGTAGTAAAAGTTACATCATTACCCAGAGGGTGTAGGACATGTCATAGCATAAGTTAAAACACAAGTTGATAGTTAAAAAAGAAAAATACAAAAAATGAATAGTAACAAGTTAAAAGTACATACATATGGTTTAAAATTCATAAAACTTAAAATTCGTAAAATTATCATTAATATTGTATAAAGTATAAGAAGAAAAAATTATTAATTCCAACATGTTAATAAAAAAGAAAAAATATAGGAAGCTATTTTAGATCAAAGTTTGTATCACAGTAAAATTCATCTAGAGTATAGTAGGCCTTTTCTATCAGTATACTTTTTAGTTTTTGTTTTAAAGATTTTATATTTAACACTCAGGTTTATAGGGATTTTATTAAATATCTTTAGAATTGAGTATTGGTCATTTTTTTGTATGTAAGTGAAATTGCTTTTAATGTTGTTCAAGTCCAATTTATATCTTGTGTCATGTTGATGATTTCTGTCACAATCTTGCAATAGTGTGCTATTCTCTTTTATAAAGATTACAGCTTCATATATATGATTGCTAATCAAAGTCAGAATTTTATTTTCCTTGAATTTCTGTCTACAAGTTTCAGTTTACTTTAAATTAAAAATGTTTCTCAGACATCTTTTTTGCCAAATAAATATTCTGTCTGCCTCCGTGCTGTTAGCCCAGAAAATCACACCGTATCGTAATTGTGAATGAACATATGCGTGATACGCAATTATTGCTGTTTCACCATTGATGTTTTGGGAAAGTACCTTTAAAGCATAACAGTATTTTGTAATTTTCCTGGCTAAACAATCAATATGATATTTCCAATAAACATAACCAATTAATCCGAATTACTTATGGTAAAACATGTTCTAAAATATTAACACGTTCACTGTATGTGTATTTTCTTTACATTTGCCACCAGATCCAAGGTGTCTGATCCAAAACTTCCTACCAGGCTAAGTACAATGCACATTATCTAATATTGGCACTATTAAAATTGAATTATGTCAAATTGCGAAAAATACACTACATAAATTGCTAAGTTCTAAACTGATATGCGACAGAGTCCTATGGAATATTACATAAAGATTACAATTACATTGCAAAGATTTAGGATTTCGTGACTCTTACAGAGATACTTTTCAACCCACTCCACCTCCTTGTCCTTATACCAAAAAAATATTCAACATAATGGGTGCAAATTATTTAATTACTTACCCCAAGAAATAAGAGAATCACCAATCTACATATTTCCAACCCTCAATTTTTTTATCTGTTTATAGCAATGACATTAGAAAAAAATGCATTTTAAACTATAAAGGGATTTTCGAAAAAAAAACGTAACATTTTTGTTTCATTGCAAATATCTCAATAAATATTAGTTTTAGCGAAAAATGGAGATAAAAAAAAAGCTGAAAATCATTTTTTTAATATATATTTATGTCGGATTAATAGTTTCAAAGAAATTTAAGTATTTAAGATGAAGTATTTAGTTTAAATGTCGAATTTCTTAGAAACCATGAAGCTTGAGTAAAAAATTCTAAGGACCAGAATTAAAGACAATTAGTCATGAATCATAAAAAACAAAGATGTAGTAACCGAAACAATATGCGTTTTCACATTTTTTTAAACCAATGTAACTATTTCGTTACTTAACTGTAATTGTCCAGTAATTAGAAATAATTCTCAAAAATACTATTTTTCGTTAATATAGAGATGCTCATTAAAAAAAAAAATGGAAAAAATTTACATCTGCCATAATGGAGCCGCCGTTTTGAATATTTTAAAATTGACTTCAAATTTGTAATCAACGATCCAAAGAACATAAATACCTTACTTTTCAAAAATAAATCGGCAATACTTGATCTTTTTCAAATATTAAATATCTAAATTTATAAATACTTTTCACCTCTTGGGGTAAGGGTAAGTGTTGGGACCATATAGAAACTGATATTTTACTCATAAAAAAAATTATCGTTACACATGAGGTTATTCCTAAATTTTACATATTACCTCTAGGTACTGCGTTGTAATTGATATTATCAATATTGTATATTATAAAATTCCAGGGGCGGACTGGCCCACCGGGACGAATCCCGGTGGCCCGCTCCAATAGTGCGCCCCTGGCGCCGGCTGCTAGGCAAGATGATCGGCTAATAAAATAATAAGTGGCACGCGAGTTCTAAGATCCAGAACCACTAAACTGTTGTCAGTCCGCCCCTGTAAAATTCCTTTAACTTTTATTCAAATCATTTTCCATGGTCAATTGCGTAAATATTACCGCAATTCGAAATATATAGGGTCGTTTCCTTCAACAAAATTTACAAAATATTGTTATATGATCAAAAAGTATATCAAATATACATTGTAATATCATATTAAAAAAAGTTCTAATCATCACATGCGAGAACAAATTGGTTTTGAAAATAAAAAGTCAGTAAATAATGACGTATATAATAAGAATTCAATTCTAGAGAATTTTCATTTATCATGTTGGTGGTAGTGCTCTGTTGATTTGTTGTTTACGTTTACATCGCGTGTTTAATATTTGTTTATAATGGAACCTGATTTTGTGAAAGGTGCTTCAGAAAATGTACCCATAGTGGATTTTTATATGGTAAACGAGTTTTAAATACCGAATCCCAAAATGTTAAAAATTTGAGGTTAGTATTTCTTTAAAACAATTTGACGATGACTCACATCGATACTAATACTAACAGTAATAGTCCAGTCAACGTCTAATTTGAGTGCTGATGAATGGATTTTGATGAAACCTTGTGTAATGTGTTTGTAATGACGTTAATAAAAAAGTTGAAAAAAGATTGGAATAGGAAATGATCGGAAGGGGTAGAAAACACCCCTTTTATTACGGGTTCCGTAACTTGTATATTATAAAATTCCAGGGGCGGACTGGCCCACTGGGAATAAGGTCCAAAATGGAAAAAAAACAATATATCTATCTTTTTTTGGCCCAAAATAAATGAAGATTTTTACTCTTGTGAATATTTTCGAAAAATGCATATTTTTCGAGATACGGCCACTGGAAAAAAGTGGAGGAGGGGAAAAGTTGAGAAAAAAATCTGAAAAAATTCAGGTGAATGTATCATCCAAATACAAGACTTTTTTTATTTGCTATGTTTCTGTAATAGTATATTGTGTATTTAGGTGTGAAAGCAATTCATTCCCGGACGACAATGCAAATTGTTGGCCGAGGCGCTAGCCGAGGCCAACAAGCATCGAAGTCCGGGAATGTGCTTTCACACCGAAGTACACATACTATTTTTTCTGAAATCATAATCAATATTATTATAAATTAAGGAATTTGTATTAATGCCTAACATTTCTTCATTACAATTTAACTGCTTAATAATAAATGCAATTTTAATGTGAGTTGGTTTGTCTGCGTGTATTTATTTACTGTCTAAAATATAGATAAAAAACCGTACGGGAATGTTACTTTCCCGGCCTAGGCCGGGAAAGTAACATTCCCGTACGGTTTTGTTGATCGTTGCTTGGTAACGGATCTTTTCCCGTCTGTTTTCTGATAGTTTCTTAGCAACGAACTAAAATACTGGAATTGTGCATTTTTCGATCTGAAATCGCGCCGAAAATGTAGACATTGCCGATCGATTTCAGAAAAAGTGCGTTTTCACCGAGTTTTTCTGGAAAAACATGAAAAACTACTCCTTTCTTTGAAATTGTAGCGCTTTAAAAATTTGAAAAATTCAGACGTATGTATTGAGGCCGTCTAAACATTTTTTGTCTCTTGGAATTTTTTTGTAACTTGCTAATTTCCCGAGTTAGACAGTTTTTTACCATAAATAATGTACTACATTTTTTGCACATTCAAAAGTACATGAAAATTCGAAAAAAGAGCGTCATTTTTATATATACACATTCGGAAAATGTTGGATTTGGGTGGCACGCATAGTTTCAACGGCCTGACAGACCCGCCTACAATAAAGGCGTGTACCAGTGCTCTAGTAGAGGGAGCAAATAATGACGCGCTATCAAGAAAACACGTACATACATCATTATTGCTATTAAAAATTTCAGTACCATTTATTCAAAGGAAGGATGTAGTTGGCTCTGTTCAGTATAGGTAATATTATTACGTGCTTTAATAACTGAAATTATTTAACCCGTTTTACTTTCAAAACGAGTCAAATAATTCTTTACATTGCAAGTGGAAGACGGAAACAAATTGAAATTCCGCAAGCAGAGTTGCCCACGCACATGTGGTGGGGAAAGCAGGTGGCATCAGAAGGATGTGTTATACGATAAAAAAGAATAGCCTAGTTGCTTCGCTCTCGCTTGCTCTCATTGCCGACCCAAATGAAAAATTTTCTGACACTGTATATATTATATATATATGTGAAATAGGATTTGAAGGAAACAACTACTCAGCGGGCAAATACCCCGACCTGCATTGAATTACACCTTCAAATCGTGATCAGTAACCAACTATCATTTGTCAATTCCTAACCAGACATATACCGGTTTCGAACTTGTTATGTTCTCATCAGTATGCCATAGGTTATGGAACAGACAAATGATAGTGGTCAACTTGCTAGTCTTATACAAACTAACGCAAATGGAGTGACGGTGAGAGGTAATGGTCAGATGCTACTATACCTCGGACATAATCACATATGTCTCTGTGGCGTATAGCGACTTGCAAAGCAAGTACCAAGAGCGGCGACCTCTAGCCTTAGTGGGCTATACGTTTGTATTATCCATCCTCGAAAACAGAGGTATACTGTTTTCCAGCTAATTTTCGTGGTATTTCGTTATTAGGTGGGGGTAGTTTCAACCTCCGGGGATGGGATAGGTCACCCGTGGTAAATATTTACTCATTTTATTGAAATTGACCAAAAAAAGCCCGATATGACAAGACCTTGCAAGCTTAGCATCAGAAAATCGAAATCTTTGCGGGGAATATGATGACAATATTTTCTGACCTATCCTCCAACCACTACCCTTCAACATTTTTTTCTCAATGTAACCCCCCCCCCCCCCCAACCAAAATACTTTGTTATGTTAAAAAGGATCATTTCATTAATTTCTGGGTCATTACTCGCTAAATGTGTCATTTTTTTTATCCTTTTTGGCATAATAATCGGTATTTGAATGTTTGGGGGTGGTTTGGGGAAGTTACATTGAGAAAAAAATATTCGCACTCACAGAAACTATTCTTTGATACAAAAACTACAAGTCTGAGAAGGTGCCAACATTTTTTTTGAAAAGCACCAGTTTTAGCCCGTTTTAGGCCAAAAGTCCAATTTTTGGCCAAAAAAATCTGGAAAATAGTCAAGCAGAAAATGTTGGCATATGGTTTACCAGCAATGAGCATCGACAACGAAAATTTTCCGCCTGGTCAGAAAGGGTTATACTATGTTCCAATTTTGGCCATAATTGATAATAATAATAACTTTATTTTCATTGACAAGAAGTATCGAAATATAGTCAAACAAGATAAGGCTTATTAATATTAGTCACAAAAGTGGGGACAACCTACTGTTAAATTTTCCGCATATTCTGGTAGATAACGTTGCATAATATAACAATGCTTACAAAAATTCAAAAGAAAACAGGAAACGTGACAAGATACAAAATAAAAATAAGTAGCCGTACAACATTATTATTAGCTTGTTCAAATAATAGTTTAGGAGATAGCTACATATATGGGGCCTGTTGGCATTGCTGTTATGTTTTAGAAAATATTTTTCTGACTCTTTTATCTTATGTGAGTCAGACGTCCCCCCTGACAGTTTTGGCGCTAGCCGCCCCCGAAAATATTCAATTGTGGAACAGAGTATAACCCTTTGGGGCTTGGTGTTAATTGAAGAGGTTATCTTGGCGATCAACATTCGATGTATGCCAAAATTTTTTCTCCGTGCAATTGGCAGCACTGGCGACATAATTTATATTGTACTTTTACCTTGCAATTTTAATGTGTAAAACCTTTTGTTACTTTTGTGACTAATATTAATAAGCCTTATCTTGTTTGACTATATTTCGATACTTCTTGTAAGTCAATGAAAATAAAGTTATTATTATTATCAATTATGGCCAAAATTGGAACATAGTATAACCCTTTCTGACCAGGCGGAAAATTTTCGTTGTCGATGCTCATTGCTGGTAAACCATATGCCAACATTTTCTACTCGACTATTTTCCAGATTTTTTTGGCCAAAAATTGGACTTTTGGCCAAAAACTGGTGCTTTTCAAAAAAAATGTTGGCACCTTCTCAGACTTGTAGTTTTTGTATCAAAGAATAGTCTCTGTGAGTGCGAATATTTTTTTCTCAATGTAACTTCCCCAAACCACCCCCAAACATTCAAATACCGATTACTATGCCAAAAAGGATAAAAAAAATGACACATTTAGCGAGTAATGACTGAGAAATTAATGAAATTATCCTTTTTAACATAACGAAGTATTTTGGTTGGGGGGGGGGGGTTACATTGAGAAAAAAATGTTGAAGGGTAGTGGTTGGAGGATAGGTCAGAAAATATTGTCATCATATTCCCCACAAAGATTTCGATTTTCTGATGCTAAGCTTGCAAGGTCTTGTCATATCGGGCTTTTTTTGGTCAATTTCAATAAAATAAGTAAATATTTACCACGGGTGACCTATCCCATCCCCGGAGGTTGAAACTACCCCCACCTAATAACGAAATACCACGAAAACAGTATACCTCTGTTTTCGAGGATGGATAATACGATGGTGACGATATTTCCCGACTTCATCCACTATCCCTAAACCCGTAAACTACCCCTTTTCCTATTTTCAGGTTCTAGTTTTTTTTTTTATTAATTCAAATAAAATAGGTAAATATTGACCACAGGTGACCTAACCCAACCCCGGGGGTTGAAATTACCCCCACCACCAATAATGAAATATCACGACAACAACGATAATAAACTCTTATATTTTATTAAAATCTGCTATCTAAGGAATCACTACTTCCACATCCGGGAGTATACCGCTTTCCAGCTGATTTTCGTTGTTTTCGTGGCATTTCGCTATTGGGGGTGGGGGAAGGGAGTGGGTTAGGTCACCTTGGTCAATGTTTACTTATTTTATTCGAATTGACCAAAAAAAAAAAAAAACCCATCGGACAAGCCCTTGCAAGCCTAGCACCGAAAAATCGGAAAAGGTGGTGGTTTTCTCGGTTTAAAGGTAGGGTAGGCCAGAAAATATTGTCACCATCGTGTTCCCCGCCCTCGAAAACGGGGGAGAAGATGTCTTGCGGTTCGGTCACAGAACTTTTGGGCTTTTTGTCTTCTTCTGGTTTACCTCAAGGGACTACTTAAAGTCTATGTAATGAAGGCAGAAATAGTGTAAATATTTCGTGCGAAGACGAGATTACCCCCCCCCCCCCCCCCCCGTTTTCGAGGGTGTTGAACACAATCCTTGTGGTGGGAGAAGTTTTTGACCTGAAACGGCCAAAAACAACCTCTTTTATGAACTTTATGTTTTCATATATAAACGGGTTTGAGGAGTGATTTATCGATGGGTTATACTTGAAATAACATAATATGGAAGGGGGTTATCGACTAGGTGGAATCCAGACAGCAGGCCTAGGGGGTTGATTAAACCCTCCCTAGGGGTGGAAAATCATTTTTTTTCAAATGATTTGGTTCAAACCCGTACAGGGCCGGCGAAACGTGATCAATCCAGGTGGGTAGTGCAGAGCAATTCTTAAAAAAACATGTTAATATTGTAGAATAATAAGTTTTCAGATGGGTAATTCTCCACCTACAGATTTTTCAGGTGGGTAGTACTACCCACCGAACCCACCTCTTCCGCCGACCCTGAATCCGTATCCCCCGTTTTCAAGGTCGCTGATCACGGGAAAAATATTCATTTTTAGCTCTAACTCCTCCTCACTCCTCAAATGGGCAGAAACCACCTCTTACTCGGCAGAAATCATGCTATCCAGGATTTACAGGTTTTTCAACACATGATCGTTAGTCCTGTGCATATCCCTTCATTTTTCGCGGAAGAGAAGGTTGCAGCGACCTCGGGGGTTGCTTCAGCCCTTCCAAGGGGTGTAAAATTCATTAATTACTTTGGATCGTGAATACGCCCTCCCCTGTTTTCGCAGGCGCTGATCACGATAAAAATATTCACCTTCATCTCCGACTCTCCTCAACCCCTATAATGGACAGAAACTTACCCTCATCTTACCCTCATCCACCAGTTATCGCTGGGGCGATGATTGTGTAGGTTACTGAGAAGGGTATAATGATTTCTTCATCGGAGAGTAATGAATAATAAATTTTGTCGTCAATGGCAATGTTGTTTATTCAATAAATTACATGAAAATATTTTTATGACAAAATAAATTATTTGCTTACAATTAATTAAAGAAACCTAGGTCACTTACAAATAGTATAATTTATTTTTCATTACTCCTCGATGAAGAAATCACTATACCCTACTCAGCAACCTACACAATCTTTGCCCCAGCAATAACTGGTGGATGAGGGTAAGTTTCCGTCCATTATATTGAGGAGAGTTGGAGGTGAAGGTGAATATTTTTATCGTGATCAGCGCCTGCGAAAACGGGGGAGGGCATATTGGTGATCCAAAGTGTAATTAATAAAGCCCTTGAAAGGGCTGAAGCAACCCCCGAGGTCGCTACCAGCTTCTCTTCCGTGAAAAATGAAGGAATAATGATCATGTTGTCGAAAAACCTTTATATATGAAAACAAAGGGATTCATAAAATGGGTGGTTTTTAGCCATTACAGGGGGTTGCGGCAGTCAAAAACTTCTTCCACCATTTGCATCGCGTTCAGCACCCTCGAAAACGGGGGGGGGGGTAATCTCGTCTTTGATGGGGAAATCCCCGTTCCCCGTGTCTAGTGCTGGTATTATGAAAATTTGATTTCCTTTCAAAACATTTAAAGTTTTTGTGAATATATAAAGGTACCGGCATAATCCCCAGTGAAAGAAATAGAGGCCTAAAATGGTCTCTATATCCTGCATTGGCAATGATTCCTATTGCTTTCTTTTGTAGATGAAATATTTTTGTAGTATGACAAGAATGACCCCATAATGTGATAGCATAATTAATGTATGAATGAAACAATGAAAAGTGGCTCGCTTTCGATATTGCCAAGCCCAAATACCTTCTTAGCTGCCGGAGCAAAAATATCGTGCTAGCAAGTTTGGCTTAGCTGATCGATAGACCAGTTTAGTTTATCGTCCAGTGTGATACCAAGGAGTTTCACACAGTCACCCTTTGTCACTGTATTACTTGTGCAAAAGACAAGCTTCGGAGTTTTTTCTTCATTCATTTTCACGTTATTAGTGATGAACCAGGTTTTGCTTTGATCAGAAATTAAAGAAGTTTGTTTGTTGATGTAAAACGTGAAGGTTACTATGAGAAGTTAGCAATGTGGTGTAATCAGCATAAGCAATGCATCTATGGGGCAATTTAAAATGAAATATATCATTGACATATATAATAAAGAGGAGTGAGTGGCCTCAAGACAGAGCCTAGAGGCAATCTATGTTTTACTGGATTAAGATCCGAGTTAATATTATTTATGCTGACACACTGTTTTCTGTTACATAAATAGAAGCATAGTAGTTCCAATGGACTCCCACGAACCCCATAAAATTTCAACTTTTCTATGAATAACTCGTGCGAGACACAGTTAAATGCCCTGGACGAGTCAAATAATGTAATCTCTACATGCCTGCCCCGCTCAAGGCCCTCAATATTATCCGACACCATAGTAAACAAAGCTTGTGTAGTAGAGCACTTGCTATGAAAACCAAATTGACAGTTATTAAAAATGTCAGAGCTATGAGCAATTTTGTATTAAAACGGTCCATTGCTTGTAAAATTTTAACAATTTATTTTTCAACACTGAAATTTTCTGCTATTTTCCTTTTTATCTCCGCTCGCTTTAAAATTTTGAATACGACTAGGCCTTTGAAGAAACTTTCTAATAATTTGTTAATGTGTAAAAAAAGAAACACCAAAAATTGCCTTTTTTGACAGTTTAAGAAATATAACGTAATAATGCATCAATTTGAATGAAAGTTGGTGGAACTATGCCCTATATTGAACTAAACCTTTGTGGCAAATTCTTTGTAGCAAATATTCAAATTTTGTGCTTCTTGCAATTAAAATTATTGAACATGTGAAAGTGAAATTGAAATAATAATCCATAATATTTCCTAAGTTTAGTTTTCATAATATTTCCTAAATTGTAATCTATAATTAATAAATGTCAGAAATAAAGTGTTAATTTTTTGTTTTATTATGACTGGTCGTAAAAAAAATAGTGGCTATTAAAACACTGGCATTCATTATGACATTCGCCTATGTCATAATTCTCATGCTCATGCCTTGATAGCCATCATTAAATGGTCGTTGCATAATTTACTATTAAATGACTAAAAACCAATAATTAATTCGAAATTTCCATCGCTTATTGTTTAAGTGCATCGACACGTAAGATGACAATTTTTTATTCAAAATGCAGGTTTTTACATGTATTTTGCAATGGTATTAAGAAAAAAAATATATCTTCAACTGTTTTTTTAGTTTGATTTTGTTTATAATTTTCAAAATTATAGTTGGAAACAAATTCAAATAACTCGTGAATATTTTCTTGTAACTTTCTGAATTTTTGTCACGAAAAGGAAAAACCAACTTAACCTGAACGACACAGAATTTTAAAATTTTTAATATTGTTGATACAATGAAAAAAAAATATTTTATGAGCAGGATTTGAACCTGAGACATTCGCATCCTGGAAAAAAGTGCTGGTCATCTTACAGACTGGGCTATCTGACAACTAAAGACTAATTTGTAAAACCATAATATAACGTTTAGAGCTATTTGGCGATTTTTGTATCTCTGGCATAATCGTTAAAGACGAGACTTTCGGGTTTCTATACACTATATTTTAGCAATTGTGCTTCTGGATTGTTTTCAACTAGCTGAGACAAAAATATAAGTATTGAAGGATAACCAATCCAAATTTTAAGAAGAAATATCAATTTGCTCATTTATAAGCGACTGAGATGCAGAGACTGACATATCATTATTATTTTTTTTAATGTCAGATATTTCATCTATTTTCATAATTCTTTGCCATTGTTATTTGAATTTGTTATAACTATGATTTTGAAAATTATAAGCAAATTTAAAAAAGCAGTCTAAATGAAGATCATTTTTTTTCTTAACACTGTTGTGAAATACATGTACAAACCTACATTTTAAAAAAAAATCCTCCTACGAGTCGATGCACTTAAACAATAAGTGATGGAAATTTCGAAATTATTATTGGTTTTTAGCGGTTTACATAAATATTTTGCTCTAAAATTTAGCACCAAGATTTTGTTTAATAAAGGGCATATTTCCACCAATTTGTATTAAAATTGATGCATTATTACGTTACATTTCTTAAATTGTCAGAAAAAGGCATTATTTTGAGGTTTTTATTTTTATAAACTAACAAGTTTTCGGAAAGTTTTTTCACAGGCCTAGTCTTATTCAAAATTTTGTTGTGAACAATTTGTTATTTTTATTTTTGTGATACGATTACCAGGACCAGAGATAATGAGGAAAATAGCAGAAAATTTCAGTGTTGAAAAATATGTTGTTAAAATTTTACAAGAGGTAATGGACCGATTTAATGCGAAATTGCTCGTAGCACTTAGGTGAGGTACGGTACCGATTTCAGTGGTGAGACCTCGATGGGCGATGTTAAGGCATGCCGGGCGAGTCCAACACTTTGATGGGTAACCGTATCACATCTCGCCTTCCTGGTTAAGTGGTGGAGTAGCATTAGCTAAACTTCGCCAGGACGTTAAAATAAATAATAGGGCAATTCAAATAAAAAAAAATAAATTAAAATAAACTTAGTATTATACTTACAATAAATTAAAACAATAAAATTTCTGTAGCCAGAGAATTCCTTATTCACCTATTAGTAGTAGTAAGTAAGTAAGTAAGTTATTTATTCTTCATATGAAGTCATACCATAGAATAAATTATGATACTAGTCAGTACAGAAAAAAATACAATAAAATATGAGTCACATTAAAATAATAATAGCACATAACCATAATACCAACATCTACAGAGTAAAAAGCATTACTAACCAAGTACTTCAACAAAGCATTTTTAAAAGAGTTAAAACTGTCAAAATGACTGAAGTGACAGGTGAATTTATTAAAACAGTTGATTCCCTTGGAAATATGGGAATTTTGACTCACACTTAGTCTAGAAAGTGGGGTCCGAAATTCGTTAAGGCTGCGTGTATGGTAATTGTGAATATCCCTATTTTTTAATAACAAACAAACTTTCTTGCCTTTTTATAATAGTTACAATTAGAAATATATAAAGCGATAGTACAGTCAGTGACGGGACTTTATTGGAAGGGGCCTGTGTTCCAGGAATATTTGTGGACCCCAATAGTAAAAAAATCTATTAAAAAAGTAGGCAGAACAGGATTGAGAATAAAAAGTAATTATCTTAAAACAATCATATATTCTATATTCCACTAAACATATCAGAGAGTTATCAAAACTAGGAACTTTTCAAGTATAACTTGCAAATTGTAGGTATATTGTACCATGCGTGTAATTGCCCATTAGGCATGTACATTCACGTAGCGCGAGAGATTTGACAACACAACCGTAAATTCGTCCGCCGGGCGGAGCATCCCAGCTCTCAGTTATTTCATTTCAGCCAGCTGGCACACGCGATGTTGTAATTCTTACTCCCTATGCCTAGCACGCGGCTACACGCACGGTATAAATACCTATTACAAAAGTAAAGGTTTTCCATAACAAGTCTGAAATGCAATATCTCAGCTGATGTTGGTGGGCCCCCCTGAGTTGGGGCCTGTGTTCTTCGAATACTCTGAACACCCTTTGGTTCTGCCACTGGATATGGTTAAGATAGATAGGGCTATAAATGCCCCTTTACAGTGTGCTTGCATAGATAGACCAGCCATACAACGAATGATTCTCTTTTGGGTTATAAACGCTTTGGTAATGTGAAGCGAATTTCTCCAAAAAAATCAAACCATAAGACAAACATAAACACACACCACACCACATATAGTAGACAACCTCCACATCCAAAGCCAAGACTGTCTGGAAAGGGGTTACACATTTGGAAAAAAGCAGACATACATCTATACCCACCAGTGTTGTCAGCACCGGCTCTGGGGCTCGAACCCAGAACGTGATAGACAGTCGGTCAGCATATTCGCCACTCAATACTCAATGCGGTAAACGGTAACTCCTATCCAAATATTGTATAGGAACAAAATTGTAGAAAATTTTATGCACTTTGTTTTTTGTGCAGAAAGTTTTTCTCCATCTTTTTTAGTTTTTGTGTTAAATGACCAAAAACAATATTTGCATTTTTTTTTTAAATGGACGCCATTTTGGAAGTACAGCCAGCTTTTATTTTTTAGGACATGTCTTAAATTGTTCCTTAGGCTTTTAATCTTTATGAAAAACATTCTCCCCAATGATCGGGGGGGGTGCACGGACAGTTAGGGTGGGCTTCCGTAGTGTTACGTTTTATATTGAATTTTATATTTTATTTTAAGAGATTAATCATTTATCTGGAAAATGGTAACTCCAATGCAAATATTGTATAGGAACAAAATTGTAGAAAATTTTATGCACTTTATTTTTTGTGCAGAAAGTTTTTCTCCATCTTTTTTAGTTTTTGTGTTAAATGACAAAAACCATATTTGCAAATTTTGTTTTTTTAACGGAGGCCATTTTGAAAGTGCAGCCAATTTTTTTTTAGGACGTGTGTTAAATTGTTCCTTAGGCTTTAATCTTTATGAAAAACTTTGTCCTAAAGGATCGGAGGGGGGGGGGGGGGGGGGGGTGCACGGACACTTAAGGTGGGCTCCCGTAGTATATGATAAATGTATCAATTTTTCATTTTATAATTTGCATATTCATCACATTTTTTAAAATCATTTTATTTTTATTTAATTATCTAATGATTCGAACAAAAAAATACAGGACGTAACCTCCCAATCGCTCTATATTTTTCATACAGCACACTAAACGTGTAGCGGTTATTATGTATCAGTTATTTGATAAATGTCACGTAAATTATATAATTATATGCCCTTATTTGGTATCAAAATGGAGCTTGCATCATCACAAATCAGATTTTGCCATAAAATAAGCTATCAATATTCACAATGGAAAGTTTCCAGGAAAACTTCCTGGAAACTTTCGGAGTAATCAAAACTCCCGGAGTTTACCCATCTTTGAAAATAACCCAGCAACAACGATTTTAAACCAGTTTTTATAAAAACCGGTTGGTCCTATGATGTTTAATAAAGAGGACCTCTTTGTGTAAATTTGATCAGGGAACCATATTCTGGTACCAAAATTTAAAAAACAAAAACGGAACAAAAACTATTTGATTATAACGTAGGGCGCTCCCATCCCTACGTCCCTGGATGAATTTGAATTTGGACAATATCGTGAAATAATAACCTTTATTGATACTTAATAACGTACCATATCTCGTTGCTGCAGCATAAAAGGTTTCTGAAATATTGAATAAAAACCTACCTTCGAAGAGTTCTAGCTCTGCTAGGAAGCATTTGTGGACATATTTGTATAAACGTTTTCTCAGATTTTGGCATGTAGAATTTGAACCAGAAATGGCATTTCCTAATGCTCCATGTGTGTCTCTGGCTAGGCAGGAAAATTTGCAATACGTGGTTTTGCTTTGGCTTTCGGTTTGCGTTATTTATTTACTATGCGTCTTTACTTTACTATAATGTAAAATATTATCTTTTATCATAATCTGAGTGAGGTCAACTTAGACAATATATTGTGGTAAAAATTATTTGTGTAACGCGTCATGTGAAAGGAGCCCAGATCTCGACTGTAGTTTTCGAAATTAAGCGATTTTATGAAATCTTGGTGCTAAAGAAGCTTGAAATTTTCACAGATTTGGTTATTTCTACAGGCTTTTTTTTTTTTTTTCTCTCGAGAATTGGAAACCCACACGGGCTGCCCATCCCAACTTGGAATGGGTCTGAGTGTCAGCTTCTAACTAACTAAAACCCCTCTTCCTAGGGCTCATCTGTAAAGAATACTCCGAGGGCACTGCAGCCTCCTGGGCTTAGTCTTAGTTTGAACTGTTCATTTTAATACTCCTGTATCAGTGACAAGATGATACAGGTGAAAATTGGCGAGTTATGATGGTCTTCGGGTCTGGTTGTGTTTGCGTGTAGTTATTATTTTAACTCGCTCTACCCATTCTTTCCTGTGCCGTTGGCAGCAGGTCTGAGAAAATGGGCAGAGTGGTAGTTGGCAGGTCCATTGTCTTTTCCCGTTGATATTATGTCTTGCAGTCCAGATCCTGCAGTCGTATAATATGCTTTGTCAGCAACGGCTTCGCTATGCGGCGTTCCTCGCTAGTAACTACCCCAGTCAAGTCCTCGTCGCGCGCGACGTCGCTCTACTTCGGTGCTCTGTTCGTCAACAGCCTCGACATGCGGTGTCCCTTGATGGCCCATAACCCTGTCAAGTCCAGACCGCTAGCGACGTTGCTTCACTTCGCACCTTTGCATCACTTTAGTGAGGACCGCTGTAGCCTCCTTATTATAATGCATTTTTATCTGGAATGGACCTATTTTCCCATTCCTTCAACCTTTTGAGGGTTGCTCTCTCAGGCTATGCTTGTTGACAGCAACGGCCTCGGTACGCGGTATTTCCTAATGGTCCGTCACCCCAGTCAAGTACTCACGACGTTGATTCACTTTAGTAAGGACCGCTGTGGCCTCCTTACTATTATGCATGTTTATCTGTACCTTCAGCTGGAATGGGCCTATTTTTTCCCTATCCTTTCTGAGGGTTACCCTCCCCTGGCTCGGGAACCCAGACGAGAGACTCGGGCGCTTTGGAAGGTCCTTGGTGTTGACCGAAGTCACGGAGACCCCCTCCCCCAGGGGTGCGCCTGTGCCCCGAGGTTTGTTGCTAGTGGTCGCCCCCCCCCCCCCCGACCATGCGCCCCCTTGGCGCGCACAATACCTTGGGATTGGGGAAGTTTTTATGGTGGTACTTCATCCACGTGGTCAGGGTGGTGAAGCCAAGACCCCCGTGCCCTCCGAAGAGATGTACCCCTGACCTGGAGATGCACCTGGCAGGTGCTCAACCCCCACCCTCATGAAAGGATGGTACCAGGACAGGCTTATAAGATGGTTCTTTAGGAACACATAGATAGTAATTTGATGAGTCCTAGTGCAATTTCTGGCCAAAAAAGCCCCCAAAGTTGAAATGAAAAGGTTAAAGCTCATTTTCTCGATGTTATACCCATCTTTTCAATAAATTTTATAAAAAATCAAGGTGTTGGTCTGGTTAGATGCGGTTTGTCTAATTGCTTATTAAGGACATTTACGCAACTCCTATAGTGTTTATATTCTTATTTAAGGCTAGGATTTTGCAGAGTGAGAGGGAAATATGCGTTTATTTTTGGTTTATTATAAATATTTAAAAAATCGTAAATGGTATAATCTTTAAAATAATTTCAGATACTTCCCATTGCTCTAAGGAATACAACCATATATAGTTTTTATCATTAATTTTGTATATAGACAAATGCCATACTTTAATAATGAAATTAGGCACTATTTTCATTGACAAACTACGATATTTAAATATAACAGAAACTTATAATAAAAAATATATATAGTTGTATTCGTTAGATCAATAGCAAGTATCTAAAGTAGTTTTAAGATTATACTTTATGTAGTTTTTGAAATATTTGCAATAAATCGAAAATAAACGCATATTTCCCTCTCACTCTGCAAAATCCTAGCCTTAAAAATAATACACAGGCCGACAAAAAAAAAATATTGTTTTAGAGACGTGATCCTACCTATCTTTAGTAAAATTTTCCGCTGAATCCGAAAATGATAAAAAAAAAATTTCTGACGTATGGATTACCCCCCATACACCTTCAATTCTCCCAAAAATTAAAAAAATACAAACTAGCCGTCCAACCCACCTATCTTTGGTAAAATTTTCCACTGAATTCGAAAATGATAAAAAAAAAATCTGTCATATGGACTACCTCCCATACCTCAATTCCCCCCAAAAATTCAAAAAATCCAAACTGGTCATCCAACCCACCCATCTTTAGTAAAATTTTCCGTTGAATCTGAAAGTGATAAAAAAAGAAAATTTTTGAATTTTTTGGGGGAATTGAGTTTGTATGGGGAGTAGGGATTGCAATACCGGTTAGCCGGTTAACCGGTTAACGGGATAAAAAACACATGACGATAAGTACCGGTTATTTTAATTTTTTACCGGTTATTTCGGTAAAATCTGAACTTACATATGTCACGTATTCAACGTTTCTATTTATGTCAGTGACTAGTATTCACTAAATACAGAGTGACTCTCCCAACACTGAGCACTTTCAACAATAAATAAATTATATTACAAAAGGTAAAATCCAAACTCCAAGCCCTAAGAAATACAAGAGAGACATTGACAATATCTTGCGACAGGAAATTGAATATTTCACTGCCGCAAATATCCGTGGAATACATTTAGAAGTATGTTATTTCCAATTCTTATTAACTTATCGACCTACCAATATCGATTGAGAAAGAGCATCTTCAGCTGGTGGTATTCTATGCACAAATATCTGACGACTAACAGATATAGCTTTGAAAACTGACCCTTTTAACGGGCTATTCTTAAAAAATATTATATTTTTAGATTCGGTATTCAGTAAATGCCCTATTTGAGTTTATGTTTATAATTTTTGTTATTTAAGTTGATATTTTTGTTATTTGCCGAATAATTATTTATTTAAATTTATTTCATTTTTATTTTTGGCTTTTGATAAAAAACCTTTTGTTTGTTCATTATATTAATATACGTATATAAAAATGTTTTTTATTAAATTTAGATAATTTTGTACTCGGAAAAAGACAATTGCCATTTTTTCGCCACCCTAATCATTAATTCTAAAAATTACCGGTAAATACCGGTTAACCGGTTATTTACATTTTCATTTCGGTGTTCTTTACAGGCAAGTCTATAACGTTACTAATAATGTCCATAGCCTACTTAGTCATTTTCTTACGTCACGTTCATCTGACCCGGCTATTTTGAAAAAAATAAAAAATTGTTCACATCTCACTTATTTTTTGGAGAAACTATCAAAAAAATATAGTCATTTTATTTAAGATAAAAAAGTTTATGAGATTCACCCGGAAGTGATAATTTCATTACCATTGGTCTAAAAGTAGCTCACTTTTGTCAAATTTATGTGTACCGAGAATGAAGTTTTTAAATTCAAAAACAGTCAAAAAATTGGGAGCGTACATTGACTTGTGGCCACCCGGTATAAGTAAAACGAATATATAAAATATAATTTAAATAAAATAACAGCACATTATATTAATGTCAATTAAAAAGGAAAAACAACAGATTAATATAATCGCACAGATAAATATAATATAATATACAAAATCAGTCTCAATAATTATATGACAAAAGCAAAACTACTATATTAGAGTTAGTTGTATAGTTACATGTGCCTCTATTTTTATTTTGTATAATAATCGTTTATTTATTTTTGACCTACTAACTTTTACTGTTATGTGTATTATATATTATGTAATACTATTCTATAGTAGGTAAGCTTTTAGAAGGCAGAATATTTACTAGTGTAATATTTTATTGAACTCCTCTGTGCATTTCCTTAAATATTTAAGGAATAAAAAACCAGACTGCAACTAATGTTCCTTCGAGCGCTGGATTACGAACAACAAACCTGGCGGTGTTAAGTGCAATAACTATGTATTGCAACAAACACCAGCCGAAAGACTTATTCCCACTCAAAGGAGCTTTCGTGCCAGCCATTCCACACCTCTTGCAGATTGCAGTTTCGAGGAGTTGGCTCTCGTCAGTGCAAGGTAGGCCTGGAATGGGGGAATGGACCTGTAGCGCCTTCAACTTAGTCAAAAAAAATCGCCGTTTTATGGAAAATCTATGGATTTTGGTGAAAAATATCAAGAGAGCAAAGTTGTAGAGCATAAAATTTGTTGTCTTGACTTTGTTTTTTAGTTTCGCCGCTAGAGGCCTCGAAAAAAATATACATATAGACTTTGCACTTTTTTTTTTAGATTTTGAGCCAAGACTATGCATTTTTATGAAAAATTACATGAAAAAAAAGTTATTATATTATTATTATTCTACACAGGAATAGAATGTACTTTTTTTGCTAAAATTTAATTACGCATCTACATTTCTCCAAGAAATTAACGCACCACCAAAAAATAACCAAAAGTTTGAAGTTAATTTTTGTCTAGACCTCTTGTCCGATTTCGATGATTTTTTTTTTGTATGATAGCCTCTTTATTCAAGAATGTGAATGTTCTATTGTTTTTTCAAAAAAATTTTGTTTTATTTATTACAGGGTGTAACAATTGCGACGTGTTTTTTCCATTAAATTTTGTAACATCCTGTGGAGTTCAACAGTTACACCAGCAAGTTAGAACTTAAATCGTACTCTAGTCTTATCATTTCTTAACATTATTTTTTTTGATTCAGTTTATTATCTTCATTAATACCAGAAATACACAATTTTAAAGCATAACATGTTTTTACTTAAAGGTAATATCGAAACAGAAAATTAAATGGAAAAATTAACAAGATGCAAAGAAGGAATGTCAATAGCGCGTATTTCCTCTCTACCACGATTAACTTCTTGGCAACACCGATTCATACTCATACTCTCTTGATATTTTTCACCAAAATGCATAGTTTTTCCTCAAAATAGATAAAAAGGCGAAAAAACGCTAAAATTCATATATATGTATATATTTCTCAAAAACCACCCTTTTTTAGAACTGCGAGGGGTGAAAATCATGTTTAGACAACCCAAATACTTCACTTTTTACAACTCTCATAACTATGGGAAAATTTTCTTCTTAATTTTTCCTACTGGGTCTCATTCCAGTCATTCCATGCCTATCTTGCACTGACAAGAGCTAACAGCTCAAAACTGCAGTCTTCTAGTGGTGTGGAGTGGCTGGCATGAGAGCTCCTTTGAGTGGAAATGAGGCTTTAGCGTTTTGTGACAATACATAGTCATTGCACTTCAAGCGACCAGGGTTTTAATTCGTAATCCAGTGCTCGGCGGGGTATTAGTCCGGAGAATAGCTGCTGGTTGCAGTCTGGTTTTTTATTTCTTATATATTTAAGGAAATGTATAGAGGAGTTTGACAAAATATTACACTAGTTATTACTGTTCTATGTTTGTAATCTATTATTTGACTTATTTTATCCAATATTTGTAATTTGCTTACGGAGTCAATAAAGAATGTATGTATCTATAATTTTATGAACCATTTTAATATTTTCCACAGTACTAACTCTCATTTTGTTTTAGGCAATAAATAATTCGAACTTCAGATACACGGGTGCCAGGTTATGTTGGTACGTCGAACAAAACTGTCCAGAATTTAGGGCTGAATTACATTTAAAATGTAAAAAGCAACTTGAGGATAATGTTAATAAACAAAATGTACTTTTGTTTATTGCAGAATTGTATACACAACTACCCCACTTGACTGTTTATGGAGCTTTACTAATCGACTCTTTTAAACAGTTGCTATCCAAAGGTGGTAATGAAAACATTAAATGCATTTGTCAAGCTTTAAAGGTAAATTCTAATTATACATAGTGCAACATGAACTTCTAATGTAAATAACCTCATCATGTAAATGAAGATGACCTTTAATATACTTTGTCAGTAGGCATACCTCGGTTACTGTTTAACGACTTCACTGTGAATCAGAAATTAAAGCATTTTGACATTAATTAAAATAAACCAATCAGTGATCAATAAAAATAATAAGTTAAGCTATTGGAGCTGACATCATTAATGTTGCCGAAAAACTTAGGACGAGCTCCAACAGAGTGTTACCTTCAATCGGTAACAATAAGCAAATGTCAGATATCGACATTTGGGCATTCGCCGGCCACACTGCAGTGGAGACGGGCTGGGTTTAAAAAAAATGAATGTAGGGTTGAGCGCCAAGTAAATTTTAGTTCTTGTCAAATGCCTCAATAAATCTAGATTTTGTCCCCCCTCAAACTTACTAAACAGGGACACAAACACATAAAAAAAAAATGACAAATCTGCTACTACTATTATTTGAGTTAGTTTACACATTACAATTCAATGCCAAGGATAAGTTTCCGAGACTGACACTCAAAAGTCTAGTTTTCAGCTAATCTCATATATATACTATTATTATAATCTCAAAAATATTTACAAATATCTCTTCCAACGAATGTTACGCAAAACTATTACGCAATATCAACACTAGATATTTAAGACAATGTAATCGCAAGTTTAAAAAATATATATATATATTTGAACTAATAAGTTTACTAAATGAGCAGAAATTAGTTACGTATAATGGTTAAATCGTAGAACCAGAAATACTATGGTTTTAATGTAGCTTAAGCTTAAGCGCAAGAAAACACACCAACTTAATATTGCTGAAATAAGAAAATGTGTTAGTTAAAACTAACTTCCGCTGTACACATTATATATTGATTGGAAAAGAAAGCGATATTACCTAACTACAAATTTAATTACTATGTTATATTTAGACACATTAATCAGAGCGTTGTCCGACCAACTTTATATACTAAAAAAAATAAGCAAAATATATTTACGCAAAAGAAATAAAACTTATAGTATATGACTTAGCTGTCTGTCTGTCACCATCCAGTTAATCCATGTGGGAGTGAAACTGTCCTCCAAGGAGATTATATGGGGGACCAAGGAATATTTAAAATGTGTCCACGCAGGAGTTTCCGAACCAAGGAGAGACAAGACTGCCGCTATGGTTGGTGGAGTAGCCTCCCCATTATAATCAAGAAAATCTCAAATTAAGAAACATCTACAAAATGTAGCTATTACATATCTTCAACGAAGGGTCTTGTATTCCTATTTTCTTAAAAGAAAAACAACAAATTCCACTGCGACCAACGATTATGAATAGGATAATGTATCCAAGGATTAGTCACTACTAAAATACATAGAAAATGCCCCATTAAAAATCTCCCAGACCATGTGCCATCAGGTATACTTACAAAATTGCCAATATGATCCCTTTAAAAGGTGTGATTTGAAAAATACATAAAAAATTCAAAACTACAATTCAACAACTTCAAATCACAATTTATTACTGTACGAAAATGAATCCCTTAGAAAGGATGACGCTTGGTCAAAATGTTTTCGTTTCAGTAGCTTCAGCAAAAATAATGAATACCATCGTGGCAGTTATCAGCGGAAATTTCAAAAAAAATTGGTACAAAAAGGGATAAATCTTGTAAAAACTGTCCTAGTATGTGGTGCAACCAGGAATACATTTCTGTAATTTAACATACAAGATCTCTGAAGTGATGCTAATGCCCCAGAGATGTCGCCACACAAATCATTATTTTCCAATTAATTGTTCACATAGGAATAACATAACAATTAATAACCATATATTTTAAATATGTCCATATACTTTAAATAAAGAAAAGCTATTGCCATAATAGGATTGATTTATTAAGGAATTCTTTTATCTAGATGAACTTTTAAAAGTAATGGGAAAATTGCGATCTAACTGGTAACTTGTTGGTGACACTGTCAAAACGTCAATAATATTGACATCGAATCCGTCAAAACTGGAAATTCAAACTAGCTAGAAAATAAGGCGAAAAATGGAAAAATACAATGGAAAAGATAATACAATACTAAGCGATATTTTCCCGACGCAAAACGGTAGGTGTACTTGTTCTCAATGACATTCTTTTGCTCCCTGAACCGTTTTATCCACATTCAACAAATGACCCAAACATTTGTTTATTACACCAGATACCCATCATGACCACTCTCTGAAGACATATACAGGAGGATGCAGCCAGGGATGGCAGTGATTATTATGATATTATATCCCAGTTATTCAACAGGCTGTCTGGACTCATATCCGACTAGAAGGATCCCACACATTTGACAAAGTTATTGGGCATTCACAAGCACTCAAGTTAAATGTGTACAAGGCTCTGAGTACGAAGATCAATGAGCACAAGACCAGGTGAAGCCACCGAATGAAAAGCAAACAACGGTAAATTGGGATTCACACGTCCGATCTCGTTGCAGGACCTCCTTGCACAACCACACTTTCGTTACCTACTTATCAAAACATAGAGAAATTGTGTTATAACTTCAATTCAGAAGGGTTTAAAAATACTATGACGTGGCGAGTCAAATATACCGTCACAGACCTCCCTTGCTTGAGGAAAATTTCCTCAAATTTTCACCAGCGCTAGCTGGCACTAGACGTGTTCTGAAATGATTGTTGTTTCTTAAGCATCGGTAAGTTAATCAATAAGGTGTCCCGGTCACCATGAAACTAACGTAGAACATTTAAATTTAATAAGGAGCTTAAAGCATTTGATATTGGTTCGCTCCGAGGCTATTGTGCCTGCCACTGTGTGTGAGCGCTACATTTTCGCTTCAACGCTACCATTGGCGTTAGGTGGATTTTCATCAGCATAAGCAGACTTCAAGTCTTTAGCATTCCAAATTCCTAGTGATTCTCCCTTTTCATCTCGTAATTCATAAGTCCATGGGGAGAGACGTTTCTTAATATAATATGGTCCCACAAATCTCGGAGCTAACTTTTTCGTAAAATAATTGACAGCATCTGACTTTACAAAATTTTTCTTCCATACCAGCTGGTTAACCCGAAATTGTTCATTTCGCCTTCTTAAATTGTATGTTTTCTCACTTTTCTTCGCTGCTATGTCTAACTTTTTCCGTTACTTCTTGAAATACTTTTTAAAACCTTCTTGTCTGTCCTTGCATTGCTCTTCACTCTCGTCCTTTTCTACGTTCGTCTTCCTTGCATAGTCATCACCATGTAGCGTCATATTTCTGCCAAAGTTGATAAAATATGGGGTGTGATTAGTAGATTCATGTTTAGCGGTTCTAGTAGCGAAGGCAACTTTTGATAAATTGACGTCCCAAGTCCTATGATTTTCCGAAACATACATTGCTAGCATGGTTTTGATAGTTTTATTATAGCTTTCTGTGGGGTTGCATTGCGGATGATAATATGAATTGTATCGAATCTTGACCCCATACTGATCTGTCAATTTTTGGAACTGACGAGATCGGTACTGTTGCCCGTTATCACACAGTATTAAGCGAGGCGTGCCGAACATCAAGAATACCTCCTCCTCGATTTTCTTGACCATCATGTCCATAGAAGCCGATCTTAAAGGAAATACTATGGCAAACTTACTAAACAGATCTGTCACGACAAGGATATATTGGTGCCCACGGCTAGACCTCGGCAAAGGACCGATAAGATCCGTCGAAATGATCTCCCAAGGAGAGCGTGCTCTAGGCTGAACAGTCATCAGGCCCTTTGGGCCTTTAAGTTCTGGCTTATGTTCAGCACAGGTGACACAGCCCCTTACATATTTAGCAACGTCATACCTACATTTCGGCCAATAATACTTTTCAGTAACCCGATAATACGTTTTAAAAACACCCGTATGTCCACTTGTTGGAGGATCATGAGCAGCCGAAATAATATTTTTCCTAAGATCCTCAGGTACCACTTGTTTCCAACAATCTGACGGGGAAGTTAACTCTATATAACTCGGTTTCACATGCTTATATAACTTTCCCTCAGATATCCTCCAGCTTGGGAACTTTAGAGGTTCATTTAGGACCTTAGCAAACATACCACGATACCACCTATCCGAAGTAGAATCACTCACGACCGTACTTTCTACCGTATCTATCACAGGTACCGATCTCGACAAGGTGTCTGGGACAATATGCTCTCTGCCTTTTCTAAGAATTATTTTAAAATCGTATTGTTGCAGACGTACTGCCCACCTTGCAAGACGTCCTGTGGGATCTTTCAAATTTTGTAACCATACTGGTGATTGATGGTCAGGAATTACAGTGAATGGTACCGCTTCGATGTATTGGCGTAGGCGCTCGATAGACCATAATACAGACAAGCATTCACGTTCAGTGGTGGAATAGTTACGCTCCTGCCTGGTCAAGGATCGACTAAGGTAGCATATAACCCGATCACCATCAGGATGTGGCTGTGAAAGCACTGAGCCGATGCCATACCCTGATGAGTCGCACTGAATGACAAACGGGAGGTTGTAATCTGGGCAGCTAAGTACCGGAGCTGAGACAAGACCCTCTTTGATTCTATGAAATGCCTCCCCACATTGCTGCGTCCAGTTAAATTTCCTAGACTTCCTTAGGAGTGCAGTAAGTGGGGAGATAATGGTAGCAAAATCCGGAATAAACCGCCTGTACCACGAAAAGGTTCCGACAACCCTCCGTACCTCTCGTACGGTAGTAGGAATAGGTAGCTGCAACATGGCTTTTACCTTATCGGAATCGACATGCAGGCCATTCTTATCAACAACATACCCGAGGTATTTCATTTCCGGACGGCAGAATTGGCACTTTTCCCAACTAACAGTGAGCTTTGCCTCTCGTAATCTTCGGAGGACCTCTTCCAAAACAGCTAAATGCTCCTCGAATGTTTGCGTTACCACCACCACATCATCTAAATAAACAAAGACATGTGGTTCCAAGTCAGCACCGAGAACGCGGTCGATGAGCCTTTGCCAAGTGGCTGGTGAGTTGTGCAAACCAAAGGGCATTCTTTTGAACTGGAATAACCCCCTACCAGGTACCGTAAAAGCTGTGTACGCACGTGAAGCTTCTGTCACTGGGACCTGCCAATATGCCGATTTAATGTCCAAAGAGGACAGATAGTGCGCCTCTCTTAATTTGTCAAGAGTATTCGTGATATATGGGAGAGGGTAGCTATCCCGCTCTGTAACAGCATTTAGTTTCCGGTAATTGACACAGAAACGGTAGCCCCCATCCTTTTTCTTTACGAGTAAAATGGGCGATGACCACCCACTTTTCGACCTTTCAACGATTCCGTTCTTTAACATGTCTTCAAGTTCACGGTCAATGTGTGCTTGGATTACCGGCGATACTGGATAGTAGCGTTGCTTAATGGGTGGTGATTTGGTGACTATAACGTGCTCCGCAAGATCGGTGCAACCTAACACATTTCCCATTAACGACTTGTTCCTATCCAACAAAGCTTGTAATCGTGTCTCCTGTTGAGACGTCAAAACAGTCTTACCCCCAAGATGATCTACTTCATCCACGCATACCGGCTGGTCTGAGAAATACCACTCATTGTGACGCAGATCGGGAACAATTCCCATATGTCGCCAAAAATTCGTACCTAAAATTAACGTATGCGGTAGTTCGGGTACCACCAACACTTTAATTAATTTGACCCGATCCCTGACACAAAAAGGAATTTCACAAGTACCAACACTCTGTACATATTCACCATTAGCAACCGTGCATTTAAGTCTTTCAGTCGTGTCAAGATTAATACCTAAATCTTTTACAAGAGTCCATCCTTTACTACCGATGATAGTAGAGGAAGCTCCCGAATCGAGCAACCCTAATAATGTCTTACCCATGATATTTACTTTTAGATAAGGCGCTCATCATTCTGGGCGTGTTCCAGAATGAAGTCTAAAACTGGCTTAAATCTATTGGTCGATTCCCGAGGCTCAACGCACTTAAGTCGATCACTTAAGAGCGTCTTAGCCCGTTTCCCTTATTCGAGCATGTAGGGCAATTCTTAACTGTCACGCCTTCTTTCTTACATTTAAAACAAGCAAGTTTTCTAGGCAAGGCGCAACCAATAGCCCGATGTCCGGGTTGGTTACAATTGTAACAAGTGACGACTTTGCGAGGGGCACTAACACTTGCTTGCTCTGGAGGTGACCTTTCGATTGCATCCATGTTTGTGGATACGTCTACATATGCTAGGTCTCTTTCCAGTGCGTTATTTCGGCGTGGAGAGGGTTCTACATAATTTTTAATCATGTCCCTCCTAGCCTCCATGCTCCGACACACAGCACGAAGATCCGCAAGTGTTGTTGGCATAGGATCGTTAAGACGTTCGAGGTAGTACGGGTGAAGATTTTTCAAAATGATCTTTAACTTTGCTTCTTCGGAGATTGGGCACCGTAAACGATTAAAGTAGCTTGACATAATCGCGAGATATACGCCGATAGACTCGGAGGAATGTTGCGTTCTCTTTTGGAGTTCCTCGAACAACTCGTCTTCGTAATTTGAGGTCAAATATTCTTTCCTAAATTCCATAACCAGTTCATCCCAACTATTTACTCTTCCCCGACAATCCTTATAAAACTGGTAGGCCTTATCGGAGAATAAGTCAATCCCCGAACTCAATAAAGCGTCCTTGGGGAAGTTATGAGCTGTCCGAAGTTCCTCCACACGTTCGAAGAAAGCATTTACAGACATACCGGACCTTTTATCTCCTGAGAATTTCTGAAGGTTCCACTTATGTGGTGGAATCATTTTACCTGTGTCCACGTTTTGACTATGGGGATTTACAGCGGGAGGTTGATTCACGTTCCCCAATGAAGATGATCTCGACACATTTGCTAACCCGCTCTGGAAGGTGTTTACTTCAACTTGTCTCTCCATGAAGCTCAATGCCGGTGGTGTACTGCTTTCTTTACCTTTTTCAAATTCTTCAATTTTGTTATTGAATTTTTCCATTAACGTCAGAGCAATGGCAGTTACCTCTGATTTCTTCTTCCGTTCATCGGCATCCTTGCATGCCATGTTATCCAATCTTCCCAAAGTGTGATTAAATTTCGTTTGAATCTTCAAAGCCTCATTACTTCCTTTACCATTACTAAACTGATCAACCAACACCATTAGACTTTCTAATTTTTTCTTAAGTTCGTCATAATCTTCCTGAAAAGTAAACGGGTAGTCAGGATACTTCAAACTGTCTCCATCTCTCTCTAAATGTAGTGCTTGAGTTAACCGACGACGCATTTCCTCACAGTTGCCTGTCGCTACCCCCCGTATTGTTAATTCATACTCAAGTTCATCTTTTTTAAGTCTATTTATAAGCATTTTCCGCGCCATTTTTATAATATAATTTCACCCTGTATATGTAATAAAAATATAAAATAAAACTTTGTTAATTACTTGTCGTTCTTATAAAAGTCAACCAATCGACAAACCTTTTGCTATCTCCAGACAATCAAAATATTTAGAAGAGTCAAAAGTCAAAAATGTTTAAGTAAATTGAAAATATCTCAACAAATATTAGCTGAATACTATACTTTTACTAGTCAGGCCCCACGTTGGTACCGCCACTAATGTTACCTTCAATCGGTAGCAATAAGCAAATGTCAGATATCGACACTTGGGCATTCGCCGGCCACACTGCAGTGGAGACGGGCTGGGTTTAAAAAAAATGAATGTAGGGTTGAGCGCCAAGTAAATTTTAGTTCTTGTCAAATGCCTCAATAAATCTAGATTTTGTCCCCCCTCAAACTTACTAAACAGGGACACAAACACATAAAAAAAAATGACAAATCTGCTACTACTATTATTTGAGTTTATTTACACATTACAATTCAATGTCAAGGATAAGTTTCCGAGACTGACACTCAAAAGCCTAGTTTTCAGCTAATCTCATATATATACTATTATTATAATCTCAAAAATATTTACAAATATCTCTTCCAACGAATGTTACGCAAAACTATTACGCAATATCAACACTAGATATTTAAGACAATGTAATCGCAAGTTTAAAAAATATATATATATTTGAACTAATAAGTTTACTAAATGAGCAGAAATTAGTTACGTATAATGGTTAAATCGTAGAACCAGAAATACTATGGTTTTAATGTAGCTTAAGCTTAAGCGCAAGAAAACACACCAACTTAATATTGCTGAAATAAGAAAATGTGTTAGTTAAAACTAACTTCCGCTGTACACATTATATATTGATTGGAAAAGAAAGCGATATTACCTAACTACAAATTTAATTACTATGTTATATTTAGACACATTAATCAGAGCGTTGTCCGACCAACTTTATATACTAAAAAAAATAAGCAAAATATATTTACGCAAAAGAAATAAAACTTATAGTATATGACTTAGCTGTCTGTCTGTCACCATCCAGTTAATCGATGTGGGAGTGAAACTGTCCTCCAAGGAGATTATATGGGGGACCAAGGAATATTTAAAATGGGTCCACGCAGGAGCTTCCGAACCAAGGAGAGACAAGACTGCCGCTATGGTTGGTGGAGTAGCCTCCCCATATAAAGACCCTTCATAATCAAGAAAATCTCAAATTAAGAAACATCTACAAAATGTGGCTGTTACATACCTTCAACGAAGGGTCTTGTATTCCTGTTTTCTTCCTTTAAAAGGTGTGATTTGAAAAATACATCAAAAATTCAAAACTACAATTCAACAACTTCAAATCACAATTTATTACTGTACGAAAATGAATCCCTTAGAAAGGATGACGCTTGGTCAAAATGTTTTCGTTTCGGTAGCTTCAGCAAAAATAATGAATACCATCGTGGCAGTTATCAGCGGAAATTTCAAAAAAAATTGGTGCAAAAAAGGATAAATCTTGTAAAAACTGTCCTAGTATGTGGTGCAACCAGGAATACATTTCTGTAATTTAACATACAAGATCTCTGAAGTGATTCTAATGCCCCAGAGATGTCGCCACACAAATCATTATTTTCCAATTAATTGTTCACATAGGAATAACATAACAATTAATAACCATATATTTTAAATATGTCCATATACTTTAAATAAAGAAAAGCTATTGCCATAATAGGATTGATTTATGAACTTTTAAAAGTAATGGGAAAATTGCGATCTAACTGGTAACTTGTTGGTGACACTGTCAAAACGTCAATAATATTGACATCGAATCCGTCAAAACTGGAAATTTAAACTAGCTAGAAAATAAGGCGAAAAATGGAAAAATACAATGGAAAAGATAATACTAAGCGATATTTTCCCGACGCAAAACGGTAGGTGTACTTGTTTTCAATGACATTCTTTTGCTCCCTGAACCGTTTTATCCACATTCAACAAATGACCCAAACATTTGTTTATTACACCAGATACCCATCATGACCACTCTCTGAAGACATATACAGGAGGATGCAGCCAGGGATGGCAGTGATTATTATGATATTATATCCCAGTTATTCAACAGGCTGTCTGGACTCATATCCGACTAGAAGGATCCCACACATTTGACAAAGTTATTGGGCATTCACAAGCACTCAAGTTAAATGTGAACAAGGCTCTGAGTACGAAGATCAATGAGCACAAGACCAGGTGAAGCCACCGAATGAAAAGCAAACAACGGTAAATTGGGATTCACACGTCCGATCTCGTTGCAGGACCTCCTTGCACAACCACACTTTCGTTACCTACTTATCAAAACATAGAGAAATTGTGTTATAACTTCAATTCAGAAGGGTTTAAAAATACTATGACGTGGCGAGTCAAATATACCGTCACAAGAGCCGAATCGCAGATGCGAGTGAGAGATAGGTGAATAGTTTCTAGCTATGGATGAGAAAGTGTGTTGTTGCCAAGTCTATAACGAAAGTAATATTAGTTTACTGTGTTAGAATACACACAATAAAAGTGGTCACACAAGTCATAACATTAAGACAATATAGGACAAATATTCAGAATTGATACACTACAGAAATACGCGACAGTGAATAACAAACAAGAATAAAAGTATTAATAAATTATCTAAATCAATTATTAAAACAGTTAAGCAAAGGGTAAGAATACCTAACAAATATTACCCAAGTTTTGCGAATTTCAATTTTTTCTTCTCACCCCTTAAAAATTACCGCTACAAAGTGTCATATTTGGATAATGGGAAATCGTGCCACTAGAGTGAAAATTAAATATTATAATAACATCAGCTTTTATTTGGATCAAAAATCACATTCCCAAGAATACAATATTTACATAAATAATACTTACTAAAGCAATATTTTACACGTAATAAAGTGATTTTACATAATAACTCCTTATACTAAAACATTTCGGTAATCATTTCTTTATTTAAGTCGATAGAATGCTTGCGTTATTCGGTAACAACTTGAACTATAAATTGGTGATACTCTTCATCTTTTGTGAATATTTTGTTATATTCATCTATTAATTCAATACCTCTCTCAGTTGTATTGTTTATAAATTTTAACTTTTTAGCGATTTCAAAGCCATTTTTGTACTGTTGATTGGGCGTCCTAGGTTTGAAAATCGTCATTAAGAAACTCGGTAGAGAGGTTAAACCTTTAAAAACAAATTTTTTTTTCCGAAGAAATAAAGTCATATTTCTACATTCATTCGAATTACTAAATTTAAACTATTTATTGCCTTCTTCAAATAAGTCTTCTTTAGTTAAGGCCTTAACCATCCTTTTTTAACATCTATTGAAATCTCATCATCAATGAAAGAAGCAGAAGCTTCAGGAGTTAAATACCACAAATTATTTTGAATTGTATCACAACATAAAGTCTTCTCTTTATTAAAGGTACCAATATAATAGTGCATCATAAAATTCAGTTGCTTGCTCTCTTCGTATCGAATTCTCTAAAACTGGTATTCCTAGTATTTGTTTTTTTATTTCTACTTGTAATTATTAGAGTCTGCCGTGTTTCTCAGCACAGTTAAATCCTTAAGTTTTCCATTCCTGTGGCTAGCAAATAAGATTCTTCAAAACCACCTGTGAAAATTTATACCTTAACTGCCAATACTGCTTAAAAACCGAAGTGAGACTGCCTTCACTGCCAACTAGATTGCCACGACTGCGCAAAAGGTTACCTTCAAGATTGCGATATTACCGTCATGCAATGCTTCGAACTCAAAACCTTCTCAAGTGCTATTAATGCTTTTAAAGTAGGCGTAAATCAGTCTGATGAAGAAGAAATGCATTCCGAAGAGATGTGACAGGCAAAGACAATAGTCAAACCCTACTCTCCAAATCAACAAAGAAATTTTCAAAGAAACCCTCCTATATCCCTGGAGAAATAACCATTAAACAAGGCATTAACCAGCGTTTGTTCATGTACCCCCCCCCCCCACTCCTCTCCAAGGAAAAGGAGAATGACAACACTTACGTTTCATCTGTCTCCTGTCTCTATGTGTGGCCACTCACGTGCTTGTGACTTCTATACCATCATCGGGATAATAATTTATTTCACCATTTTGTGATATTTTCTTTATACCCTTACCCATTCATTTGGCCCTTCAAAGCAGCATCAGAGCGATTCTATTTGATTACTATCCAAACCCCGTTGCAAGTTGTTGAGATTTAGTAATTAAAAAGGAAGGAAAAGGCTTACTAATTAATTACTACATATTATATGAAGTCACATGTTTTCTGTTCTTTCATATTTTCGGAGTAGTTGTTACTATTTGTTGTAAAAGGAGTCGGATGACGTTTAACAAACATTACAAGATTCAGATAATATAATGACGGGACAGTTAAAAGGTTGTGCTCTTTAAATAAAGGCTTGCAAGAAGATATCTTGTACATGCACTTTAAGATGCGTTTTTGTGTTGCAAATCTTTTTTTGGCATGTACTGAAGAAGCCCAGAATATTATACCATATGTAATAATAGATTGAATGTAGGAAAAGTAAAATGCTCTCAGCGATTCAATAGACAATAGATCTCTAAGCATCCTCAACACTCCACAAGCAGTATTTAATTTAGAATTTATTTATTTATTTATTTGCTAGTTCCTTTAGGATCATTATAAGAATGACATTAGTTTGTCTAAAAACATACAAAATCTTATAAAACTTAAACTCTAAAGGAAGTGGCACAATAGTAATGGGGTTGTGCCTGTTGAGTATTTATTACCAAATAAATAAATAAATAAATAAATAAATAAATATTAAAAGGAAGATTTACACTAAAAATTACAAATTACAAATCCAGTGGTAAGTCAACTAAAGACGGCAAATTTCAAGAAACCACATTCTCAATACTGCACCGGCACGATTGAACCAGGGAATATCTCAAAGTTGAAATTACTCAATGAAGTCACATGTAAAGTATTCGGCCAGGTTGTAGAAACTATACCTTAATAATAGAATTTTAACTTTATTCTTGAATTCGGCTACATTGTTAGTAAGTTTAAGGTGATTAGGTAGGGTGGTTATATGTTTTTGTTAGCAAAATATAGCTACTATTTGCAGATAGCGAAAGCCTGTGTTGAGGTAGACGCAGCATATTACTGTAACGTAGGGTATAATTTGGCACGGTATTACCTGTTATAGTGACTTTGTGAAAGTTGTTCCTGATATAAATTACATATAGCAGAATGTATAATGACATAACAATGAGGATTTTAAGCTCCTTTTGTGCCTATTATCTTTTTTTGAGCAACCAACATCTCATTTATTCTATTGGCATTGCCCCAACTAATTCAGAGCAGGGTTTACATATGCATTGTAATATGATGACAAAGTATTATTAATGTTGACGTAAGATCTGAGTTTCCAGATTACAAAGCAGTTAAGCAAGAGTTTTTTAGGATAGCATCAATTTGATGATAACCTACTATACACCAGAACACCTTAAATACATGGTAATCCCAGATGAGGGCGTTGTCCATTATGACTCCCAAAAATGTTGTAATTTCTGCATTAGGTATTGATCTAAGATCAAGCTTTATGTATAGAGATTCAGTTACATTTCTGTTTTTTGAGAATGTAATGAGTGAAGTCTTGTCAGTATTTAATTTAAGACAGTTTTCTTCACATCATTGTGTCATTTTGTTTACAATATGTGAGGATTCCTGCGACATTGTCAAATGGTTGGGATAAGTTAAGATGACTGATGTGTCATCAGCCAATTGGAAAATTGAATTGATGCCCAGGCTATTGCTTAAATTATTTACATATAAAAGAAAAATGAGCTGGCCCAGTATTCATCCTTGTGGGATACCTTGCATTATTCTTCTTCTTCTGTGGAGTAGTGTTGATCAATACTTACAATTTGATGCTTTTTTTTGTGAGGGGAATTATGACAACCGCCGCTTGGCCCTCTCTTTCTTTGTCAACCTACACATCCCGGAACTGTCTAAACATATCTTCAGATTGCGTGGTTTGTCCTAATAGACCACAAGACCATGCTAAATTTTTAGGGAGTCATATGATACCGCTTGTAAAGGTATAATTTTTGTAGTCCTACAGAAATAAATCACTTTGAGTCATATGCCGTACATTTTAGGTGGGACATGGGAAAGCCGCGGAAAAGTGAAAATCGTAACCCACGGGGGTTGCATTTTTTCAAACGATCCTGTACGGCTTACGTTTATTTGGACTCTATTTATATCTGTGACTCTTAAAAAGAGAATACCGTACAAAAATAATGGGACAGAATTACAGGAATAATTTTTGTTTTCCGAAAAGTGACCTCCATGTACTGAGGTGATACGATACCTTACGGCTTTTATGAAATTCGATTTTTATATTAACAAGGATGAACTTCTTTGCTATGCCGTACAAATCAGTTGGACCATGGGGTGGCAAACGCGAAATCAACCCTCTTCCTAGACATGTCTTCAGGGACCGAAACCGAAATTAATTTCGGTTAAGGTTAAATAACGTATACCATTTTCAGTTTTCATAGCAGCGAAAATTTGGTTTTCATTTACGGTTTCGGTTTACAGATCTGCGGCAATTCGGCTTCTATTAGAAGAAATTAGTAATTATGGTGCGGTTTTCAGTTTCGATTTCGGCTTTTAGCTTTTTACTTGCCTTTTACCTTATATAATCTTTATAATGGACGAATCGACTTAGATATGGTTTTCACCATACAATTTGGTATTTCTACATCATGGTTTAAAGATTTGAATTTTTTATTTCAACCATATTTTTTGAACTTTAATGTCGTAAGTACGGTGCAGATTTCGGTTTCGGTCCCTGCATCTCTTGGATCATATTTTCCTCGTTTGTAATGACTTCCGTATGCCTCCTACTTCTTTCCCTTTCCCACCTTGGGCAGTTAAATAGGGTATGTTGACGTCATCTTCCTGCCCACAATAGATGCAGTTTACGTTCCTAGCCTTTTCTATGCGGCATGTGTATTGTCCTATCAGCACTTGTGCCAGGTAGTATTCCACGTTTCTATGCTTGCATTCCAGCCATATTTATAAGACCGGGATAAGAGTCTTTGTCCAACCCGCCAGCCTTTCCTCCTCGTTCCATTTGCCAACTTCTTATAGTTACCACCGTTTTCTCCTCTCTTTGCTTTTTTGTATGCCCCTCTCCAAATTCATGTAACCTCCTTCTTTCCATGACCAACAGGTCTATAGGTGGTACTCCTGCCACTACCTGCACTGCACGTGTCGACGACGTCCTGTACACTTCTATCACCCTGAAGAGCATTTTCCGCTGGATCCTCTTCAGCATCATTCCGTGTCTCTCTATCCTTAGCCCCATCTGACAACGTTTTAGAGCCTATTTTTGAATTCAGGGTCCTCTGCCATGGTTATTGAGAAGGCTATATACTCTGTTTTTGTTATGTTTAGTGACAGTTTAAAGGTGTTTAACCAGTCTTTAATCTTTTGCATGTCTTCTTGGGCCTGTTTTTGTGCCATTTGCCAACTGTCACCACTAAATATAATGACAGTGTCATCGGCGTAAGATATGAATTTTCCTTTTATTTTCATATTGGTGAGCCCATATATTCTCATTCTTATGGGGGACATTAACATTAATTTTTTATGTGAAAATTCAAATGAAGCAAGAAAGTCGATTCTGTTTTAGCAAGTTTTAACCTAAAACAAGTTATCAATAAACCTACAAGAATACCTAAAGAAACTGAATCATTGATTGATGTTATATGTATTAGTTACAATTTAGATTTCGAATCCTGTGATACAATAGGCATGCATAATAACACAGATCATATGTTCGTTTCCTGTAAACTTAAATTTTAATTAAAAAAAAGACGAACCTAGTAACCAGTAAAGAAATTATAATAATTTTAACTTAGAACACTTTAATTTGATGCTAGGCGAATACATATATAAAACCAAGGCAATCAAGGATATTAATGTAAAAACAAATATTTTTAATCAAGCTATTTTATCACTCTTTGAGGTTGACGCCCCTATATGTTCAGTAAGAATTAAAAGAAACTATAAACCCTGTATCAGCATCAATATTAAAGAAATGATTAAAAAGACAGATAAAGCCCACAAAAATTATTCAAAAACAGAAACAGATAGAGCTAGAGAAACTTATGTGATATTAAGAAATTATATTAAAGAAGCAATTATCCATTCCAAGAAAAAAAAAAGCATACATACAATTTGTAGTTGATAAAAAAAAAACAATGCTAATCTATTATGGACAAACATTTCTCAGTGAGGTGTGTGCCAAACAAAAAAATAAATCTAATAGTTTACCTGTAGAACTTTCAGACCCTAACCAATTAAACGATTATTTTTTAAATGTCGCAAGGTAGTCTAAGGCAGATACTGACACCCTGACTTATTTTAACAATAACTATTTGAATCGGGATATTAAATTTACTTTTACAGAAATAAATCATAATGATATTTACTCAGAAATAAAAAATATTAAATCTGAAGCCACAGGGAGCGTTAACATTAATTTAAACATGATTAACTTAATAATTCCTCATTGCATTGATATACTGCAGAATATATACAATGAATCTTTGGAACACGGCATCTTTCCAGACATGTGGAAATCTGCTAATGTTCTACCTATCCTAAGATATCCATTCCTTTAACCCTAAATGACCTGCGTCCTATTTCAATAGTACTGTCATTTGGCAAAATATCGTATCTACTAACTTAACTAGTTATTTAAATGCCTATGACATTTTACCTGTCGTTCAATCAGGATTTAGAAAAAAGCATAGCACTTCCACTGCTCTTCTAAAGGTATTAAATGACATATCATTGGATTTGGATAAATCAATTCCATCAATATTAATCCTATTAGACCAAACTAAGGCATTTGACTTGGTAAACCCTGATTTATTAGTAGCAAAATTGAAGTTTTCCATCCCAATGGATGACTGGGGCCGGCAATTCAGAATTACCGAAGGCAGTTTTTAATATTTCAGCTCTTTCTTCGCGGATGCGTTGTCTAGAGCGCTGAAGTGTGGTTCTGCTGATGGACAAAGATGTGGTGTCATGTCCTAGTGCTTCTGCTACTGCCGTCAAAATATGGACTCCATACCTGTCGCTTATTTTGCAAGCATCAAATGCAGCGGCTATTTTTGGTGTGATGATGTTACATGTTCCATACAATCTCCTCTTTTTTGGCTGTGACGGGCCACGCTGGTCTTGTAACAACTCTTCTTGGGCTTCGATTATTTCATCTTCATTTTCGTTGGAGTCGGCTGAATTACTACTTGATGATGGACAGGTGACTGTTTCCTCTAATCTAGCTTTTTCTTGTTGACTTCGTTGCATTAGTTCGGATAATTTCTGTAATTTCTCCTCAGCTGATTTTTCTTGAGAAGCAAGTTGGTAATCAATACCATGCATAATTCCAGGACGTCCCTTTTTTCTTTGGTTAATTAAAAACTGCTTATCTTCATCTATTTTCGTCAACTCCAATGCATTTGCATGAGAAATGTCAAAAAGATCGTCCAATTTTTCAACGAAATTTTTTTCTTTACTCCCGCACTGGCCCTTTTAGCCGATTTTTGTAAGTTCCTCCACTCTGCATTAAGTTTATCTAGTTGTTTAACACAATGAAAATCCTGACGTGTCGGAATGCGAGCTTTATCCCAAAAAACTGACACCTCTTTTATTGTTAATTTAGCACTTTCATGTACACTTAGCTTCACTTCACGAATGTTATAAAAGAGCACTTGTAATACTTGTTTATTAGACGGCAATTTATTGCCAATGATTTGTGACGAATAGTGTCCAACTAAGTAAATGAAAGTATCCTTTCGTAAGGATCTAACATCAGCCATCGTTAAATGTTTTTTCAAAAAGGAACGTATGCTAGAACTTATAATGTCACCACTGTAAAACACAATTGCAAACTGACATAAAAACCTACCGTAGGTGCATTATATTTCCAAACTTCCAAAACAAATAATTTCTAGGAAATAATTACACCAATAAAACATTATGAGAAAAGAGGTAGATATTTGTATTTTAAGTAAAATTTAAGTGTATTACCGTAATAAAATCTTATCTACAAATTTCTACCTGAATGCGGCACGGGTTACCGTTCACCGAATTATCTGAAACTTTGACATAAATTATTCCTAGTATAATAGTATATTTTCGTGGGGTGAGACTTAAAAAATACGCAAAAAAAATTCACACCCTATAGAGATGGGCCACCCTAATTTACATCATGTGTATTCGATCTTCTTTGAATCAAATTAAATAGATATTGGGGTGTTTTATTCTTAATTAATTTATACAAAAATATCGTGATTAGATATTGCATCTTACACTTGCTTTCAACAGGCTGTTTCAAGATCATCCTTTGGTAGTACCTGGTGTTTAGTGCTTGGTCTTGTGCTGCTATTATTAAACTTTCTGTTTCCCCCTTCAGGCCCTTACCGTTTAACCACTGCACAGACGCCTTTTTGTCTACTGCTGGTCGGTCGAGATCGGGGAAGAATTTTCCATGCATCGGCTTTGCGCAGAGTACTCCTATTTTCCTTTTTTCGATGCTGGTTTTAATTTTCTTCTTGGCTTCCTCGTCAGTGGTTTTGGCTTCCAAATATTCTTCCTGGATTTTTTGCGCTTCCTTCTGGATGGAATACAACTTCTTGTCCTTATCATGCTCTTTAACTAATCGTGTGAATTTGTCCTTCCCCTGTCGAATATACGCGCTCAGTCCCACGATGGATGACTCATAGGCAGATTCTAGCTCTATTAATTCACGGCCGCCGTTCCTCCTCTTAACGTATATTCTGTGCACATCTGCTTTTGGGTGATGAATTCCGCCCATTGTTAGGTTTCTCCTCGTCTTCCTGTCCATTTTCGCGATGTTACTTCAAAGCCAATCGACAATTCCAAAACCGTAGGTAACTACGGGAACAGCAAGTGTTTATCGCTGTGATTTTGTTCTTGGCGTTTAGCTCGGTCCTAAGAGCTTGTCTAATGCGTCGGTAGTATTCCCTTGCAATCCTACTCTTCATCTCGTCGTTGTCGATTCCGGCGCACTCCTCAACACCTAGGTACTTATATGTTTCCCGCAGGTCCATGCTTCGTATTGCAGACTGATCAATATGGCACCTCCAGAGTCAGATGTCATTATTGAAGCTCCTAACAAAAAGTGTTATAAATGTTGCAAAAATAAGCAAAATACTAGTGCAGTGTGTGTAACATGTGGAAATATGTACCATAGGTCCTGTCTACAAAGAATTATATCATCTGTGCAAGTTATTAGTGACACAAGAATTATATGCTGTCAACCAATTAACCTATCACCAGTAATAAACGAACAAGACACCAAACCTAAAACTCAAGCAAATTTCAAATTAGAAGATGTAAAACTGGAAAATGCAATGTTAAAACGAATTATACAAGAAACACAAGAAAATAATAAATTACTACACAAAAACAATAAAATTTTAAATGAAAATAAGAAACTCATAGAGGAAAAAATAGAAGCCCTACAGAAACAATTAAAATACCTGAATGATAAAAAGAATATGAGCACAAAAAAAAATGTAAATGCAAATGGAAGTGTTTACAAACACTGGAGCCATAGCACAGCTGATAGGAACTTAATGAAATACAAGATATTGATGTATCAAACCAAAATAAACAATAATCCTGTATTGACTAAACAGGTGGAAGCTCAAGCTGACAACTCTACTTCAAATATCTTTAACAATATTAACAAAAAACAGCTACACGGTGAGCTTGTTTCTATTCCAAATGATAAAAATGATTCTGAGTTTCAGGAAGAAATGTCAAGAAGAAAAAAGAATAAAACTCTTAAGAAAAATATAGGGAATGCAACTGTCTCACATAATTGAAAGGATTCTGAATTTGTAGGGGTTAATAAAAAATATGGCTTTATGTAAATAGATGTGATGCCATCTTAAAGTATTTAAAGAAAAAGTCTAATACTAATTTTAACGAGAATTTCTCGGTAAGAGCACTAGAAACCAAAGAGCACCAAAATAAAGTATTTATGGTAGGAGCCCCACTAGATGCTAAGGATGATCTATACAGTGATAATTTTTGGCCTAGAGGCGTAGGCTTTAGACGTTTATTAATTTCAGAAACTGTACAAAGCGCAGTTAAGAAATATTGTCGGTAGAAATACAAAGAAAAATATCACAAATAACATTGTAAAAACTAATACACACAAAAAACATGTGAACAGTGAGCATTTTAAACTTAAAAAATGTCATAGATTTAATATGCTCAGGCAAACAGTTAAAAAATTTTCAACCCATGAAAAAAAGACTTTTGGTATAAAGCCGTTCTGTGTTCTTTAGGTAAAAGGAGATCTTTTTTCCTAGTGCTATATGGATGATCAGTTCTAATCTCGTTAAAGATTCTGTTTTTGTAAACAAAACATGACAACTCATAAATGTAAATAGAGTTCAAAGTAAGAATGTTTAAGCTTTTAAAGGCTTCCATGCAGGAAGTATTATATCCAAGATTGGCTATTATATGTATTTTTTTGCAGTAAAAAAACTCTATTTGCCTCGGATGAGGAACCCCAATGCACTATACCGTACTTTATGCAAGAATGAAAAGAAGCAAAATACAACTGTCTTACTATTGATAAGCTACATTGTTTAGATGTTATCGCCAAGGCATAACAGATCTTTGACAGTTTTCCACACATATGAATGTGATTAGACCATTTAAGGCTACAGTCAATTTTCAGACCAAGCATTTTCGATTCATCGGAATACTTCACGCGTAGCATAGTAGGAGATAAAAGGATATTAGTGTTGAAGACAATATTAGACTGCAATGTTCTAAGGAGAATACAGGTTGTTTTACTTTGGTTAATATTCCAGTAACAAATCTACCACAGCCTGGAAAATAATAAACGGTCATGTGAAAAACAGGAAATCACATAATATACCTTCATGCCTGCTGGATGACTCAGGGCTCAATATTAGTAATTGTAACGATGCTACTCAACCTTTCAATGATTATTTTATAAACTCTATAAATGATTTAACAAAAGATCTGTTTATAAATGGGCAGGCTGCCTCTGAAATTTGTGAAAAGACATTCTTCTTATTTCCTATTACAGCTCATGAAGTTCATTCAATATTAATGAAAATATCCAACAAGCATTCTGCAGGCTATGATGCTTCTAATCAAAGTTGCTGATCACATCACTAATTGTATCACCTCGCGTATTAATTTTTCATTCCAGGACGGTATGTTTCCAACACTTCAAAAAAAACACTTATTGTTCCAATTTACAAAAAAGGTGATATATCACAGATCTCGAACTATAGAGAAATTGCCCTACTCTTAGCTCTCTCTAAATTATATGAAAATGCCTTTCACATTAGATTTTCAAAATTCTTTGGAAGTCTACAATTATATTCTGCAGAATTTTGAATGCAAAAACAAAATAGCGTGTATTCTATTTGATCTAAAACGTGCATTTGACACGATCAACACTGATTTACTATTGAACAAACTTTTATAATTATGGCATACCCGCCCTACTTTGGCTCTCCTCTTATTTGCAAGGTCGGAGCCAAGAAGTTATTTTGAGAACTAATAATGTCACTTACAAGTCACTGCCCAAAGCGATCCAAGTAATAGTACCCCAGGGGAGCGTATTAGGCCCCCTCTTATTTATTACTTTCATTAATGATATCTTCTCTTATTTCCCATGTGGTTTTGTATCTCTCTTTGCAGATGATGCATTAATAGCTGTGAGTTCGGACAATTTTAATGATCTGAGTGCCACTGCAAACGATGTTATTCATATGATAAATTACTGTCGGTATACGGGGTTTATCCTTAATGATCTCAAAACTGATCTCATTCTGTTCACTCCAAGAAAATTGAATGAAAGTATATTAGTAAAAATAGAATAGAATAGTATATTTCTCACTATAGATATATAGTACATATATGAACGTCAACAGTATCTAAAATAGTTCAGGATAATAAAATAATAATAATTTACAGGTAACTTTAGAATAAAATAACAATAGTACACATTGAATAAAATAAACATATAATCACAAACTGGTAAAAATACTTATCTAGAATCATCACAGATAATGTTGAGAATTTTGCAATATCACTGTGGCTCATAGTTTAGGTACTCATCAACTGAATAGCAACCGTTAGTAGCAAGAAATTTTTTCAGACAAAAATTGAATTTATTTACAGAACTTATTTTGATTTCCGGTGGTAACTTATTATACATTTTAATACCTGCATGGTATGGAGATCTTTCATATAAAGTTATATTATGACTTTTACTTTTTAATAGGTGACCATGCCTGGTATTGTATGTGTGATTATCTGAATTTGTTTCGAACATGTTTAAATTTTTTTTATCAAATTTAATGGTGTTTAATATATATATGCTGTGGATGGTTAAGATTTTATTAACTTTGAAATAAGGTTTACAGGAATCCCTTGGCCCAATATCAAATATTAACCTGATGAGCCTTTCTGTAGGATAAATACACGATTTATACTTGAGGCAGCACCCCAAACCACAATGTTATATGATAAGTGTGAATATGCAAGTGAATAATAAACATTTAATAGTGACTTGATATTAAAGATACCCTTCAACTGCCTTAATGCGAAGTATGCATGATTTATCTTTTTGCAAACATTTTTTATTTGCTCTTCCCAGCAAAGGCTATGGTCTATTATAGTTCCCAAGAACTTGACAATTGGTGCAAAGTTTTAGTAGGTATTACTTTTACGAGATTTTCTGAAGGCGATCTTCGTTGAGAGAAGTATACACATTCAATTTTACCAATATTCAAGATTAGTGTGACACCAGTTTTGATATGAAAGTAGTATACTATCGACTTGACTTTAAAGTTTTACAGGGTCCCGTGCTGAGAACAGCATCTATGTGTCATCAGCAAACATAACAACCAATCCCTCCTGCATAATGGCAGGAAGATCATTGACGAATAATAAAAATAGTAATGATCCCAGCACAGAACCTTGAGGAACTCCTTGACTAACATCATAATTTTCTGACATTGTGCCGTATATATTTATATATATATTTTACGTGTAATTTTCTGTCGGTCAAGAATGATTTTATAATTTAATAAACAGTAAGAGTATTCAACAGAGCTCACAAGTTAAATTTCTTGGCTTATGTATAGACTCGCATTTATCGTGGAGTAACCAGATTGATGTCATACTGAAGAAATTATCAACTTCTTGCTTTGTCTTATGGCAGCTCAGAAATTATGTTTCAACTGACGTTTTAATAACATATTATGATTAGAGAAAAAAGAGAAATAAAAAAATAATTAATTGTGAAAATATTATTATGCTTATGTCTACTCCACATTGCACTACGGTATCTTATGTTGGGGAAATTTTACAAGAGTAAATGAAGTTTTAGTTCTCCAAAAAAGAATTCTAAGAACAATGACATTCAAAAGCTTTAGATACTCCTGCAGAGACCTATTTAAGCAACTAAACCTCGTAACTATAATGAATATATACATCCTAAATTGTGTTTGCTATGTTAAATCACATCCTGATCAGTTTACACTTACCAGAACCTAAATTCGCCCTACAATTTTGGACCTACACTTAATATGAAAATACCGAGACATAGTTTGTCTGCATCAGCAAATGGGCCGTTGATCAAAATATTCAATAGACTACCAACCTCTTTGAAGTCTTTACCTACTTTTAATTTATTTAAATCGGGTGTTCGTAATATGCTGCAAAAACATAGTTTTTACTCTATTGGTGAATTTTTAAATTGTGACAATTTTGTACGTTTGCATTTTTGTATTGACTTGTATTTTGCTGTTTTATACTATATTTTATTATTTTTTCCTTCTTAATTACTGTTAAACCTGTACTTCTATATTTTTCTGCTTGTATTTTTATTAACTATTTTTGTGACAATATTCTACACATGTATCTACAAGTCTTATGAAAATAAAGTCTATTATTATTATTATTATTATTATTATTATTATATAGACTTAACAGCGGCACACTTTCTCAGCCGTAGCTGGAAACTATTCACCGAATTCCTCGCGCGTGATTGAAATTCGGCTCTGTTGGAGCCCGTTCCAGGTTTTTAGGCCCTTCAGGCGACGTTGGTGATGTCCGCTCCAACAGCTAAGAGTCCAGATTCCAACAAGGCATCACAGAGACTCCTAGTCCAGGACTTTCCTTAAAATATGCGCTGTTCCCAGTAGTGCGATCTTCTGCACTTCTTGTGCGCTCGGTTGACCAGGCAGTTGTTGTAGACTCCGGTCATGGCTCTTCTTGACAGTTCCTAGGGCTCCTACAATTACTGGCACGACTGTGGTCTTTGCATTCCACATTCTGTTAACTTCTATTTGGAGGTCTTTGTACTTGCTCAACTTCTCTGTTTCCTTAAGCATTATATTGGTGTCATTCGGGATGGATATATCGATCAGCAAACAAGATTTCTCCTTTTTATTGTGTACGACGAAGTCTGGTCGATTTGCGCGAATTTCTCTGTCTGTTATAATTGGCATGTCCCACATAATTGTGACATCGTTGGTACTTATAATATTTTTGCAGCACCGGTATATCGAAGTGCTTGCACATGACCCAGTGGAGATATCTAGCCACTCTGTTATATCGGTGAGTGTACTCTGATGGTGCCAGCGTAATACATCCTGCCACCACATGACTGATGTGTTCTTCTGCCACTCCACACATTCTGCACTTGCTGTCAACAGGCTGCTTCAAGATCATTCTTATTATTATTATTATTATCACTCAGCGAGATGTTCTGACTCTTCACATGTTTACCTCGCTGGAGGACCACTGTGGCGCATTTGTCTAAGCCGAATTCCATCTTGATGTCATCACTGAAGGATTTAACGATATCCAGCTCTTGCTTTAGTTGAGCTTTATTCTTAGCAAACAACTTCAGGTCGTTCATATAGAAGAGATTGTTTACTTTATTGTTATCACTGATTTCAAAGCCGATTTTCTGTTTGTTTAGTTAGTTTGAGAGGGGGTCGAGAGAGAATCTCCCTGGAATATTCATCTTTTAATTTGCATGTTCCCTGTTCTTATGTGACCTTTTGAGTGGTAGAGCCACGTCTCTGTCTCTATCAAACGTCTTTTTGTAGTCTACCTGCATGCCATGTAGAGATTTCTGTGCCGCTTCTTTGCAATTGATGTGATAGTTTTACTCACTAGCAGCTGATCCTTGCAGCCTCTGGAGGCCGTTTCCAACCTTTTTGTTCTTCTGGGAGTATCTGGTACTTTAACAGGTGGTTGTGATTTTAGTTGCTAGTGCGGCGATGATTTTGTATATCGTTGGTAGACATGTTATTGGCCGGTAGTTTTTAGGATCCTTAGCGTCCTTGCTTTTGTAGAGGAGGAAAGTGCTTCCTGCAGTTAGCCATTTGGGGGCTTCTTCGGGGTGTCGTATGATCTTATTGACGGCTGTTGTTAAGCTCTCGTTCAGAGCACTCAGGTGTTTTAATCAGAAGTTCTCTACCCTGGCAGGTCCAGGTGCTTTCCAGTTATGCGTCTGCTGGATTATCTCTACAACTTCATCTACTCTTAAGTCCGAACATGCCTTGGGTTCATTCCTTCGGTGCTGTCTACTCTCTTGTTTGATCCACAGAGCGTTTTTATTATGAGTCACTTCGTCCTCCAAGATTCCGCGCCAGAAGTCCTCGACATATTGCTGTGAAGGTGGTGTCTCTTCTTCAGTCTGTTGACCGTTCATTTGGCTATAGAATATCTTGGCGTCCTCTTCAAAGAGCTTGTTGTGTTGGTAGTGATTACTTCTTTTGGTATATCTTCTCAGCCTCTGTGCTTTTGCTTGCAGTTTCATCTTCAGGTTCTGCTCTATCAGGTTCACCTCATTGGATCTATATTTTCTTAGTACACTTTCTGTCTTTTTGAGTACTTGACGCATATATTCCTCAAGGATTGCTATTTCTTTCCTGTATGATTCTATTGTGTCCTCAATCCTCTTGTTCCAGTAAAGTTTTCCCTGGAGTATTTGCGGGTTTAATGGTTCTTCAGCTTCTCCTGTAATCACCGCTGCTGTGGCATACATCATGCAGTTAATGTCTGTAATGGATAGGCTCGAATGGTCGCGGGTCATTCTGGAAAGGGCTATATTGGCTTCCTTAATTTTGGTTCTGGTGCTCCTGTTGGGCTTTATCTTCTTAAGCCTTTTACGATCTTTAATGTCCATGGCTTTAATCTCCTCTAACTTATTCCTGATTTGAATTTCCAGATCTGCCTTTGCTGTTGCTTGTTGGTTCCTCGATTCCGGGGTATCTGTTTCTTCGGGGGTGACATCCAACATTTCTTCGTTTTCTGGTACAGGAGTATCATCTTCCTGATTTTCTTGGTCTTCATTTTCGGTGTCATCTTCCTGATATTCTTGCTGTGCCCTAACAGCTGTTCTGTGAGCATCCTCCTTAATATGATTGAGTTCGTTGGCGGCTAACTTTTCCTGTTGTTCTATGTATGTTCTCTGATTTGCTAACATATTGAGGTTCATGTTGGGAAAGATATCAAGGTTTCTTTCTCTCCAGACTGCGAAGGTCCCTTTCACAATGCCATTTTCTCGTTTAGCAATGTTTGCGTAGTGGTAGCACCATATTAATTCTCTATACTGATCGATGGTCCATCTGTTCCTTAATGGCCGTCCCTCTGTTGCTGGTTGAGACGGCCTCTTCCATTGTAGTTTGACGGGGGGTTTCGCTCGTTAACGGTTGGGGGTACCCCGTCATTTCTCCTACCGGATGTACGAGGGTTTCGCCGGATGACAACCGGGGCTACCTCGTCTGTTCCCCTGCCGGGCGCGACATCGTCTGCAGTGTTGTGGGCGATCTCATTCACGCCATTACCTTTTTTCCTTTTTCAGCGTTCCAAAAGCCAATGTTCCCTTTAGTCACCTTTTATGACAGGCAGGAACATACCCTGGATCTATTCTTTTTACAACCTGGATCCACACGGGTTCTTTTTTTTTAATTTAATTTTTTTAATTTTTTTTTTTTTTTTGTTAAAAAACCAGTCACCCTTCTCTGGAGCTCCCCTCACAGAGGGGAGCTGGTAGTTCTGGTAGCCACCCCCCCAACTGTGTGGGGTAAGTGACTACTGGGTCCGGGAATCTGCATTCTGCTGGCTAAGATCTCTGCTGAGTTTCGGCATGCCAGTATGATTTTCAATTCCGAAAGCAGTGTGTGTCTCGCTCCACCGAGGGCTCCTATGATCGGTACCACTATCTTAACAGTATGGCCTGGATAGTCTGCGGAGTTTGAAGAGCAAATCTCGATATTTTGTCAGTTTTTCCTCCTCCTTCAAGACAATGTTATTCTCCGTGGGAGCCGAGAACTCCATGACAAACATTGTCTTGAGTTGGTAGTCGAGGAGGACTACGTCAGGCTTGTTGGTTTGTATTTGCCTGATGGTGGGAAATGAGTAGTTCCAATAAATTAGACACTTCTCATTTCCCACATCGGACACAATATTCCACGGAGCGGAAGGCAGCACTGGTGTCTCATCTATCCCATATGAGTGCCTTAAATGGTAATAAAGAGCTCGTAATGCTCCGTCGTGCCTTTGGATATAGGCTGAGCCTGCATATGTTGGACAAGCCGACAGCAAGTGCATTAGAGTCTCCGGCGCCCTGTGGCAGCCCCTTCAGCTGACATCAGGGACCTCTATACCCATGACATGACTACGATAGACGAGGGTGTTGAATACACCATCCTGGCAAGCCGTTATGAATCCCCGTCTCAGACTTCAGCCCGGCTGACCTTAAGAAGGTCAGCCTTTCGGATAAGCCAAGTTTTTCTATATTTTTATAGACAACTTCATGCGTTGGCTTATCCGTGTGAAGCTGCAGAAATTATTATTATTATTATTAAAAAATCAGACTTGCTGATATACATTAAGTAAATCATCTTCATGGGTAAGGGGGTTTGGCCGTGCTCGAATGTAAAACCTGCAATTCTCTATTCAATACCTTTGCAAGGGTCTTTCTACTTGCTTTTAAGATTGCTGAAATACCTTAACTAAATTTATCGCTAGCTTTACAACTGCATCTAAACTTAACAGAATAAATATAATGTAGGTGAATAACACAAGTTTACTGAATTTTGTAACCCTTGACAAAGTTAATTTTATGAGCTGCAAAAATTTTTGTTGTCTAGAAATAAAATTATACAATTAAATCTAAGCTAAAACTGAATAATCGATCATTTTATATTTCCAATGAAATAGTTCCACAAATTTTACAACAGTAGTTGTATTAATCAATATAGATCATAATTAATTATGTGATGAATTATTGTTGAGTAGAATTTCATTTTGCACTCTGTACAATTCTACATATATTAAATGTGTATTTTATTAAATTATAATTTTAGTTAACAGGGCATTCTCTTGAACAAAGCAACAAAAAAGATTTAGATGAGGTTCTGTCCCAACTTAAATCAGTTAGAAATTCTGTCAGTGGATCTGTGACAACTCTCGTAAATTCTGTTATAAATCTCCAGGCTTCAAATTGGGGATATTCAAGTGAAACAAGTGATAAGTAAGTTTTATTTTTACTTTGTTACTCTAATATTCTAATAGAATACATTTTGTGATTTCAAATTTCCAAGAAAAGTGCAACTTTTAATACGTTCGCTCCCGCCGGCCACTTACGTGGCCAGTTCTATTTTCTCAAATTAAATAAAAAATGTATGATGGCTTCTGGGGCCGAACATATGTTTTAAAAAGGCAGCGAATGTATTAAGCATTTTTTTTGGTACGCGAGAAAAAATTTGTTTTTTTTTCCCCTTTAACACTTTCGCTGCTGATGGGATTTTGTTAAGTATCACCAGATGCTGAGTAGATTTTTGATAATAGAATATACATAGGATCAGATCGCCATATGGCGACATCAGCAGTGAACGTGTTAACAGAAGCAAGTGCAATTCACCACACAACAACTTTCATCCAAGTCTCAAATTAAATTTCGAAAATTTGTTTTTTGATTCGCGTATATACACTGTTACAACACATTTCTCCAGTGATATAAAATTTCATAAAACTAAAGATTTATGAAAGTTCCAATGTTCATTGGAAATTTATGAAATTTCTGAAATATAAAAAACCGCTGCCCAAGGAATCAGGACTTTCACATCTAGATTTTCTATTCAAGTCTTTTCCAACGAAAACAATTTTGATATTATATTTACACTCCACAATGTGGAAATGAGGAAATAATTGTTTATAGAACTTTAATATAATACTTGAAATCATCGACCCAAAAACCCATAAAACGATATGCCACATCGGTAGTGGGGGTTGGAAGTAAAAAAAAATTGTTGAGACCTTTGGTTCTTGCACACACACTAAATCACAATTTGATTTTATTTTACGCCCTTTCATAATGAGGTGGGGGTGGTAATAAGGGCTTAGCTTCTTTTATAATATATACTAAATACCAATTTTATGGACTGCTTGGTTTACCTATTTACCCCCATTTACCCCCCCACCTCTTCAATGGAATAAAATCAAAATATAATCTAGTTCGAAATGTCATTAAAATACATATGTGTACCAAATCTCAAGTCAATATCTTAAATGGTTCCAGAATAATTGTGCTCCCAAAAAAGTTACAGGCAGAACGACAGATAAAAATTTTTTTTTTTTGCTCAAACTTAAAACCTCGACGTTTTATGACATTCCTAAGCGTATTTAAACAATTAAAGATTTTTAACATTTTTTTTTGTGTTACTATACTTCCACTGGATGTGGAAGTAATTAAACGTGGTGCTATGACACTTTCGTTAAATTTCAAGTGAAATTTTCATTTCATGAAATTTCATTGAATTATTTTATAAAATGATGAAAGCTTACAATGAAACTTAAGTATTGTATAACCCTCGTAATTTTTGAAACTTTCGAGAGAGTTAATGACAAATAAAACATTTTTGTTTTCATAAATTTTTATTTTCCATTAAAGTTTCATTTTTAGTAGTATATAATGGGAATGCTACCAGAGCAGGAGCAGCACATTTGTGTTCACACGTGAATGACCTGTGTCAATGACCTGCTTTTCACAATAACATCTGGTGTGCATGTGTTTAAGCATCTGGTGAAATGTGAATGACTTGTGTGGGAACCAATTGAAACTACTGTTCTCACGATAACATTTGGTGTGGAGGTGTTAAGCATCTGGTGAAAGGTGAATGACCTGTTTGGGAGCCAATTGAAAATACTTTTCTCACGATAACAGCTGCTGAACAAGTCTAAACTTGCCTAGACTGATCTAAGATATATAGGAATTTTAAAAAAGGTTATGTGAAGATCAAATGGGTCAGTAACCCTATTATTAACTTTTTCAGACAAGAAAACATGTTTAAATGTTATGTGTAGGGATCAAACCCACAGGAATCCACCTTTATGCCTGTGTATATTTTTATTTCATATTTCATTATGTATTAAATAATTAATTGAAAATTATGTTGCAAAGTGTATAATAGATTATATATTTATTAGAAGAACATTTCAACTACCCTCTGAATTTTACTCAATGGCCCAATATATTCCACTTTACCATTGGTCAAAATTATATGTATTATTGTCAAAATGTATTGCATTGTTTAATTTAAATAATTTTAAAATTACCAAGAACCCAAAAGCACAATATTCTATCAATTTGTTATTAAATAATAGTAGTTATGGCTATATTTTTATCTATATACACAGGACATAACATTCGTGGAAAAAAAATTTATAAGCCATATTCCATAAAAAATGTTCTCATCAAAATGCCTACATATGCAGCAGACACCTGCAAACTTGTAAACATGCCTTTTATAACATTACATAAGAAAAAACCACTGCCCAAGGAATCACTACTTCCACATCCAGATTTTCTATCCAAGTCTCTCATAAGGAAAAAATGTTGTATGTGAAAATAATTGTTTATGGAACTTTAATAATATATTTGAAATCGTCTACCCCAAAATCCCATAAAACGATATCCCACATTGGTAGTGGGGTGGGGGTGGTAGTGGAGGTGGGTGAAATAAAAAAATATTTTGAGGCTTTTGGTTCTTGTACACACACTAAATCACAATTTTTTTTATCCCTTTTAATAATGGGGTGGGGGTGGTAATGGGCTAATGCCAAAAAATTTTTTGAGACCTTAGCTTCTCTTGAATATACCAAATGCCAAGTTTATGGACTCTGTCCTGCTTGATTTACCTATTTACCGCACATTTACCCCAATTTACCTTCCCAACCCTTCGACGGAATAAGATGAAAATATAATCTAGTTCCAGTGCCCGTTAAAGTACATACGTGTACCAAATTTCAAGTCAATATCTTAAACGGTTCCAGAGTAATCGTGCGCACAAAAAAAAAGATACAGACAGATCGACAGACAGCATTCTTTTTTTCGCTTAAACTTAAAATCTCGTTTCATGGCATTCTAAGCCTATTTAAACAATAAAAATTTTCAAAACTTTTTTTTGGCGTTACTATACTTCCACTGGATGTGGAAGTAATTACATTATTTTAAATAGTTATTTTCCCATATGCAAATTAAAAGATAACACATTTTTATACTTTCATATATCAAAAATTACAAAGAAATAATTTTACAGGGTGTCATGTAATCTAGACAGCCCTTTCTCACACAATGTACCATTACAAAGTGCAAATGCATTTTTTATATTCTCATGTACCAAAAATTACAAAGAAATGATATGAGGAATATATTTAAACAGCGTGTCAAGTGCAATGCAGAAGCCACTCACGGAATGTCTCCGAAAAAATATTGATGTCATAACACGTGCATTAAAAAGTGCAAACACACTTTTTTTTTTTTTTTTTAGCTTACCACTAATAAATTGCCTGACAAAGAATGTGACTTTTATTTGTACGTTTAATCACACCTACCGACCAAAAATAAGTGTATGCTTTTCATTGGTTCTAAAACTTCAAATATTTGATGTATAATTCTATAAAGCAATATCATTGGTTGTAATGAAATTCTAAGTTGGGATCTACACTATATACTAAATGGCAGAATAATTTAAACTCAATTAAAACATTAATTTTTAGACTATGAAAATGAGAACTAAAATGTCTAACGACATTCCAGCATATTTCTAAAAAGCCAAGGTAACCAATCAAAGTATTATCTCACTGAAAAAGATAAATTGGTGAGGATAATTTTCAGGGTATTCAAGACGAATTCAATCGAAGTTTTGACATTAAAGTGATCAATGACTCGTTTAGCAAACTTAAACCAATTGGATCAAAATCAAGCAGTAATCAGTTCCACCCACCACCTGAAACATCCACAGACTACGAGGATGTTAACGAAGTAGTTGAAAATATCGAGGAGGCCCACAACATAACATTCAACCAAGAAGATAATATTGTCAAAAAAAATGAAGTGAGTGCTTTGTACATGCAATAAGTGTGACTGGATTTGTGAAAAAACAAGACAAATGGTTAACACCAAGTCGATCAAACGAGCAGAGTTGGTGAAAAAGCTTCGTAAATACGAAAAGAAGATGAAGAACGTCCAAGCAGTGCTAAAACACGTCGATGAAATAATATATTTTGGTAAGTGCTGCAAAATATGTGTTAAGACTAATTTTAAGTTTACTTGCTCTGCTTTGTTTTGTAAATTAATATGTCTTGTGTAATAAATATTTACAATTTATTTCTTTTTATTACATCAATAGTAATTTTAAAAAAGGCCAGAAAAAATCCTATCCATGGTAAAATAAATTTTCATTTTGCGTAAACATCTTTTTATGAAGGAAATAATTATAATAATATTAAAAAGAAGTAAATGATTATAATCCGTACCTCAATCGATAATTAAAATGTGGAAGGATCTATGTTAGTCCGAAAAATGTGCAAAACTTACCTAAGAATTTTAAGTGAATTATGTATCCTTTTACGAGATTATGCACATAATTTAAATACCAACGAGAGGTAGCTAAAATTTAAAAAAACTGTAACACTTCTCACTTGTTTGTGAAACACAATAGTACAGTAAAATTAATAGTTCAGGACTCTCTGACTCAAAATCCCAAAAAATCCGCTGTGCAGAAATGAAGAAAAAATGCGCCGCCATGTTAAAATTAGGCAGTTTTTTCTTTTAATCGGTAATAACCCACACGGATGACACTGTAAGAAAAAAAGTAAAGAGGCAAAATGCTGACAGAAAGAGCTAAGTTTTAATGTATAAAGTTTTTTTGCAATCGTTTAAATATTAGCAAAGTTACGGTTGTCAAAATGACAGATTTATATAAAAAAAGATTACTTTTTGTATTCTAATATCCAGTTCTCTGGATTAAGATTGTTGCCTAACCAGACTTGAATTTGCCAATACACTCTATAAATATGATATTTGGTAGCATCGGATGCTGGCGGAAGAACTGCTAGATCGAAGTGTTGGAAAATATTTTGCCTAGCAGAAATCTGATTATGCCTAACGAACCTGTAATCATTTAAACTATTAGTTTTTTTTTGCCATACCATCTTAAAATAAATTCTTCCCCAGTTACTGCAAGCTGATTTGCTTCAGCAAATTTACTTTTGAAATTTAATAGGCTATTACTTAATTCAATATTATTTTCTAAAACTGAAAATACTGTTTTTTGCCCTTTTTATAAAATGCAGAGGTGATATCGCATCCGGAGATGGCATGTGTAAATAGAATATTTTTTACTACATTTTCACTTAGTTCTGAACGTAACTTACAGATATTCGTTATTTTATCAGATTTACCTCCATCACCGGGTCTCATCATGTACACATTTTTTGTTTTGCAATGTTCAATGAGTAACGTTATTAAATCTGTATCTTGACCCACAACTATAACAGGGTTATACATATCAGCTGAGCAATCAATAGCAGTTTTTTTAATTAACTAATATTTATTTTCTTATTTCTTTAATTAACGTTAAACTTAAGTTGCCTTTAACTGTGTTTGTTTTGTTTTATGTGTATTATACACATATATGTTGTCCAATGACGTTATATACAATAATCGTTGTGTATGTAATATTTGTATGTATATTATATAACTTTGTGCATGTATTGTTTGTTCTTAACCTGACGCTCTCTACAATTACTTGTATTATTTTTTCTTTTCTTTTATACAATTAATTGAGAATAAAGAATTATTATTATTATTATTATTTGACGCTGATGCTAAAAATTCGTTTTGAGATATCTCTAACCATGTTTAATTAGTATTACCAACAAAAGTTTTTGTTGAGTATTGTTACATTTTTATGGTGTTAAAATACAAAAAAATACCCTTTTTTTGTAAGAATCTGTCATTTTGACAACCATACCTTTGTTAATATTTAACCGATTTATGCCATACTGAAGCTTAGACTGTTTCTCTCAAAATTTTGCCTCTTTACTTTTTTCTAGAAAGTGTCATCCGTGTGAGCTATTACCGATTAAAGAAAAAAAAGTGCCTAATTTCAACATGGCGGCGCATTTTTTGTTCATTTCTGCACGGGGGATTTTTTGGGATTTTCATTCGGAGACTCCTGGATAGTCATAGAATACAATCCCAAAGAAATTAGCTTGTTACAAGTTTCTTCCGGGTTTGGTCCAAATTTAATTCAATTTTGTTTGGATAACTTCAACAAACTGAAATTTGTACTTAAAAGGCATTTTTTTTTAAAAATGATACAAATATAAAGCTAGAATGAAGAACAACAATAGGCAACACAAATCATTTTATATGATATCATGTCCGCATTTAAATATCGCAACATGTTACAAGGAGATGAAAATATAATAATTGATAACTGTTATTCAGGGTGTTAAATACAATTCACTTAATTTATATACAAAATATATTCCCAGACAACATTTTGTGTTTATTATATCGCAAATAAGTGACATTACAAAAGATACATTTTTGTAGACTGATTAAGAGTGGTATAAATTAAAATACATATATTATTTAAACATATTTATTTGAAATGATATATACAGTATAAAATTAAAGAAATTTTGTAATTGCACTAATATTTAAAAAACCGCTGCCCAAGGAATCACTACTTCCACATCCAGATTTTCTATCCAAGTCACTCACAAGGAAAAAAATTTGTATGTGGAAATAATTGTTTATGGAACTTTAATAATATAATATTTGAAATTCTCTACCAACACCCATAAAACGATACTCCACATCGGTAGTGGGGTGGGGGTAGTGATAGGGGGTGGTAGTGGGGGTGGATGAAGTAAAAAAATATTTTGAGGTTTCTGGTTCTTATACACACACTAAATCACAATTTTTTTTCATCCCCTTTGATAATGGGGTGGGGGTGGTAATGGGGGTGGCTAATGCCAAATTTTTTTTTGAGACCTTAGCTTCTCTTGTATATACTAAATACCAATTTTATGGACTCTTACCTGCTTGATTTACCTATTTACCTCAGATTTACCCCAATTTACCCCCCAACCCTTCGACGGAAGAAGATGAAAATATAATCTAGTTCTTTAAAGTACATATGTGTACCAAATTTCAAGTCAATATCTCAAACAGTTCCAGAGTAAACGTGCGCACAAAAAAAGTTACAGACCGACAGACAGATAGAAATTTTTTTTCGCTCAAACTTAAAATCTCTATGTTTCATGACATTCTAAGCCTATTTAAACAATAAAAACATTTTAAATTTTTTTTGTCGTTACTGTACTTACTACTACTATACCATTACTAAGTAATTAATCGATTCCTAAAATTTGGCCGCTTAAAATTGAGTCTATATATGACCCTATATATTTACAATTATTGTGTACATTATTGAGTGCAATGGTTACATACAGAATTCTGCTAGATGAAATTGATCGAAATTTAAGCTACAAATTCCACAAACAACACATTTTTGAATAAGTTCATTGACACTGTCAGTAAAATGCTATGTTGAGCATCAGTGTTTAAACCCAACCCTGAAACTACATCAGAAACATGTTAAACAGAGATTGTTGTCATTCAAAACTAAAACGTATTGACTGACACACACTTCTGACAAGAGCTGTAGTTCAAAAATTTTAAATTACTTATTGAACCACTTTTATTTACTTTAATATCAGTTTCTGTACTGTCTTCTAGAAATCCTCTTCATTTTCCATGTTGAGTTGACGAAGGCCACTCCTTTATTTGTACTTTTTTTTTCTACACTGATCTGTTTCATTTTTTTTATTTTTGAAGTTTTTCCTCTTCGTCCAGCTTAGGTAATTTTTCTCTCTCCATTAGTGGAAACACCTTGAGCCTTTTCGATTTTCCCATCACTGAATAAACACTCCTTAAAACAGTTTTTGTTTTTATATCTTGTAAAGGATTATACCCTGGATAATTATCATTGTCCCAAGATTCACAGCTACTATCGTTCATGGCTTGTAACTAAAATACAATTAATAGACTAAGAGCCAGCAACGTATTTACTTATGTTATTTTAGTACTCATAAGAATGAGTAGGCATACCCTTCTTAACACACTAAACACGAAATGGAAGGTCTGGCACCCCAGAATGGCTGGGTTTATTAAACAATTCAAATTCAAAATTTTTTCCATTTCCAACCTAAAAATTAGTAAGTGACGCAGGCTGCCAAATTTAAACCTTTTCGTTTCAAGGACCTTTTTCCTGACCGGTCTGGTTGAAACCGGTCGAGACCTCAAATTTTTCCCAAATTTTTATAAAAGACTTAAAATATCACAGATATGTAATGGAACATTACCAATATGGAGTGTCAACAGTCGTAGAATATTTTTATACTATTTTCTTAATTACTTGCGTTTTTTTTGTAGATTTTTTTAAATTCTCTAAAGCAATTTCAACAATTGCAATTTCCAATTTTTAAGTTTAATATTTTACTAATTTTGACGTCACAACTTATAGTTTTAATTATTTGTCGGACAATCTAGAGTGTTGGAGTATTCAACATACTCCAGACTAGTCCCTTGAGATAATGTTTTTACCCCAAAAGTTCTGCGACCGGACCGCAAGACATTAACCCCCGGTTTCGAGGGCGGGGAACACGATGGTGACAATATTTTCCGACCTACCGTCCAATCACTACCCCCCAATCGAAAAAACCACCCTTTTTCCGATTTTTCGATGCTAGGCTTGCAAGGGCTTGTTGGATCGGGTTTTCTTGGTCAATTTGAATAAATTAAGTAAATATTGACTACAGGCGACCTATCTCACCCCCAGGGGTTGAAACTAGCCCCACCTCCAATACCAAAATGCCACGATGCTGAAATGAAAATAACGAAAATCAGCTGAAAACCAGTATACCCGTTTTTGAGGGTGAGTAATACGATGGTGATAATGTTTCACGACCTACCTTTCACCCACTACCCCTATACCTGAAAACTACCCCCTTTTCCGATTTTCCGGTGCTAGGCTTGCGAGGGCTTGTCGTATCGGATTTTTTTTTTGGTCAATTTGAATAAAATAGGTAAATATTGACCACAGGTGACCTAACCCACTCCGGTGGTTGAAAGTACTCCACTCCCACAACGAAATGCCACGAAAACAACGGAAATCAGCTGTAAAGCGATATACTTCCGTTTTCGAGAGCGGAGAATACGATGGTGACAATATTTCCCGACATATCTTTCACTCACTACCCCTAAACCTGAATCCGATTTTCCGGTGCTAGGCTTGCAAGGGCTTGTCGGATCACTATTTTTTATCAATTCGAATAAAATACGTAAAGATTGACCACAGGTGATCTAATCCATCCCTGGGGGTTGAAACTACCCCCACCCCCAATAACGAAATACCACGACAAAAACGATAATATGCTCTTATATTTTATTAAAAACCGCTGCCCCAAAAAAATTTTGGTACTGTATTTGCACTCCACTATATGGAAATAATTGTTTAGGGAACTTTAGTAATCTAATATTTGACATCGTCGACCCCAGCACCCATAAAACGATATGTCACCTCGGTAGTGGGGGTTGGGGTAGAGGGTAGTAGGGTGGGTGAGAAGTAAAAAAAAATTGTTGAGAACTTTGGTTCTTGTACACACACTAAATCACAATTTTATTTTTTTCACAAACTTTAACAATGGAGTGGGGGTGGTAAGGGGGTGTCTAATACAATTTTTGGAGATGTTCTACTCAATATCTTAATATCAATATTCTACTCAATATCTTAAACGGTTCCAGAGTTATCATGTGCAAAAAAAACAGGGGTAGTGGGTGAAGGATATGTCGGGAAATATTGTCACCATTGTCTTCGCCCTTGAAAACGGGAACATACCGCTTTCAAGCTGATTTTCGTTGTTTTAGTGGCATTTAGTTATTGGAGGTGGGGGTAGTTTCAACTCCTGGGGTTAGGTCACCTGTGGTCAATACTTACCCATTTTATTAAAATTGACAAAATAATCCGATCCGACAAGCCCTCGCAAGCCTAGCATCAGAAAATCGAAAAAGGTTTGGGTGAAGAGTAGGTCGGGAAATATTATCACCATCGTATGTTAATTGTAATGACGTACCATATACACATTTTTTGTGTCAGAAATGGCCAATAAAGATTATTATTATTATTATTATTATTCCTCGCCCTCGAAAACAGGGGCAAATCGCTTTACAGCTGATTTTCGTTGTTTTCATGGCACTTCGTTATTGGAGGTAGGGGTAGTTTCAACCCCTGGGGATGGGTTAGGTCACCTGTGGTCAATATTTACCTATTTTATTCGAATTCACCAAAAAAATCCGATCCGACAAGCCCTCGCAAGCCTAGCATCGGAAAATCGGAAAAGGAGGTAGTTTTCAGGTTTAGGGGTAGTGGGTGAAGGGTAGGTCATGAAACATTATCACCATCGTATTCTTCGCCCTCAAAAACGGGTATACCAGTTTTCATTATTTTCGTGTCATTTTGGTATTGAGGTTGGGGGTAGTTTCAACCCCTGGGGGTGAGTTAGGTCACCTGTGGTCAATATTTACTTATTTTATTCAAATTGACCAAGAAAAATCCGATATGGCAAGCCTAGCGCCGAAAAATCGGAAAAAGTGGTGGTTTTTTCGATTTAGAGGTAGTGGTTGGATGGTTAATCGGAAAATATTGTCACCATCGTGTTCCCCGCCCTCGAAAACGGGGGGGTTAATGTCTTACGGTCCGGTCACAGATCTTTTGGGTTTTTTGCCTTTTTCTGGTTAGTCTCAAGGGACTAGACGATGTCGAAGTATTCAACGACCCTTTTTACAAAAAGACTATCTCGACTTCAGTTGTATGTAACTTGCGTCAGAGCGTATTTGCATTTGGTGTTCGACTTGAGAATTGTTTAAGTTCAGTTATTGGTTATTGTATATTGTTAAGGACGTGATAATTACGTATTGTTATAATTGCATTGTTCTTGTGTAGTGTTTTAAACTTATTTTTTCACGAATTACTATGTACGTGTATTTTAAAAAATTTTACGCATGAATGGCTCGTGTGAACTAAGAAAGGGTTTAAATTTGACAGCCTGCGTCACTTAATAATTTTTAGGTTGGAAATGGAAAAAATTTTGAATTTGAATTGTTTAATAAACCCGGCCGTTTTGGGGTGCCAGACCTTCCATCTCGTGTTTAGTGTGTTAAGAAAGGTATGCCTACTCATTCTTATGAGTACTAAAATAACATAAGTAAATACATCGCTGGCTCTCCTGCTATAAATGCTACTCATTAATCTGAAAATTCCTGCTATTTAAAAGCAAATTCTCCCACCAGAAACAGTCAATAGTAGTGGTGGGGTGATGGTAGTGTGAGAGCCAATTGACCGATCCCATTTTGTCACAAGTACGAGTTTTGTTAAAATAATTTCAGTTGATAACGCGTAAAGTACCTACCCACCGAAGTCACAATCTAACAGATGTTTTGTTCACATGTTAACAGTATTCAGGTTAGAAATAAGTTTTTTTATAGTTTATGCAGTAAATGATAGGTTTTAAATGATGTCCCCCCCAATGCACTAGCTCCTCAAGGAGCACAAACGTTACTCGCACTGGGATTAAAACTGGATGCCACCTTCGAACCAACCAGTAGAACAAAATCTTGTTTGTGAAAAGGATTTGCGAATCTAAAAAGAAAATTCTTAGAAGTCTTCAATACTCCACAAGAAGAAAATGAAGATATTGCCCGCATGTATATCTGAGAATGAAAAAATAATTGTTATCAAATTTAATGTAATCCCAAGGTGTAGTGTTAAGTTTTTTCTGAGCAAAATAAGTAAAACGATAATAAACCTCTATATAGTAATAAGAAGTTGATGAAATATGTTTATTTACATTTTAATATTTTTTGAAGGTGAAGAAAGGTCTAAATAAAGTTTACTCAATCATTTTTGTTTGATTTTAATAATTACATTAATTTCACAAGAATGACAATTCGCTCGGGCATCTCTTAACACATTCGCGGACAGTACTGAAATTGCGGATGAACTCAAAAACACACTTTTGAAGTAAGTACTGGTGCGATTTTTATGAAAATTTTTTCTCATCATTTTGCACAAACATCTAGGAACGGTCCTGGCTAAATATAAATTGCATAAACATGTACATGTACAATATTTCAAGTTATTCAATACAGTTGTATTAGCATAAGTTTACAAAAACTCCATACTATCTCAACTACATTAGCTTAGCAAATTTGAATAACTTATAAGCATAAAAAATATATTAACTTCAGCGAGAAGGTAAAATTCTTAGGCACCTATATAGACAACAGACTTACCTGGGACGCTCATGTTGAAAGTGTCTGTACAAAATTAAGTAAGGCATATTATGCCATCAGACAAATGAAAGACTGTCTCGATATGTCAGGGTTGCTAAACATTTACTATGCGATGGCGTACTCCCATATGTCTCTAAACATAACCAGTTGGGGTTGCGCTCGAGAAATCCAGAGGGTGTTCGTTTTCCAAAAACGGTTAATTAGGCTAATTTTTAATCTGGATAGCAGGGAAACCTGCCGACAAATGTTTTCAGACCATAAAATTCTCACCGTGCCCTGTATCTACATTTTTAAATGTGTTCTTTTTGTTAAATAAAATAAACACCTATTTACACCCAATTCATCCACACATGACCATGACACTAGACATGGTCATTTATTAGGTATCCCACGCCACACATCAACCTATAAAAAATCACCCATTTATAATTGCACCACATTCTACAATAACTTGTCAGTAGATATTAGGAACGCAAAAAGTATACTTGTGTTCAAAAATAAATTAAAAAACCTATTGATAAGTGGAGCATTCTATAGCACTCGTGAATATATGGAACAAACCAATGAATAGCTTTAAACATATTATTCTTTCACTTTTTTGACACTCCATATATTCCACGTGTATTTGGACAATAGTTTTGCTGTTGCTTGTTGCTATTGTTGCCATTGTCCACCGTTACTAGTATATAATATATGTATGTTAGCGTATCTGTTTTCATGTATGTATGTATATATGTATTTATCTGTTTTTTTCTCTCTATATGTATCTTATGATTATGTTTAAATTTGACCTGTCCTATATCATTTATAATATGATCTACTGGACCAATAAATATTATTATTATTATTATTAATATAGTGATGACAAACGAGAGGACACTACCCGTTACACTTGCATAGATCACAATGGCAATATTACTGCATATGCAGCAGCTGCCCTGCGATATACCCACGTAGTTCGAAAATGACTTGTTACCAATGAGGCATTTACAAGACCTAAGAGGACAGTGCCCAAAATTGTATAATGCTGCTGTGGGACAGTAAATAGGCAACTTCACTTATTCTTACCTAAAAATGTACTGCTATAACAGTAGTGTGTTTTCTGGCCTCTTAAATATGCACTGCTATAGCAGTAGTGTCCTATAACTTCATCTGAAATTTACTGCTATAGCAGTTACTGTCCGCGAATGTGTTAACCTAGACATATCCTAGTCACTCCAATTTATTTGCTACATGTCGAGATTAAATTGATCAATGTCCACGTCTCTAAAGTTTCTAAAAATTATTGTTTTAGGTGAAAGTCTAGGTGTATCTAACTCTATGTTACAATAAGTAAGTCTATGATCTGTTAAGTTATACATTTCACTTGTCCCTGTTTCTATCACTGTTAACTTTGAATCTACACAAATAATGTCTATTAGACTTGAAGATGTTGTAGTTATTCTAGTCGGATCTGTAATGTTTAACATAAATCCTAATTCCCTATCTTACCTGAAAAAGTCAACATTTAGGTCTCCTAGAAGAATGGTGTAATCAAATTGCATAGAAAGAATAGATAGAACATCTTCAATACACTTGAAGTTACTGGATGATATTTGTGGCGGTTTGTAAATGCTTCCCATTAATATTTTACAGTTCTTAACACTAATGCTTAACCATAGCTGTTCAACTCCATTATTTCTAACTGAATCAATAAATGTGACATCCAAAACCTTAACATTTATCACCGATGATATGTAGGCTGCTATTCCACCTCCTCTTGTTTCTCTGTCATTCCTGAACAAAGTATAGCCTGGGACCTTTATTAAATCACTTGAGTACTCTGGCGACAACCACGTTTCGCTTAGGCATAATACATGAAACTTATTCTCTATAATCAGATCTCTTACTTCCACAAATGTTGGGACTAACAAACGAATGTTGACATGCGCTATAGTAAATTGGCCCCTTGGTTTTTTTAATGCGTTGATTGGCTTGTTCACTGCTATGTTATCTTCTAATTGCTATTTAATTATGTCTGTCTTAAATTCTTCCAGTTTTTGTTTATACACTTGGCAATTATTGTTGTCCCATGTTGCATGATTAGTATTACTTCCACGTCCAGTGGAAGTATAGTAACGACAAAAAAATTTTTAAAAATTTTTATTGTCCAAATAGGCTTAAAATGTCATGAAACGTCAAGATTTTAAGTTTGAGCGAAAAAAAATTTTCTGTCGGTCTGTCTGTCTGTAACTTTTTTTTGTGCGCACGTTTACTCTGGAACCGTTTAAGATATTGACTTGAAATTTGGTACACATATGTACTTTAACGAGATCTAGAACTAGATTATATTTTCATCTTGTTCCGTCGAAGGGTTGGGGTGTAAATTGGGGTAAATTTGGGGTAAATGGGTAAATCAAGCAGGTAAGAGTCCATGAAATTGGTATTTAGTATATACAAGAGAAGCTAAGGTCTCAAAAAAATTTTTGGCATTAGCCACCCCCATTACCACCCCCACCTCCTTATTAAAGGGGATGAAAAAAAATGTGATTTAGTGCATGTACAGAAACCAGAAACCTCAAAATATTTTTTTACTTCATCCACCCCCCACTACCACCCCCCTATCACCACCCCCACCCCACTACCGATGTGGGGTATCGTTTTATGGGTTTTTGGGGTAGAGGATTTCAAATATTATATTATTAAAGTTCCATAAACAATTATTTTCACATACAAAGTTTTTTCGTTGTGAGTGACTTGGATAGAGAATCTGGATGTGGAAGTAGTGATTCCTCGGGCAGCGGTTTTTATATTTGGATTCGTCTTTTTGAGTATACCACAGTTTACGCACTTTAGATTAACAGCCTGGCAATTCTTGACATCATGATTTTCTGCACATCTTGGGCATATTATCTCTTTTGTACAAAATTTTGACATATGGTGAAAACCACAGCATCTGTAACATCGTTTTATATCGATACCCTCAAAAACTGGACAGTAGTCATATCCAATGAATACAAACCCTCTCTCCATAACTTTCCTATAGGTTGTTAAATTTACTTGTAACACACATTGTCGTACTAGGGTTTTATTTTTTACTGGTTTATAACTCACTAGTTTAACTACGTCACTATTGTCAATAAGGGATTTATTTTGTTCTTTGAATAGATTTATTAGGATGTCCTCATCATGTTTTTCTGTTATGCCTGTAATTCTTATTCTGGGATGGAAATTAGCGATGGTTTTCACCTCATATTTATCGGCCATTTTATTGGCAACCAGGTCCTTAACCCTTTAAGGACGGCCGTATATTAACGGCTTTCCTGACTTTGTCCCACCGCCGACTGCCGTATATATACGTTAAAGGTTATTTTTGCTCTCGAGACGGCCGCCGTTTAAATGCACTTAACTTTAAAAATTGCAACCTCGAGGAACGGTTGCCATAGTTAAACGGCTCATTCAAACTTCTTCACCAGACGAATGCCTTATAAAAACGGCACTTCTGTGCGACCAGATGCCGTACATAAACGGCGCATGTATTTTCGGAATGTTGAATAAAACTTTATTTACTTTGTGTTTGTTTTTGACAATCAATAAAACTAATATAATAAATGAAACTTATAAAATGCCATTTAAATATGGTACTAAATGCATTCGCACTTACAAAAAAGACGCCGTATATATACGGCAACCGTCCCTACGCCACTCAAAATGGAGCCGTCTGGTATTTAGGTTGGTAAAATAAGGAGCCGTACTTAAAGGGTTAAATTTTATAGCTTCTTCCTCCGTTGAACAATCTACTATTATTGCACCTTGACTGACATTTTTTAGTTTATTAATACTTATATTTTCATCGACGGGATTTACCTTTTGAAATAGTTCAGATTTAGTCATTGATGTTGGTTGATTACTACTCTTTGGTTTGACCATAACAGGATTTTTATTTTTTGCTACAGCATTTGAATATAACATCGGCTTTTCTTTGTCTCACCTCTAATATTTTATTTTGGATTTCATCCAGCTTTGGGGTAATTTTGGAAACTATCTTGTCCTCATTATCTTTCCATGGCGACGCTTCATAAAGTTTACTTATTTCCAGTATCAGACTTTCAATTTTTTTTGGTTTGATCTTCGATTATCTGCTTGTATTCTGTAACGCTGTTATTCACCCCATTAATGATTTCAGATTTGAATATTTTGATACCCTCTAATACCTCTTTGGATTTCTTTTGACACTCATCACAATAGAAACTTAAGCATCTATTTTTTTTTTAATTCCATGCATTTTACTTCTGACACAATTTTGACAATACTTCTTTTTGCAGAAATCACATGGCCATAATTGCACATCTTCATCTGGGAATTTGCATAGAGTACAAGTTGACATAGCTTAAATTTATTTGTTAGGTCCTGAGTCCGACCCTGGCCCACAAAACACACATTAAAAGTTTTTATAATATTAAAGTTTTTGTTTGTGAAAGAGGAAAGAAAAAGTCTGTTTTTTGTTATCACTAGAGTAATGTATCTGCCTTATTTGTTTAAATAATCACTTAAGTAATTGTTTGCTTCAATATTTGTCTTCATCAACTCATGCACAAGGAGTTGTTACATAAATCACCAAGATTTCAAATTTTAAAACAACTTATTTCCACCTTTACATTCAATTTAAAACCCACAGCTTAAAAACAGTACACAACACATTTTTACAATTATTTTTTATTTATTTGCTTTCATCATGATTAGGTATTAAGTAAATCACAACTTACACACTTTTTTAAATGGAACACTGTGAATTATTTCATTATTCGATCACAACTTAAATTAGCTAGTCAATGATATATCATCATCATGTATTTATCTCTAGAAAAAGTGGCTAATTTTCTAAAAAATTAATATATTTGTGAGGAAGCCATGGAAAACTATTAACAACAACAACACTTCTTATAGTATAAAATAATTTTGCCAAAAATAGGAAAACTAAACTACAATAAATGTTCGAATTGTCTTCCATTGACATCTGTGCATATTTATCGCATTTATAATATTTATTGAGAAGGCCATGGTAAACAAAAGAGAATCGAAATAATCGTAAATGTCAAAAACTAATTTGTGAGTTAATTGTGAGTGAGCATTGTTAAAAATGGTTCAATTTAATAATGGTGAAAAATATGATATGATTAAGTGTTTTGTAGAATGCGGAGAAGATTCAAATTTAGCTTCTGAGCTTTATTTTAATAGGTAAGTTATAGACAGCAAAACTTTGTGCCAAAAGTGCCGCCTAAACAATATTTTTAGATATCCAGAAAAGAGACAGCCAGACATAAAAATATTCAAAAGCAGAATTTAAAAAGTATTAGATCATTTGTAAAACCTCGAGCAAAAATATATAATAAAGCATGTAGATAAGCTGTAGAAAATATTGTTTTAGAAACTGTAAGAGAAAATGCTAATATGTTGTCTCGTCAAATACAGGAAAATTTAGGAATCGCAAAAACAACTACATTGCGTTGCTTAAAAAAAATAAATTCGAACCCTACAAAATTAGGATTAGACACCATCTATTCCCAAACGACTTTCAAAGGCGTCTAGATTTTTGCCAGTGGTTTTTGCGTTAGTGTAATGAAGTGCCAGGATTTGAACGAACAATTATATGGACAGACGAGGCCCATATAAGCAGTGCCGGAATTTTTAACCGTCATAATAATTGGGCTCATGAAAATCTGCAAGTAACCGCTACAGTTAATCGTCAAGGACAATTTGGATTTGGTGTATGGTGTGGTTTTATTGGATACCAAATAATAGGTCCTCATTTTTTGAATACTGAAAGTTTTATTAACATTCTACGACAAGAAATAGAGGCCTTTGTAGACAATATGCCTGTAAGATAATTTCAATAATTGATTTACCAACATGATAGCGCCCCAGGTCATATGTCAAATGAAACACGAAATTATTTAAATGCTCAATTTGGAGAGGATTGGATCACTCAGGACTAGTTTACCAATGTCCAGTTAGCTAAGTTAACTAAATTGATAACTAACAATTAATTTAACTAACTGGACATTATTAAACAACAAAGTAGTTTATATATTGTTTAATTTTTAGAAAATAAAGGTCCTATTTTGTGGCCAGCTAAATCTCCCGATATAACCTCTGCTGACTTTTGGCTTTGGGGTTATTTAAAAAATATATATAGAGAACGTTCTAATAACATAGAAGAATTGGAAAACAAAATATTAGCTGGGTTTCAGATAATATCTCCTGTCATGATTGGAAATGCAACAAATGTTGCAAGGAGGTGTCAAAAATGCATAGATGTCAATGGAAGACAATTCGAACATTTATTGTAGTTTAGTTTTTCCTATTTTTGGCAAAATTATTTTGTATTATAGGAAGTAGATAGATAGATAAATTTATTCATCGTTAAAATATTACAATTACAATGTAATACTTATCAGACTAGTCAAAAAGATAACATTCATACATCCTTCCATACGTTTAAAACATAATAGAAATCATTCATCTACCTACTCGGTGATCGTAATATACTGCATATAAAATGATTATAAAATATGATAATATAATAATAAAAATATAAATAACATGGTAATAAAAGTAATGTGGCAATGACATAGTAATACATATACATATTATCGCAAGAAAGACAAACAGATTTAAAAATATAGTATTAAAAACTAAACTTGCTGGTTTAAAAAATCATCGACTGTATAAAAAGCATTGTCTGTTAAGTGCTTAGATAATGTATTGTAAACACCCTGTATTGTGGGTTCGGAAATTATTATTACCAGGGAAACACTAACACTAATTTATTAACTTACTAATTGCAACAACAATTAATTACTTGACTAATAATACAGTGTGTATTACAATTCAATTATTGAGTCACTTTATCACTGCGTTTACTCCTTACTCTCTGACCATTAGAACTGTACTAACTTGTCTACTCTGGTTTACTCCATGCCTTATATACCTAAAGATGAGGGGTCCCGAATTTTCTGTATGACATCACCATTCTCTAGATAGTTCCAGAATAGATGTCATCACTCTAGAGCTTCTAGTAGGTTCAAATCTCTACATTCAGACAACATCCGAACTAATTGAATTCTGTTTTGTCTACATTCTGGGGGTTGCAACACATAACACTGCCCCCTCCTTATGCCTGAACGTCCCGGTCAGGCAATGGGCCTTTCCCACGATTTTTTTTTATTGAATATTTGAAAAGTTCTCTTTAAAAAAACTCACCTGTATTTTTTCTTTTTTGCGAAATTTGCTTCTTTTCTACAGAAAAAAATTATTATGTTATATGAATTTAACATTGACGGCAATATTTTTGCACTGATGACGAAATGGGCGGAATGACCAATCAGTATACTCTAGCACCCTTGGTAGAGGCTACATATGAGCAGATTCTACGTATAAGTGTTTGTCTCTTTCTATATGTACCGAATTGACAGAAATGTCATCAAGTTTTGTTAGTTCTAGTCTAGTGACGTATGAAACTACAGAAACTTTTCTTTGATGCATTTACTAGGAAGTTGCCAAAAATGAATGAAATCTAAATCATATGACATTATTCCAAAGTTAAAACCTCTAGTTACTGTACTAATATATAATAATAAGTTACAGGTGTTTCATACCTGCTGAATTTATAAAATTAAATAGGTATGTACAAAAACTGAATAAAAACGTTAAAATTTGATTCATTTCACTTTTGTAGTATACACATTACAGTTAATAAATATAAACAACTAGGTTTAAGTGTTTTATTTTCTTTTACATTTATTGAATAATTTTTAAAATCATTATTAAATCCAAAGATTTATCAGTAACAGTTATTTTATCTAAGAAAACGGGAATTGTCATTCACCATTTCACTGTCAATAATATGGAGATTACTTGCTGCCTTCTCAAAATTTGTCTCCATTTTTTTAATGTCTACACAGTACACAAACACACTTTTAAATAATTAATAAGAAACACAGTTATGAAGTCAAAATACTAGATCCGTACGATCAGAACGTAAATCGTAAATAAGAGAACATAACCTATCTATTTATTTTATTTCCATCATCGTTGCCAAGTGTCAGTTATTTGTTGGGAGCCGACATGTCGAAAGTGTTTCTTCTGTTAATTATTATCATTTTTATTATAGGAAGTGGTATTATTCAATGGAAATTCATTATTTTCAAAAGCGGAGATAAAAAGTAGACATTCTTTAGTGAAATAATTAAAGCATTTCCTCTAACGTTAAACATTCATATACATTAGGCAACATGGAAATAGTCTCATCGGCAGGTTTCCAGACGAGATGTAAAATTCAGAAACATCAAGAGGTTCGGTTAATGTTTGCATACGGCATCTGCATCATAACCTTAAATTTTAAGTTTATTCTCATTTTTAATGTTTGTATACGCATTTTTAGCTTGGAGCCGTATTGGCTCCAAGCAAATATTTAAAAATTCACGTAAATAATTTTTCAATATTGTTGATTAATAAAAATAGACTGCTAATTACAGGTTAGACTTCCAACCTACATGATGAATTAACAGTAGACGAGCTTTATCTGACTATGTCACAACTTAAAAATAAATATGCCTGTAGCGGTCTATAGATGATATACCGGTTTTCGCTCTGGAATTTATCTGGGACATAATCCAATTTCCCTTATGCTTTCTCTTTAATATGTCCCTGAAAACAGGAATTCTTCCAACTAATCTGAAAGATGGTGTGGTCACGCCAGTCTATAAAAAAGGAGACCCCGAACTAATTGAAAACTATAAGATTTACAACTGGAGAACAGGACTAATGAATTTTTCTAAAATTCTTGAAAAAATTGTTGTCAACCGACTTGAATCATTTATTGCTAAACACAAACTACCCAGGTAGCAAAGTCATGTGAAAATGACGTGAAAAAATGGTCAGGAGTGACGAGAAATGACGAGTTAGATGACGTAAATGAAACGTGAAAATGACTTCCTAATGTCTCAGACGAATGACGTCTTTTTTAGGTTATATTGTTATATTTGTTAATCCCCCCCCACAGGTTTTTAGTAATAGGAACATATAAAACTACATACTAGTTAGTAATCTACTTGATAAAAATAAAATAATTAATGCATAAATAAGTTTTGTCCTAATGAATTTGTTTGTTGGCCATCCGTAATTAATTTACATTAACATATCAGAATCAGAAATCTTTATTCATCACAAAATTGATACAATGTACAGCATCAATTATCGGACTAGTCAAACAAAAGCTTAAAACTAAAAGACAAATCACTAACAGAATATACATTAAATTTAAAATTGAAATTCAAGACATACAAGATAAAAGATATGGTAAAATACATAAGATGTGAATAAAATACATAAAAACGTGAATAAATAAATTACATACAAAAATATATTATTTTTCTTTGGAAAAATTTTGTTTAAGGAATTCATCCACAGAATAGAATGACTCATTTACTAGAAAAGCGTGTAATTCTTTTTTAAATAAATTTACATTATCAAAGTCTAAGATACTTTTTATCCTGTTGTAACATATAACCCCTATATAACTTGGATTACATTGGCTTATTGAGAGTCTAGAATATGGCTGATGTATATTTTCCATATTTCGAGTACAATATGAGTGCGTGTCACTATTCTTTAAGAAGGATGTTTCGTTCTCCTTCACATACATTATCAACTGATAAAGGTAGAGACTTGGTAACGTGAGAATATTATATGATTTAAATATTGGCTTACAATGAGAAAGTGGGTGAGCATTATTCATACATCTTAAGATTTTCTTTTGTACTATGAATATCTTATTGAGGTAAGGGGAAGAGCCCCAGAATATCAGTCCATATTGTAACACAGACTGTACAAGACCGTAATAAAGCAGTTTTAATGTGTCAATTGTGACCGTATCTCTCAGCATTCTTATTATATAACATATGCTACTTAATTTTGAACAGATTGTGTTTATATGATCTTCCCAGGTGAGTTTTTGGTCTATTGTTATTCCCAAAAATTTGATACTTTCAGTGGATTCTATTGTTTTTCCATCTATCATAATAAGAGGATCAAAATTTGGTTTTATATTTTTCGGTAAAAATCTCATATAGAGCGTTTTTTTAGCATTTAGATGAAGGCCATTCTGAATACACCAGTTACTGAATTCATTTGAAGCTATATTACTGTTTTGAATCAGATCACTTATATTCTTATTGGACATAATAATATTTGTATCGTCTGCATAGAGGATAATTTTGTTAGATGTAATACAAGTAGTTGGCAAGTCATTCATAAATATTATAAAAAAGAGAGGACCCAAGATAGAACCCTGGGGCACCCCTGATGTAATTCTTTGTAAATCTGATTTAAAATTGTCTAAGACTACAGTCTGTGTACGTTTTGTTAAGTATGAGGTAGCCCATTGGAGTGCCACACCTCGAACCCCTATATTTTCCAATTTCAGTAAGAGTAATTCATGGTTTATTGTGTCGAAAGCACGTTTTAAATCATAAAATAAACCTAGGGTGTGATTTTTGTCATTTAGAGCATTGTATACAAATTCCAGGCATTCAAAAATAGCATTATAGGTGGATTTCCCTTTCCTAAATCCATTTTGAATATTAGACAATAATTCATGAAATTCCAGAAATTTACATAACCTAATGTTATAAGCCAGTTCAAAAAGTTTGCCTAATTGGCTCTGCATACATATAGATCGATAATTGGTGATGTCATCTCTTGAGCCTTTATTTTTAAATATAGGTACACATTTTGATTCTTTTAGCAGATCAGGGAACTGCCCCGAGGTAAATGATTCATTTATTAGGTAGGATAATGGTTCAGCAATCAGATGACTGACTGACTTTAACATGTTACCATTTATGTCATCTATTCCAGCCGCTGGTTTGGAACAGGTTTTTTTTTAACAGATCCATGATTTCATTTGGTGTTGTAGGAGTCAGGAAAAGAGTTGGAATATTATGACTGCTCTTATTATTGAAGTTAAGGTTTGGTGTTGTGTAAGAGGAAGAATTTGTGAAGTAGCTGTTAAAATGATCAGCCAAGACTTTTAAATCAGTAATTAATTGACCATCTGTATCACATATCTTAATGGAGGTATGGTTGTCTTTATATTTTTTATTACTATTTATGATTTTCCAGCTTTCTTGCATAATATTTGTAGCATTATTAATTCGTTTATCATTAGTTATTTTCTTTAAGGATTTTACATTTTGTTTATATAACTGTTTAAATTGGTTATATCTTAAGGTATATTCCGGATTGTTTAATTCTTTTTTGAGTTTTTCCATTTGACAAAGTTGGTCATGCATGTCTTTGATTTGAGGTGTAAACCATTTTTTGACTTTAAGTTCAAATTTAGTTTTAGTTATTGGAAAGGAACAGTTATACCAGTAGATAAGTGTATTATAAAATGCACGGAATTTATTATTAAAACTGTTGGCTTCATACATTTCGGCCCAAGTTTCCCTGGCAATATTATTTTGAAAAATTTGTTTATTATTGTCGTTGTAGTTCCTTATGTATTTAAACACAGGATTTTGCTTTAGTTGAAATGTATCGAAAGAACATATCTGATATGTGTGATCTGAAACAAATGAGTGACATACTCTCATATTGCTCACCTCGATATTTGAAAACATGTTATCTATACACGTAGAGCTGTGAGTGGTTATCCGGGTAGCGATATTGATGTGATGTTTAATACTGTATTCAGAAAGTGTGTTTATCAAAATTTCCTTGTTTGGAGAGTTATTTAAGAAATTAATATTTATGTCACCAACAATTATATATTGATCATTTTTGTTAAATATTTTGTGTAACAACAGATTAAGTCTATGGATAAAGTCCTTAAAATCACCATTAGGTGTCCTATAAACACAGATTATAAATATATTTGTTTTGTCAATATTTTGCATAACGGCTACACAAGCTTCAAAATTTTGTTCCACACATTTTCTATACTCCATGGGTTTTATATTGACATTACGTCTGGCATATATGCAAACTCCACCTCTAGATTTGTTCGTACGTGTAAAGTATGTTATTAGGTTGAAGTTTTCAATCACTGTGACTGTAAGTTCACTTTCACTTAACCAATGTTCACAAAGGCATAGGACATCTATCTTGTGTGATGTTAGTAAGATACTGAGTGAATCATATTTGCCCATCAGTCCTTGAATGTTGAAATGCATTACCTCTAGAGAATTTTTATAGTTTGTATTTCTTGATAGATGATTCAGTTTATTATTACTTTTTCCTAATGAGCTTGTAGGGGGTGGTGCGTTTGCAACAGATTTATTTGTGAGAAATTCAATCGCATTGCGTTGTGTCAGATTATTATCAATTTTATTTACTGGGTAGTTAGTAACTATCTTTTTGTTAGAATCTTTTTTATTTTGTATAGGTTCATCATTGATCCTGCCTCCATTTTTATTCAAAAATTTTCTTTTGTAGCTGTTGATTGTTCCCATTCTTGTTCGTGATTGTCATCCTGATTGTTTTTTGAGAAGGTGTATCTGCAGAAGCCAACCCCCTTAGGCCAGAAATTAGGACTGTATGCATCATCTTTTAATGCATAGTCTAATCCAACTTTAAATGCTATATCTAATATTGTTTACCATCACTCCAACTTTTTCTCACATTTTTTTCTCACATGGTTGCCTGCAAATTATAATGTTTATTAAGTTATTAAATTCATTTTTACTTACCTTTACCAATTGCGGTCCGTAGGATTCGAACCTACATGTGTCCCGTTGTCCGTATTACAGTACTGACGCTTCAACCAACTGAGCTAGCTTGGCTACCGCTATTTCGGATGCTAAAAGCAGTATTTATGGTGGTGAAGTCTTTATTATGTGAAATTGAATTTCTTGCCTTATTTGAAATATATGAAAATCTTTCAGGTTCTCGCTTCGAGTTACTAGTATTTTTATTTATTTATAATTATTAAAAAGAGCTTATTTAATTTAATTAAACTGTCACCAGTGTCACCTGAGAAGTACGAGTAGTACTTGTAATTATTACATTAATTAGTATTAGTGGCGGTTCGTTAAAAAAAATATATTTTCCCCAGATCTCGAAATTGAAGAGCAGAGAGAGGGAGAAATCCGAAAAAAAATTTTCCTTATCTCAAATTTGATGAGCGGTAGAGGGGAAGTCAGGAGTCAACCATTTTAAGAATTAAAGTTTTAAGTTGAGGTACTTATTATACAAACCTGGGAAGCGTGTTGGAGAAAAAACGGTAAAGGTGTAATATCGTCATCTACAACATAAATAGAATATTTAATGGTCTAAAACAGACCTAAAATTGAAAAAAACCAATAAGCAATTATTACCTTAAAAAAAAAACAACTAAAATTTTTTTCGCAATAAAAAAAAAACGGAAGGAGCAGGGATCGAACCGACGACCTCATGACTGGAAGACGACGTCTTAAGCACTCGGCCACCAACCTCTCTGAGGATACTTACCTAAAGACTTTATAGTTGGAACACGCAAAACGTATAAATTTTGCTTTTTAATGCATTTTAATCTAATTTTATTATTAAAAGAATAGAGATAGAAATATAATTTAAACATATAAACTGCCGAATCTTTGCAAACTCTTTCGAATATAAATTATTTTGGATAATGTTAAAAAACATTATATCCTTGAATAAAAACACCAATACTTATCCCTCACGACACGGTTTATTTTTTTTTTAACTTTACACTCTGCTTACGATAACAAAATGCCATTAGCGAGCTTTAAAGTTTGTAATCCGATAAAATATAAATAAATTTAACACCGAAAAAAGACGACAATATGACGTGATGTGTAGCACGTCATTTTAATGTCATTTATAAGACGTCATTCTGTCGTCGATTTTTAGTGCCCTGACGTCTTTTTGACCAGAATCACCAGATTTTGACGTCATTATAACGTACCCTTGCTACCTGGGTATTGTCAGTAAACCAACATGGGTTCAGGAAAAATCACTCAACATGCACTGCAGCATTCCAACTTGTAGAGTTCATCTATAAATCACTAGACGGAAACAACTATACATTAGCTTTATTTTTTGACCTCACACGTGCATTTGATTGTGTGGATAGTGATTTTCTGATAAACAAATTGTTCACGATGGCCATAAGGGGTTGCATGAATGATTTGATAAAGTCATTTCTGACTGACCAAAAAATTAGAGTTAAAATTGGCCAAGAGTTATCAGACTTCGGATATCTGAAACACGGCGTACCCCAAGGCAGTGTTCTATCACCGCTTTTCATTAACGACGTGGGAAAATACATCGGGAACACCATTGATATACAATTAGTTTTGTCCGCAGATGATACCACAATCGGCCTGTCTGCTTCCTCAGAATATGAGCTATACTGCAAGGCACAAACATTGCTCTCTGAATTTTATAGGTGGTGTAGTAGAAGTAAACTTGTTCTTAAAACTCACTACATAATTTTCTCTAAAAGACGTAAAACCCCAGAATTTCAATTAAAACTTAATGACACCATGTTGGAAAGGTTAGATAATTGCAAGTTTCTAGGTCTCCATATTGACCACCAGCTAACGTGGGATGCACATGTTGGCTTTGTGACCAGTAGGCTAAATTCAACATATTTTGCAATCGTTAATCTGAAAAATATTCTTGATACCAAGAACTTAATGAATGTCTATTATGCTTTGGCCTACTCTCATTTAAGCTATATGTCGATTTACTGGGGTCAAACAACTGAACTCAGCCGCATTTTCGTTATACAAAAAAGAATAATACGAAAATTTTTTTCTGTTAACCCAATGGAGTCCTGTAGGCCCATCTTTAAAAAGCATCATATTCTACCGCTTCCCTGTATAGTTATTTATGTCGCACTGATTTTCGTTAAAACAAATCAAGGAAAATTCCCACAAAATAATTCAGTGCATGCACATGATACCAGGTCTAATACCAATATTCACATTTCGAACTTCAACTTGTCAATGTATAGAAAGAGTCCTTACTGTTTTTAGTCATATTTTTAATCATTTGTCCAACTCTCTCAAAGATATTAATCCAATAAACAAGTTCAAAAGCCACATTAAGCGTTACCTTCTAGAAAATTGCTTCTACTCTTTCCAGGAATATTACTGCAGTAATTAATTTTAATATTTGACGTTGTGTACTTTGTCTTCAAATTCTTTGTGTGACTAACTACTGATTTTTATTGTTTTTTTATTTATATTATCCTATGTGTATAACTACAATTAATCGATTGACGTCAATATCTTTTATAAGATCTTACGACAATAAAGTTATTATTATTATTATTATTATTATTATTTTATTACAAAATGAGTCCTATTTTATTAGGGCAAGGTATTTAGAACTTCATAAACATTACACTGAACTAGACTTTAGTTGAAAATACAGAAACCAAGCAGAAATTTTAATAATAGCTGGGTAATATTCTTAAATCTTAAGAAACACATATTTTTGAGGTTAGCTGTGACAATGCCCTATAAATCTAGAAATTGTTTAATTTTGATTGGAGTTCCGCCCATGACGTAATTTGAGCACGTTTACTTGTTTGAAATATGGAGTAAATTAGAGAATATTTTTATTTTTAAAATATCCATTTAAAATTAAAATATTTATTAGGTGTTAATAAATGATTTATGACAAAATAATCAAGTTCCATTACGTGGGTAAGGCCCATTCAGCCTCTTTCACATACTTCACCAGTCTATCCAAGTGTACGATTTTCATCTTTGACTTTTTACTTGTTTGAATCCGATACACAACGTCATTGATCCTAGTGATGACTGAATACGGTCCTTCCCAAGGTGGTTGAAGCTTCGGGGACTTCCATTCTTTCTGCTGTGGGTTGTACAGCCAAACCCGATCTCCCACCTTGAATCCTCCTATACTGGCATTCTGATCATAACGAGCCTTCATTCGGTCGCTAGCCTTGATGATCTGCTCTTGGACATTCTTTGGATGTTCTCGACTTTCATTCACATAGTTGCTCCCGGAAAGTGGTTTCCCATTGGCAGCACAATTCCTTACATTTGCGGCACCAAGCCTCCACATCCTGGCGACTGTATTAACCCAATAGAATTGTTCCCGAACTTTACCCAACATCTTGTTTACGCCAAAGTGTCCACCGGACGTTCCATTATGCGCTTCCTGGAGTACTTCTGGTACACGACGCCTGGGAATCACTAGACACATGGCAACCTGCTTTCCATCCGTACTTTCCCATGCTCTCTTTAACAGCCCGTCTACGTGAAGTGAACCCCATTGTGACCATAAAGCCTTCAGCCCACTCCTTTGTCTGAAACATCCTTCCACGCTGGAAACATCCTTCCACCCCTCTTCTTTTGCTCTCAACATGGGTCCAATTTCTACATCGCTCAATTGCTCTTGCCTTAAAACTTCCTTTGTCCAATTCTCTGTAATCTCTTTCCTTTCGCTTACACAACCTGGTAATGGTAGACTACTCAGGCTTCTCCGAAGCTGGCAAACCTTTATTTCTCTGGTGGCATCGCTTTCTCTAGCCGGCACTGCCCCAGTGGCATGTATCCTCTTAGGGTTCCACTGTCGACAATCTCGTCTAACATGGCCTAGTTTTCCGCAGCTATAACATCGAATACCCCCACTTTGGCTTGGCTTTCCACCGCTTTGTTGCTTTACCTGTGTAACCAGAGAATCCAGCTTGGCCAATAATTTTCCGAACATTTCATGTAAGTCCATAGTGTCCAGGTTCTTTTTGTCCCGATACGATTTGCGTCCTTAAGGATTCGCTGTCGACAATCTTGCTTAATATGCCCTAATTTACCGCACTGATAACATCTGATGCTTCCGTTCAGTTTCGCTCCACCTTCTTGTTTGTCTTGTTTCCCCAGAGAATTCAGTTTGTCCAATAATTGACTGAACATTTCAAGCACGCCCTTAGTGTCCAGATTCTTTTTATCTGAATGTGCTTCTTCGACTGTCACAGCAAGCACTTCTGACCACGGGGTGACTTTAAACGCACCAAAGCCTCGCTAATACTTTGATGTCGAGTTAACCTAAGAACTCGCCTGACCTCTTCGTCCCTTATGCCATCTAAAAAGGCTCCCACAGCTAATTGTTCTTGGAATTCTCTGGGTGCACTTGGATATGCCAGGTGTGCCAGTCTCTTTACCGCTGCCTCAAATTCTTGTAAGCTTTCCCCAGCCCTTTGCGTCCGTGATTTCAGCTGAGCCTGGTATACTTGAGCGAGGTGTTGGTCGCCATATCTTAAGTCCAAGGCAGCTTCTAACACTTTGAAGTCTTCTTTATTTCTCCACTGGGATGGTCTGAAATAACTCTGAGGCTTGACCTCTTAGTGCTAGAACTAAGGCCATAGCCTTTTCCTCATTATCCCAGTTATTATACTAGCTGGCCTCCTTTCTCTCTTAATTGTCCTTCGAACTCACTTATCTTTCCTTTGATCTGACTGACTTCTGTCTCAACTACGCCTACTTTGTCTTCTAACTTGTTTATCTCTTCTTTGACTTCACTCTTTAGTTCTTCCTTAACAGAAATGATTGCGTCCTGTTGTATTTTTATTTGATCGCTCAGAATTTTTCTTAATTCTTCCTGGCGTTTTTCTTGTTCTTCTTTTTCTTCTTGGCGTCTTATTTCCAGATTTTCCATCATTTTCTTTAATTAATCTCTTTCTTCTTGAGGTCTTGTTTCTTTTTCTTCTTGACACCGCTTTTCTTCCTCTTGATGTCTTCTTTTTTGCTCTTCTTTTTCTTCTTGACGCCACTTTTCTTCCTCTTGATGTCTTCTTTCTTGCTCTTCTTTTTCTTCTTGATGTCTTCTTTCTTGCTCTTCCAGAATTTTTCTCATTTCGTTTTTTCTTGACGTCGTCTTTCCTGTTTCTCTTTTTCGTCTTTTCTGTTCCTCTTTTTCCTCTTGACGGCTGTTCTCCTGCTCTTCTTTATCTTCCTGGCGTTGCTGCGCCATCATCCTTGTAAACTCCGCAAGCAGGTCCTGAAGTTGTTTCTCTGCTGCCATGCTTCTTGTTTTAATAATAATAATAATAATAATAATAATATCTTTATTGGTGCATTATACAGAGTATTTACACATGTCAAAAAAGTGATACAATTTTCTACATAATGTAATGTATAAAGTAAAAGAGAGAAAAACAAAAACAAATGGTGTTTGAAGGTAAAAATAACACCGTAAAAACAAATAAATTAAAAACCTTATTTATTAGACATAGTGGAAAAGTCAGCATCTAAGAATTCTTTAAAATTATAAAAGGCATGGTCTATTAAAAATTTTTTTATCACAGATTTAAAACGTCTACAGTCCAGTTCCTTGATGGGATGGGGTAAAGCATTGAAAAACTTTATTGCGTGATACCTTATTCCATCGCGAGTTTTAGAGAGTCGTAAAAAGTCATGATTCAAATGATCTTTATTACGGGTAGAGTATGAGTGGATCTGATCACGTGGTGTATACATTGTTTCATTTTCTTTGATGTAAAGGAGACACTGCAATATATATGTACTAATCAGGGTTAGGATATTTAGTTTTTTAAAAGAATCTCTGCAATCATCTCTGTATCCTAACCCGGCAATTATTCTAACTGCTTTTCTTTGCATAGCAAAAACAGCAGCAGAATGGGAAGAGTGACCCCAGGCCAAAATTGCATAGCTGATTGCAGAGTGGATTAGTCCATGGTATGCTGCTAATAATGTTGCCTGGGACACGCAGTTCACTAGGTGTCTTAAAAGAAATAAATTTTTAGCCATCTTATCACACAGAAAATTGGCACGTTTTTCCCAAGTTAACTTGTTGTCCACGTGAACTCCTAAGAATTTAATACAATCCATGGATACTATATTTATGTCATCTATTATGTACTGTCTTAAACTGAAAATCATTGTTTGTGTCTTTTTCTCGTTTAACACTAATTTATTTGATAGACACCAGTCCTGAATAGTTGACCGAGTTTCGCGCACATTGGACAGCAATGCATTGATATCCTGGTTTGTGTTTAATAAAGTGGTGTCATCAGCAAATAAAACAGATTTTGCCGAAACAGTATTGTTGGGTAAGTCATTTATGAAGATGAGAAAAAGAGTTGGACCCAATACGGAGCCTTGAGGTACTCCAGATTTAATATTTATGAAACCAGAATTCATATTTTGGTAATTCACATACTGACATCTTTTTTCAAGGTACGATGCGAGTAGCTTTTGACTGTCAGCAGAGAATTTATAAAATTGAAGTTTTTTCAATAATATATCATGGGATACACAGTCAAATGCTTTGCTTAGATCCAAAAATTGGGCGTATAATATTTCGTTTTGTTCAAAGCCTCTGTTGATTGAGTCTGTCAAAGAGTTAATAGCATGGGTAGTCGACAATTTACTTCTAAAACCAAACTGACAGTTATTGAACAAGTTGAACTTCTCAAAGTAATTTGTTATTTGCAATTTTAAGATCCCTTCAAAAATTTTTGCAAATAAGGGTATGATAGAAATCGGTCTGTAATTAGCAGGATCTTCCACATCTCCCTGTTTATGAATGGGTATAACTTTTGATACTTTAAGAATTTTGGGGAAAATATTACTTTTAATACATTGATTTATAAGTTTAGTTAGTGGAATAAAAATTTGGTGTTTGATTGAATTTAGAATTTGTAAGTTTATGTTGTATGCATCTTTACTATTTGTGTTTTTTAGGTTATTAATTATGTCTAAAATTTGTAAGTAAGATACTTCCGAAAAATTAAAATTAAAAGTACTGTCTAGCCCCTTTAGGTCAGTGTTGCTTAAATAAAGTTCAAAATTGTTGTTGGATGGAGGTAATGAATTAATTGTACGACCAGCAACCGTACCAAAGTAATTATTAAAATCATTTGAAGTAATATCAGAAGCTATGTGTGGATTACGAGACTGTTTTTCATTATTAATGATGTTCCACATTGCTTTATTCGGATTCTTGCTTTGTGAAATATATTTATCATATGCAATCTTTTTTGCTTTTTTCAATTCTGATTTGTAGATGGATTTTTTATCAGTTATTAAAGATTTTAAGTGAGGCGTAGGATTTGCTTTATACATGTCTTGTAACAGGTTTAAAGTATCTCGCATCTGGCGCAAGTTATCAGTGAACCATTTAATTTTGCTTCTTTTATTAGATGAAAGAAGTTTTGACTTTTCAGGAAATACAGATTCCACTGTAGAAGTAATAATATTTAAGAATGTTTCAAATTTGTACTCAACTGTTAAAGTGGGCATATAATCACTTTAAACAGTTTATTACACAATAACGTTGATTTTTCCAATGTAACTTTCTAAAAGAATCTCGAAATGGCATGAAAGAGTCTTATTTAGAGTCTATGTCACTATCCAGTTGGATAAATTTCACTGTCCAGTAATTTTCAAATAGAATGTCCTAGAAATTTTCTTAAACTAACACAAATAAGTCTTATTTAGTGTCTCTATCACAGGGATGTCAGCGAAGTCATTAAAGTCATTAAAAATCATTTTTTTTTGTCAGTCAATAAAAGTCATTTTTTTCGTCAAATTATCATTATTGTCATTATTTTACTTTATTTACATTATTTTACCCTAACAAAATACAGGAAGCGAACTCAAAATATTTAATTACGATTGCACACAAACTTCTATTTGAAATAGATATTGAAGAAATTAGGGGATGAATCGTGCCTCTTAAAATCAGAGCCACGGCACCGGCATGCACAAAAAAAAATTTAAACTGATCACCAGACGTATCATGTATTTTGGTGCGCTGAATCAAAATGTGATGATAAAAGGCTCCAAGTCATCAAGATTTCTTTCATACTGTCATTTTGTCAAATATCCTATTATTTGAGGAATAAATTGACAGTAGGAAAAAGTCTTGATGACTTATAGCTTTTTTTATCATCAGATTTGGATTCAGCGCACCAAAATAAATATAATAAAATTATATTTTTCGTCATAACAAATAACATATTCATAACAAATTTAGATTTTTTTTTGTGTGGGACGGCGCACCGGCATACAAAAAAAATATTCTGAACTGATCACCCAACATATCATTTTATCTGTATTTTGGTGCGATGAATCCAAATTTGATGATAAAAAAACTCTAAATCATCAAAAAATTTTCCTACTGTCAATTTGTTGCTCAAATAATGAGATATTTGAGGAAAAAATTGACAGTAGGAAAAAAATCTTGAAGACTTAGAGTTTTTTTATCATCAGATTTGGATTCAGCGCACCACAGTACATATAAAATGATATGTCTGGTCATCAGTTCAGATTTTTTTTTTATGTGTCAGTTATCGGTTATTGTATTATTCTGGGAATTGTTTTTATAATTTGTTTCATTTATGAAGTGTTATTATATTCTTCGCAAATACGAAAACGAAGAGTATATTGCATTTGATCGGCACGTTTCTAAAACCGTAAATATCGCTCGCAGACAAAAAATTTTCATATCATTGTGTTAGTGAACGAATTCTGAACAACTTTCAAAATGTCCGTCCGTTTAAATGGAGCTGCCTATCCGTCCGTCCATCTGTCCGTCCGTCAAGTTTCTTGGAAGCACAATAACTCAAGAAAGAATAATCCGATTGTACTGAAATTTGGACAGTTAGTGTTAGCTAGAGGAAGAACTCTATTGTTTTTAAACAAAATCGATCAGTAAATAAAAATGTTATGAACGATTTAAATTTGAAAAAATTTTTTTTTTATTTTTTATGTTTTTGTAATTGAAATCTGGTGAAATAATATTTCATTTTAATATTTAAATATTTATATGTTTTACAAATATACGTTTCATAATGTAATATACAACCGTGGAAATATAATTTTAGCTCGTCTCTTATAATGTAAAAATGTACGTTTTTTTATGTGTTGGTGTAGTTCTTACGCTTTTGACTCGGAATCCAAGGGTCCCGGGTTCGAAACCCAAATGGGGTACGGTATAGTTTTTTTATTTTTACTTTATTTTACACTGTCTTTTACCAACTAAGTAAGCACTATAAAATTAAATATGTCTAAAACTAATATTATTTACAAACAACTGCGAAGAGTATCCTATAGAATGTGTAACAATTATATAAAAAGTTCAGTGAACAGGCGAAGAGTACGTTTTTAGCTTGTTTTCTTCTTGTTTTTTTTTTATTAAAAAAATCCAATAGATATCAATCATTTGGACTTAGTAAAAGGTGATTTTTTAGTCATTATTTTCAAAAAGATAGTCATTATTTTCAAAAATTTGGGTCATTAAGTCATTATTTTTTAGTAAGGTCTATGCTGAGATCCCTGCGTATCACTTTCCAGTTCAAAAAATATAATTATCTCCACTAATTTTCAAATAGAATGTTCTAGAAATTTTCGCGAACTAACACAAATGAGTCTTTTTCAGTGTGTCTGTCACTTTCCAGTTCAAAGAATTGTAACGGTTTGTTGTCGGGTAGCTGGTTTGGAGATTAATCAGGGTCCAGATTAGTTAAAAAGACAGCCCAATAAAAATATAAACAATTTATTTACTTTTCCAAACAGGTAATGTGTGGCAGTGTTACATAACATACAGGTACAGGTTATATGTCCGTATCTTCGACTCAAGAAGTTTCCCAGTTCAACACGCTGTAGGAGGTCTCCAGGTCAGGCTCATTCGCTCTGGTTTTGGCGGCGAAACGGCGCCGGGGACTGACTAACGACTCGCTCAACACGCTGTAGGATTCCCAGGGTCAGATTGCATTCGTCCCGTCGTGTTTGCGTCGGGAAATGTACAAAACTGTAATATGTCCAGCTCAGCACGCTGTAGACATATTGTCAGAGTTGTTCACACTCTCTGAATTAGTTGATTTGTGGCCAGGCTTTTATATCCGAGAATCCTCGCTTACTGGTGACGTAGAACTGCGTATAGTTTAGTGTCGTGTGCACATTGGTGTCGTGTGTAAATCCTTAAACTTTAGTAATGGAACATGAATTTATGAATGCTTCATTACAGAATTTAATTATCTCCACTAATTTTCAAACAGAATGTTCTAGAAATTTTCGCGAACTAACACAAATGAGTCTTTTTCAGTGTCTCTGTCACTTTCCCAAAAACGTACTTTTCACAGTTTTGAGTACAAAAATAGTCCTTAAACAATGTCCCATAAGTCAATTCTCCCTGTCACCACTAATTTCCGAGAAGAACACTGTAAAAACCTTCTCGAACAATCCAGAAATCTTCTGTTATAATTCCGCTTCTGACACCAATTGTTACGTGCTTACACCTTTTTTGTAATCACCCTGTATCATGGGTTCAGAAATTATAACACCAGGGTAACACTAACACTAATTTATTAACTTACTAATTGCAACAACAATTAATTACTTGACTAATAATACACTGTGTACTACAATTCAATTATTCAGTCACTTTATCACTGCGTTTACTCCTTACTCTCTGACAATCTCAACTGAGAACTGTACTAACTTGTCCACTCTGGTTTACTCCATGCCTTATATACCTAAAGATGAGGGATCCCGAATTTTCTGTATGACATCATCATTCTCTAGATAGTTCCAGAATAGATGTCATCACTCTAGAGCTTCTAGTAGGTGCAAATCTCTATATTCGGACAACATCCGAACTAATTGAATTCTGTGTTGCCTACATTCTGGGGGTTGCAACACATAACAGTATGTTTGAATTTTTTCAAGTTTTCAATGGCACCAAACATATTTACAAAATGATTACCTATAACAGATGATACCTCTGTATACATGAGAATTTTGACCTATACTCAGACGTGAAAAAGGTAAACGTAATTCGTGTCTCTGTCAGGTATTATAATTATGAACCATTTCATTGCTGATATAGTTTATTTTGTCTTTTTTGATGTTTAATATTATTAAATATATGTATAGACATGGCAAAGTTAAAATTTCCAATTTAATGAAAAATTCCTTACAAGAATTTCTTGGTTTTGCTCCCACCATACATTTTTTTCTTTCACTCAATATTGAGTGAACCAAGCCATAGTAGGCCATCTTTAGCACATCAAGAGACACCGTTTCTCCTTAATTGCCGAATTACAAAACATATGCTACTTAACTTAGATATAGCAGTTTCAATATGCTTTTTTTGTGGTTAATCTTTAGAAGTGGTGAGAAATCGAGATTAATATTTTTTTGTTGGAAGAGCATATAGAAAGTTTTACTTATGTTTACTGATAGCCCATTGTTTATACATCATTGGTAAAAATCGTTTGCACAATTATTAGCTGTAATTATAGTGTGACGTGTTTCCACCCCTAGGAAACCACCCTTGTAAATTTCATGGGTTCCAAAAATTATAACGAGATAACCACTAACACGCTTTATTAAATAACTTATTGGATACCTCACAATACTATTATTAACTTAAATACACTTTACTGACTAAAAATAACCTTTAACAATGTTTATTACTTTGTATTCACTTTGTAGTCTTAACCTCACTTGTCAATTCCAAACTTCCCCTTCCCGCCGAGAATACAGCCTTTTATACCTCTAGTGATTGCTTCCTGAATTATTCTAGAAACGGCGCGGCGTTATCTAGAAGTCTCGGTTCTTTTCTCCAATGTTCCAGAGCGTTTCTACTCTCACAGATGACATAACATACATGTATTTTGTGCTGCATATCCCCAAGGGTGTTTACTCGTAATACTACCCCCTCCTTAAGCCTGATCGTCTTGGTCAGGCAATTTGGAATCATCAGTGTATTTTGCCAGTCTATCCAAATATACGATCTTCATCTTGGATTTTTTGCTTCGTTGAATCCGATAAACGACATCATTAATTCGGGTAATAACGGTATACCCAAGGTGGTTGAAGTTTCGGTGACTTTCCTTTCTTTCGCTGTGGGTTGTACAGCCAAACCAGATCTCCTGCCTTAAACCCTTCTGAACTACCTTTACAGTCATATCGAGCCTTCATTCGGTCACTGGCTGTGGTGATTTGGTCTCTAACCAGCTCATGAACATTTCTTAGCCGTTCATTCATTTCATCCACATAGCTGTTCACAGGAAGCTGTTCTCTGCCTGGTGTTCTGAAAATCAAATCACACGCCAGTCTGATCTCATGTCCAAATACTACACGGGCTGGTGTCTGTTTCGTAGACTCATGGATAGCAGCTCGGTATGCCATGAGGAAGAATGGTATGTGGAGATCCCAGTCACGTTGATTCTTATGAACCACTTTAGAGAGATGTTCTTTCATGGTCTTGTTATGTCGTTCCACCATTCCATCTGATTCGTACTTCATGAACGTTAGATGGTCTTGGCCAATCTCGTACGGCAGAAATTTTGTCGGAGTCCGTTTGTATTCCATCCGAAGACACAATGTGACGAAGGAATTTGACTTCTTTCTGGAATAGCAGGCACTTCTTCGGGTTCAACTTCAGATGGGCATTCCTGACTCGTCCAAATACTTCTTGAAGATTTTTCAAATGTTTTGTAAAGTCCTGTCCCATAACAAGCACGTGTCAAGGTAAACCAGGCACGTCCTCCAGGTTAGCCCTCGCAGTAAGAATTCCATCAATCTTTTAAAGGTGCGCATTGCAAAGTCCAAAAGGCATCACGGTAAATTGATAAAGACCACTGCCTGCTGAAAACGCTGTCTTTTCCTTATCATCAGGATGAAGCCCCATTTGCCAGTATCCACTCCTAAGGTCTAACGTAGAAAACCATCGTGAGCCTGCCAACGTGCTTAACGTGACGTCAATTCGTGGTAATGGGTAACTGTCTTTCTTCGTAACATCGTTTAATTTTCGATAATCGACACAAAATCTTAATGTTCCGTCCTTCTTGGCAACTAAAACTACTGGCGGTGACCAGGGACTAGTTGACTCCTCAATGCATGTATCATTTTGTCTATCATTGCTGAGGCATCTTCTTGTTTCGCTAATGGAAGCCTCCTAGGTGGTTGTCGAATAGCGGGTGAGTCGCCAGTATTTATCCGATACTGGACTATGTCTGATTTTGAAAGGGCCTCTGTATTCTTGGCAAATACTGAACTTTACTTTTCCAGGAACTTGATTGCCTCCCTTCGTTCATCCTCAGATAAATGCTCCAACTAGGTACTCAGCAAGGTCAAAACTTCCTGGTCTATTTTCCTAGATGAACTTTCCTCTGTTTGTTCCTCGCACCTTGCTACCCATGTGACCGGTTCATAGGGGCCAATCGGTTTGCCTTCCTTGATTGTCACTGAGTGGGAATTTAAATTAACGACTCTAATTGGGATTTCCTTCTAAGGCAGCATCGATCATTTGTTCTGAATGAGCAGGAATCTTGATCGTCTGTGTTGTTAACAACTTCGCTTTATGGAATTGGTCGTCTGCGGTTGCCAGAATAAATTACTCATTTCCAATTTTTAAAACTCGCTCCCCTACGTCAACAATAAATCCCTGCACTCCCATGATGTCCAGACCCCAAATGAAATCATCCATAATGTCAGCCACAATGACCTTGTAATTGAACCTCAACCGTCCAACCTGCAGTTCCAAGTTGACCTCTCCATGGACCGCAGCCCTGTCCTCCGTGGCTGTCCGAATGATTACTCCATTTTGCTTCTTGTCAATCTGCAAGCTTGATATAAACCCTGGCCGCACTATTGATGATGTAGCACCGGTGTCAATAGTAAACACGCATTTTCTTCCATTCACATATCTTTGCAACAACAGACTGCTTGGAATTCTTTGGAGCTGGGAAATCTTTATTTCTCTGGGGGCACCGCATTCCCTAGCCAGCACAGCCCCCTTGGTGCTGGCTATCTCTAGTTTTCCTGCTTCTCTTTAACATTCACAACATTTACTCGACTCTCCGAGTTCTGCTGTCGACAGTCTCGTTTCACCTTGCCGCAGTTGTAACATTTAATGCCTCCACTCGGCTTTCCTTCATTTTGTTGTTTTTCCTGCTTTCCGAGGCCATCCAATTTATCGAATAATTTGGTGAACATTTTCTGCATCTCAGTCAACATGGGGTTCTGGTTCGTCCCTGGTTGCGGTTCTTCGAGAGTCACAGCTTGCACTCTTGACCTTGGAGTATCCCTATAAGCGGCTTCTACTTCAAGTGCACGCACCAAAGCTTCGCTACTACTTTGGTGTCTCGTCAGCCTCAGAATTCGCCTGACCTCTTCGTCCCTTATGCCACCTAAAAAGGCCCCCACGGCTAATTGTTCCTGAAATTCTCTAGGTGCACTCGGATACGCCAGGTGTGCCAGTCTCTCTATTGCAGCTTCGAATTCTTGCAGACTTTCTCCAGCTTTTTGAACCTGTGATTTTAGCTGAGCCTGGTATACTTGGGCAAGGTGTTGGTCGCTATATCTCAAATCTAATGCAGCTTCCAAGACTTTGAAGTCCCTCTGTTTTTCCACCGGGATGGTCTGAAGTAATTCTGAGGCTTGGCCCCTTAGCGCTAGGACTAATGCCATAGCCTTTTCCTCGTTATCCCAGTTATTTGCACCTGCAGCTGCCTCAAATTGTCTCTTGTACGTTGTCCATGAGCTTTGGCCATCAAACGAGGGAGGTTTTAGTCGAGGACCTGATGATGCTACCAGCTGTCCTCCTTTCTCTCAGCTGTCGTTTAAGGCGCTCTACTTTTACTTCAAACTCATTTACTTTTTCTTCTACCTTATCTACTTTTCCTTCAACCTTATCTACTTTTTCTTCTACCTTGTTTATCTCTTCTTTGACTTCATTCTTTAGTTCTTCCTTGACGGAAATGATTGCGTCCTGTTGTATTTTTATTTGATCTCTCAAAATTTTCCTTAATTCTTCCTGGCGTCTTGTTCTTCCATCATTTTTCTCAGTTCAGCTTTTTCTTCTTCACGTCTTGTTTCTTGCTCTTCTTTTTCTTCTTGACGTCGCTTTTCTTGTTCTTCTTTCTCCTATTGCTGTCGTATCTTCAGGTCTTTCATAATTTGTCTCAGTTCGGTTTTTCATCTTGACGTTGTCTTTCTTATTGTTGTTCTTTCTCTTCTCATTCAAAACCAGAGGCCAAGTACATTCTCATAAAACCAGGAATAACAATAAGCTAAATATAAATTTCCATAGATTAAATAAAACCAGGGATGGCACTGGATACTTGGGTTTACAGTTTTATAATGCTCTACCACCAGAAATAAAATCGTTAAATGAAACCCAGTTCAAAAATAAGATAAAAACCGCTGCCCAAGGAATCACTACTTCCACATCCAGATTCTCTATCCAAGTCACTCACAACGACAAAACTTTGTATGCGAAAATAATTGTTTATGGAACTTTAATAATATAATATTTGAAATCCTCTACCCCAAAAACCCATAAAACGATACCCCACATCGGTAGTGGGGTGGGGGTGGTGATAAGGGGGTGGTAGCGGGGGGGTGGATGAAGTAAAAAATATTTTGAGGTTTCTGGTTCCTGTACATGCACTAAATCACATTTTTTTTTCCTCCCCTTTAATAAGGAGGTGGGGGTGGTAATGGGGGTGGCTAATGCCAAAAAGTTTTTTGAGACCTCGGCTTCTCTTGTATATACTAAATACCAATTTCATGGACCGTTACCTGCTTGATTTATCCATTTACCCCAAATTTACCCCAATTTACCCCCCAACCCTTCGACGGAACAAGATGAAAATATAATCTAGTTCTAGATCTCGTTAAAGTACATATGTGTACCAAATTTCAAGTCAATATCTCAAACGGTTTCAGAGTAAACGTGCGCACAAAAAAAAAGTTACAGACAGACCGACAGACAGAAATTTTTTTTTCGCTCAGACTTAAAATCTCTACGTTTCAGGACATTTTAAGCCTATTTGGACAATAAAAATTTTTTTAAATTTTTTTGTCGTTACTATACTTCCACTGGACGTGGAAGTAAAACATATTTACTTAATAATGCTTTTCATAGTACTAACGAATTTTTAGCCAGTAACTTTGCCTCGATTAAAATCTAATGTGTGTATCATCGTGCAGTGTTCTGGAAATAAGCAGTGATAAATTACCATATTATACCATACCTACTATATATTTAATATTTATAATTTTTTCCTTAAACATCGCGCCTTGCAGTGTTTTTAATTCCTTTACAATTAAATCGTTTTGTTCAGTTCTGGTTTTTCCTCTTAAGTAACATTTAATATCTTGTTCAGTGACATCTTGTTTTACCTTGTGTATGAACATCCATATTCTGGGATTTCCTCCTTTAAAATTACATTTATCATTTTCGTTTTCTCGTCGTCTATAATAATTTCATTCTCCATCATTATTTCAATACTAAAAGTGTTGTTAATAGTTTTAAATGGCCTCCTCATAAATATAAATTCAAATTCAAATTCTTTATTTGCCTTTTCAGTGTAATTACACAATCAGACACGTCAATATAATATACAATGTTTAAAAATTAAAAAAACTGGTACATACATACATTGAGATATATATATAAAACTTAATATAAAACATAAAATCTAGAAAACAGGTGCATAATTACGAACAAAAAATATACGTACTTGGTTACATATTATACAAAAAATACACTGTCAGCAAATTAAAATTAATAATTTATGTCAGCATTTAAGAACTCATCAAAATTATAAAATGCATTTTCTATAAGAATTCCTTTTATCTTTTGTTTGAATTTCTTAAAATCTAGATTTATAATTGTCTTTGGTAGTTTATTAAAAAATAATGGTCCGTAATAATTTTTGGCACCTCGACTGTGGTTTAGTCTTATATAATTTATTTTAATGTGACCATTATTTCTGATATGCGAATGTATATCACTTACAAGACTATTGATTTAAGTTCATTTTAACAAACAAATGACATTCATAAATATACACAGAGGGCAAAGTTAAAATTTTTAAATCCTTAAATTTCTCTCTAACATCCTCTCTAAAACCCATAAAACACATCGATCGAATGGCATGGCGCAGTATAGAAAATATTCGACCAGTATGCGCCGAATGACCCCAAGTGATGATAGCATAACTGATTACCGAATGAAAAAGACTGAAGTAGGCTGTTTTTACTACTTGCATTGGTACGACATGTACAAGATTTCTTATTAAGTATAAAGTCTTATTAAGTTTTTTAACCATAAAATCTATTTGGTGCTCCCAGGTAAGGAGGGGATCTAAGCACACTCCAAGAAATTTCGTACAGTCCGGGTTTTTTACGTCTAAATTACGATATAAATATACCAAGTTTGTTGTTTTTTCATTATTTAGCAGTAGTTTATTTGCTGTAAACCAGTTTTGAAAATCTACTGCTTTATTGGCCATATCATGCAGTAAACACTTTATGTTATTATCTTTAGTGATTATTGTGGTGTCATCGGCATATAATATAGTACTGCAATTTACATTTGCGTAAATTAAGTCGTTAAAATAAATAATGAACAACACCGGTCCCAATACAGATCCCTGTGGTACACCGTGATTGATTGGTAAGAGGTCGGAAATTTCTTTATTAAAGAATGTACTCCGTCTTCTACTTGACAAGTAGGATGTTATCAACTTTAAGCTAACCTCACTGAAGCCATAGAAATGTAATTTATCAAAGAGGATATCGTGAGAAATACAATCGAAAGCTTTACTTAAGTCGCAAAAAATGGATCCTACGTAGTTTTTATTTTCGAATCCTTCTAGGATTATATTAAATTTTTCGAAAATTGTCCACTTTTTCTAGAGATAAATATGACATATGATATATCGTTGGATACCTAATTTAAGTTGTAATCGAATAATGAAATAATTTACAGGGTGTTCCATTTAAAAAAACACAAGTTATGTCTACTTCTCCAAAACTGAGGCATGCATAATTTTCTTCTTATCAGCAACGGATTCTACTCAAAAAAGTGCCTTAATGTGTCACTCGATTTTCGATTTGACACTTGGTAATTGAGATATAGAGGTCATTCTAAAATGTCAATTTTCCAAAAACACTCTGTAGCTCGGTAGTCGAAAACGATAAACGATCGCGGTTTGCGCCATTGTTTGTTTCTCGAAAATCGAGCTCAGGACACCTATAATACTGGTTTTTGTCTATTTGCCATAGTTTTAGAGAAACCTTAAATCCCATCTAATTTGGTCCACCCTGTACAGGTAGTAAATTTGTTTCAACTGTTTGAAATCTGTATTTCTTGACCCAATATATATATATATATATATATATATATATATATATATATATATATATATATATATATATATATATATATATATATATATATATATATATATATATATATATATATATATATATATATATATATATATATATATATATATATATATATATATATATATATATATATATATATATATATATATATATATATATATATATATATATATATATATATATATATATATATATATATATATATATATATATATATATATATATATATATATATATATATATATATATATATATATATATATATATATATATATATATATATATATATATATTTACCTACACTACTGTATATAGTAAAAAACACTACCTGCCATCTATGTAAGTTGAATTTTACATATTGTAAACAAAACGCACTGTAAACAAATCACACGGTAAACAAAACGCACGGGACATGCAATTATAGGTGGCTTATATCGCTAACGAGGGGTTTAAGAAAACAAATTTGCCGACGTAATTTTCAAACGCTTCAAAACTGGCAATATTTGTTAAATAATATTGTTGACTAGTAAACTAAATCCAGATTTTACTAAATAAATAAATAAATATGATCGTAGGTAAAGTATAGTACATAATTTGAGTTGTAGAGCAATTACGCACTCATGGAAATACGCACTCGCCACTGTGAGGCATCGTGCGTAACTTTTCCATTTGTGCGTAATATGCTTCTTACAACACTCATTACGCAATATACTATTAACTTTCAACTCTTTTAAAAGCTATTTATTTATTTTGTTTGAGTTTTCCCACCTGGTTAAAACAACAATTTAATTTTTGTCATCGAATTAAAAACAGTTAATTTGTTTAAAATTTGAACTATCTCCCAAGAAAAATCCCCCAATAATTTAAGGTTTTCCTATATAAAGACCTTTTTAACGTAATATATTTTACCTCTGGTAATGCTAATAGGTGTGAAATGTGACTGGCCCAAAAATTTTAAATAAAAGAACTCTCTAAAGGTTAATAAAAATTCTTCCACAGTGAAGAAACAACAACTTGTGTTATTTTTACAAATTGATCAAAAATTGAAAAAACTGAATGTTCTCTATACTTAAATAAAAGACAATTTCTCTCATGGATTCTGCAAATATTCAACCCAGTTATTAAACAGCTAGGTGCAAAATTAAGTCAAATGTGAATATTTAAATAAATTTTATATAAAAAATCTCTATGGCCTAGGGAATATTTAATCCAGAGAATACAATAATTTTTGAATTTTTCTTACGAATATGAAATTTCTGATATAACTATAACAAAATTATTAAAACAGGTTTTACTTACTTTATTTACTACTAACAGCCGATGAATCATCCCTAAACACAAACAAATAACCCAGGTAGACACCACCCTAGAAGGTGACTTCATAGATAAACAGGTAACAGAAAATGTATCAATATTACCAGGCACCACCACACTTTATGTGGAATTTAGTGAATAAATGTTTATATAGAGAACTTGAGGTCGGATTTTAGAATTTACATTTAAATTTGGATATGTAAATGGGCAAATATACAACTTTTTTTTAAATAATTTTAATAACATCTACACATAAAAACAGTTGACCCGTATTTCTATTTTATTTTTTAAATAATACCTTATTGTAAAAAAAAAATCATGAAGTTTAAACTGTGTTTAAAAGGTTAGATATTGCCGCCAATTTTCAGGCTATTCTATTGGCTATGACGTAATAGCGTAATCACCAGATTCTAATTTGTGCTTGAACAGAGAAACGAGTGCTACGTTGCCATATTTCGATAAATAATGTAAGATATTCTGTACTGCTATACGGAATCCTCTAATATTACAATTCTGTATTAGCCTTAATTAGCCTTAAAAAAATATAAAATATTTACTTGCTGGGTGTTTGAAACGGTGTTAAAAATTAATATTAAAATTTATTTCAGACAGTGCAGTAGTGCACATTCTTTTTTAGAAATATGGCAACATAGCTAGTTACTGTCAAATGTAAAATGCCCCTGTTTTAGAGGTTATTACACTATTACGTCACGAGATATCCGGAAAACTACCTTATTTTAAATCCACTCCGATTTTAGGCATATTCATTTTACAATAAAACCAATAATATTCGGTAAAATTACCTTTTGGAGAGTCATACTTAATACTGTATTATTAATACAGTCGGGCCCGCTTATAACGAGTACACCTTATAACGAGCGTTCAGTTTTAACGAGTAATTTCCATAGATACAAAAAATCATCCATTAAGCTCAACACAATTTCAGTTCGGATATAACGAGCTCGGATATAACAAGCGCTTTTGTTATAACGAGTAATATTTTTCTAATAAGTTGCTGAATATGTTTACTTACAACGAGCACCTTTGTAGGGGATGACGGAGATTCTCTGCGGCTGCGATTACAACGAGGACTCGATGATTCATTGGAGAATTAACTTTGTTTATAACGAGTGATATTAGTTCATACGAAGTAAGTTCTTGGAACGCTGCCATTTGACGGACACCGACTTAATAGTAGTCGTCGGTGCTTTGAGGGCGGTAGATATGAAACGTCAGTGCTTTTATTGTGTTGAAACAGTGCCTGCTAGTATTCCAACAAATTTGCCATGACTCGTTATTATATTATGATTAGTAGGTAGATATAAAAGGGTCTACACACGATCCAGCGGCAGGGAGCCAGCCTTGTGGGCATGCTTTGAACTCATTTGTAAAAGTGAACTGGTCCGCTGGAATTCCCATTATCTTCAAAGCTTACCGACAATGCTGGCTCCCTGCCGCTGGATCGTGTGTAGACCTCTTAAGTTTTTAAGAAGTTATGCACATAATTTAGCCAACGCGCGACGGTCAGGTCTTTACTATTTACTCAGTGATTTGTCATCAATCGCCGATGTTCGTTGATTTATATAACAGCCATGTCCTGTAAGAGAAAGTCTCTTACATTAGAGAACAAAATAAAAATAATTGATGCTATTGCCAGTGGCATATCTAATGCCGATGTGTGTAAAAATTACAATTTATCCAATTCGACTGTTTCTACTGTCTGGATAAACTGGGATAAAATTAGAAGATCTTGAAATTCAAACATTTCAAAGTTAAAACGAATCTGGAAACCAGCGAAAAAGCAAGTTGATCAGGCATTGCTTGAGTGGTTTAAGCAGAAAAGAATTCAAAACATACCCATAACTGGGCCCATATTGCAAGAAAAAGCAGAACTATTTTCTAAATTATTTTCCCCTAATAATGAGGCGACTATATGCTCGAAAAGCTGGATATACTGTTTTAAGAAAAGGTACATTTCTTCGAGTAAAATCCACGGAGATGCTGCAAGTGTTTCTGCAGATATAACAAAGGCTTGGCTTGATAATACTTGGCCTGAAATACGTAAAGGTTACTCTAATAACGACATTTTTAATGGAGATGAAACTGGGCTGTTTTATAAAGTTGTACCAAACCAAACTCTCAAATTTCAGAAAGAAAAATGTCATGGGGGCAAGAAAAGTAAAGAAAAAATCACAGTTCTTGTCTGTGCCAATATGACGGGCACAGAAAAAAGAAAATTATTTGTCATTGGTAAATCAAAAACACCCCGATGTTTTAAAACTTGTAAAGTGTTACCTGTTACTTACACATCCAATAAAAAAGCATGAGTAACATCAGAAGTTTTTGAGAAAGAAATAAGAAACTGGGATGCTGATTTACAAAGACAAAAAAGAAAATTAATTCTTATGATTGACAATTGTCCTGCACACTGCAAACCTACGATCCATAAAATTGGTTTTTCTCCCCGCTAATACAACAGCCACTTTACAGCCCATGGACCGGGGTATCATCGCTTGTCTTAAGAAACATAAAAACATATTTTTAAGTAAAATGGTATCTCATTTGGATAATGTCGATAATGATAAAAAGGGATATTAACTATAAACACAGCATGGAAACGTGTTTCACAAAAAACAATTGTGAATTGTTATCGGCATGCAGGTTTTTATCCGAGATCAGAATTTGATGAAGACGATGACCTACCTTTGGCTCAGTGGTTATTACGAAACGAAAACTCGGAAAGTGTTGATGACGAAGATTCCATGTGTTTACGTGATTGGGCTATTAAAAACAATATTTTAAATCTGTGTTTTACTAGTGACGAACTAAATGCATATTAAGAGGTTGACGATTGTTTAGAAACTTGTGAGTATCCGTCGGAAACTGAAATAGCGGCTTCTGTTAAATCACATGAAATGCAAACTAACGACAAACTGGAAACACCTGAAGAAGACGAAGATGACTTGTTTGAACCCCCAACAACTCAACAAGTATTTAGTGCAATGAAAACCATATCTACTTATTTAGAATTTAATGATTTTGAAAACAATGTAAGGGACAAGTTTGATTCCATTCAGAGAAGCCTTGAAATATCATTTTTAAATAAAAATGCAACTCAGAAAAAGATTACTGACTATTTTAAGTAAATTACTGTGACGCAAGGGTATGTACATAATATTTTTTTTTTTCACTACATATGTAAGTACATATATATGTATTTTTACATAATTTTATAAACTTACTTTTGTTAGATTCTCATAATCAGATTTTATGTTTTATTTTATACTGAATAAATATATATTTACATACATAAACTTCTATATTTTTTAGTACATATGTGTACGTGTTATCCACGTACATATTATATATATATGTAACCGTTTAAGATTCCATACCTATAGAGACGTGCATACCGGTTATAACGAGCGTACTCGTACTCATTATATTAGGACCCAATAAAAATTGTTTATAAACGAGCGTTCGGATATAGCGAGCACTTTTTTTTGTCACCTACACACTCGTTATAAGCGGGCCCGACTGTATTGTCGTTTTCGTTATTGTCTACTAACCCATTACAAAATTTATTTAGAATTATAATATGATATGAATATTACATAAACAGACCACATATGAACAAATTATGTTTCTGGTATTGATTATTTTAATCCTTTCACTGCGCATTACTGTTTCCAGCATATTAAGCATTTGTTTACCGCTTTCGTACATATTCGTCAAGAGCTCCATGAACCATTCTATATAATGGAAAAGTACCCATCGTTTTGCATGTTTAGCGTTCTTTTTTTTTATTGTCTTTATCATTGTGTAATATCTCAAAATATCATGTGAGCGAGTGAACCATTCTATCTAACGGAAAAGTACCCATCGTTTTGCATGTTTACGGTTTTTAATCATAGTGTAATATCTCAAAATATCATGCGAGCGAGTTTGTTCGGATCGAGCAGCCTTATTCTATTTTTATTAAGAATGCGAGTATAGAGCAGTTATAACCGGTTGGCGAATATATATGTCAAGAGCAATGAAAGGGTTAATATCAACATTTTTAATTTTCTTTGAACAACTAATAAAATGATAATTAAACAGCGCATTAAACCTTCTTACTCTACCCTACTAAGAGTAGTAAATATTTTTAGTCTATATATACCGTAAGTATAGTTTAAGTATAGTATCGTGTATTCTATATCCAAATGGTCAGTGTATAAAAAATTACTAGAATAAAAAATAAACAATATTTTGTGGGGTTGGCAATAGAATATATAACATGGTTACCCAACAAACACCGAAGATCGGCCCATCAGCGGGCCATCACTGTGCCAGAAGTTTCATTTCTGGCCCAGTGATGGCCTGCTGAAGGGCCAACTTTCGATGTTTGTATTGTATTGACAAAGTAATAGGGAATGTTTTCATTGGTCGCGATTTAACATGAGAACTTATTCTCTTTTTTGGTATTTATTTTAATACAATGTGAAAAATCTCATAATTCCGAGGTAGATATATATACAAAATTATCTCCTTGCAATAACGGCAGAAACCGGTGAAACACAAACTGTTATATGAAAAATAAAATTATATTTTGTTACAGCTCTCGCGCTTTGGTAATTTGTTAAGCATATATTTTTAAAGTATAATGATGCATGGATACTTTTTGGTATTTTAAGAAACCTAATCGATCTCGTTTCGAAAACCAACCCATTTTAACTAATGTCTTAAAAAGGTGTGAATTATTCTTTATTTAAATTGAGACACGAATATGTGTTATTTATTTGATTATTAGAAAATACAAAATAATATACAGGCTAGATTGAAACATAAACTCTATTTATTATAATTCACGAGAACAATTATTCATACATGCTCTTGAATTTTGGCTCTTATTTTTGAGAACTTCATTAGGACTTAATGAGAAATAAAAGTCTGTATTTCCTGTCAATTTAAACATTTAATATGCCTTTCCTCATCGTTCAGATACTCAAAATTCATGACTCCATATAGGGGCGACTACAGTGAGAATTACATATAATAGGCAAACTAAAATGTGTTTAAATAGAAGCAGCTGAAATACGAAACGAGCCCAGTGAGAAATAGTTAATACCTAACCTATTTAAAATCTGTGCACTTACTTACTTCTAAGTGATATGTTATAAATGAAGACCTAAGTGGATAAAGGTGTTATGTCGCATTTTTAAAGAAAATTACTTTATGCAATTTTTGAACACCCCCGATATAGATTTAACACCCAATAAACGGTGAATTCTAAATTTATAGTATTTTATAGAAACTTTTTAATTATAAAGGCGCCATGTCATACATACAACCAGTAATTTTAGTGGATGTAAACAGTTTTGGGCAGAAAAATCTAGTTTCATAACAGCTTGATATTTTTCTTTAATATTAGTGTAAACAAAAGAACATAACCCAAAATTATCTATTTTATGAGGTATTATTCATTTGAATCGAAGACAAAATAAATAAGTTCCAACTCAAAACCGTTTTGTTTAATTTACTCAAAACTTTAAAAGTGTGACATAACACCTTTATCCACTTAGGTCTTCAAATGATAGTCTAGGTGCCTGTGTACATAAATGCAATTTTCGTAAACACGGCGTTCCTCCTCGGCATGAAAAAGATGATTTCCACACATCGAACTGGAAAATCGGCAAATATATTTTGTCCCACAATTCGAAAATTGGATTCTACATGTTTTTATTAAGCAATCTCGAAAAAATCAGCTGGTTATCAATAAATGTTTTAAAGTTATGTTATGTTATGTTTAAGGTGGTAGACATCCTTAACGTTCCAAAATTTTTGTCGGACAGTTTGTAGAAATATATAGAATATATATGTAGAATCCAATTCTCAAATTGTCCGACAAAATATATTTGCTGATTTTCCAGTCCGACGTGTGGAAATCGTCTTTTTCATGCCGAGGAAGAACGCCGCGTTTACGAAAAATTTCGCAGAGGAAAAAAGTGATAGACGGCTCAATTATGCCATACAAGAAGTTATACGAGGATATGTATAAATTGCATTTATGTACGCGGGCACCTAGACTATGAGTGTATGTTTTACAGGTTATTAGCTGGTATTTTCTAGCTAAAAGTTTTTCATTTGTTTCTGTTATTATACTCTTCGCAAAAACGAAGAATATATTGTATTTGATCGGCACATTTCTAAAATTGGAAATATCACTCGTAGAGAAAAAATTTTCATATCATTGTGTTAGTGAACGAATTCTGAACAACTTTCAAAATGTCCGTCTGTCCATCCGTCAGTCACGTTTCTTGTAAGCACGATAACTTAAGAAAGAAAAGTCCGATTGTATTGGAATTTAGAAAGTAAGTTAGTGTTAGCTAGAGAAGAACCCTATTGTTTTTGAAGGTAAATAAAAAAGTTATTAATTATTTAATTTAAAAAAAATATATTCTCTTAATTTTTGTCGCTTGTACTAAAATGGAAATCTTGCGAAATATTATTTCCATAATATATTTTTTTTGTTTATAAATTTTACTAATATATATTTCATAGAAGTACGAGTTGAAATATGTATGATTGTAGAAAGATATAGGTATATCACAGACAATCAATTTTCGTAGTAATATGTGGTGGCGCAGCGGCTAAAGCTTTGCATTGCAATCCAAAGGTCCCGTGTTCGAATCCCACACAGGTTGGATGTTTTTTTTCATCTTTTTTTTATATAATTTTTTTCACAACATAGATGGTATCACAAAATTTAGGATGTCCAAAAACTAACATTATTTACAAGAAAACTGCGAAGAGTATCCTATAGAATGTGTAACAGTTATATATAAAAAGCTCAGTAAATTGGCGAAGAGTACGTTTTTAGCTTGTTTTTTAATTCTTATTAGTTTATTTGTGTACGCTCATTTTGTGTGATATACCTAGTTTATTAAAAATAATTATCTAATCAGAAATAAAATATATTTTTTTAAATACATCGCTTATTTTTTCATAATTTATATAATGTATGTTGTCCTTGATATATATTATATATGTTCTGTTATTATTATTGATTTTTATCCATTGATATAGTTCTATGCTAGCGATAGCTGTTTTAAATAAAAAAATCATAAATATTCATAATATTTCAGTTTTACTTAATATCAATCTAATCAATTAATAGACTGAATTACTTCACAGAAATATATACAGGTTCCTTAAAATAGTGCCCGGTGTTTTCTAAAATATACAGAGATTATCGTTTGCTACTAGAGACACAGATTATCTTTTATATTTCATTCACAAAGAGCCCTTGATTCTCTCAATTTATTATATAAACTCAGATTAAATACTTGGTATATAAAAGGACTACAAATTTTGATGTGTAATAATTTAAATTCATATATTTTTTATACATGGGTATGGGAATAATATACTGGATGAGTTATTTATTGATAACACATTTAATTGAAAATAGTTTTTGTTAACAATGCCGGTTTATGTGTAATGTATAACATAAAAGCAAGGCCTTGGAAAAATAATAATAAGTGTAGGTTCGGTATTGATGGTTTTCATAAAATACTAACATTTCCACATTTCATGGTTTTTCAATTTGATTCATCTTCAGTGATTAAGTCCAGTTTTGAAAGTATCTATCTTAGACATATGAAGTTTAGTTATCTTTGTGTATATACACCTGTATTCCACGTATGAGTCTGCAGGAAATATTGAACTTTTAAGCAACTTCATAAAATATCCGCGATGATGGTAAACATGCTGCAAAATGTTTTTTCTTTATAAATTCTTCTTCCACTACCTTGCTGATTGTTTTTAAAATAAAACTTTTTTCCGTTTTCTGGAATACATTTCAATAGCTGGAGAGAAACTGATCATTTCATTCATCAAATTTCCTTATCATATCCTTATTACACCCCTATCAAGTATGAAGTATCCATCAAGTATATTAAGAAGGTATTGAATATCTTCCCTGATGATAATTTAACACGTATCATATTAACAATTTCATTTGGATCAGTATTTTCATACAATTGTTCATTCAATTTTTCGATTTTCTTCTACTGATTCACTTCTGTGTTGAAATTTCTTCTTTTTTGGAGGAAACAATTTTGATATAATGTTCTGGTACTTCCAAGAATTGTTAGGTTTTATATGAAGTTCTTTTCCATATTTTCTCAAGTGAGCGTTAGTCAGTATCAATATACGCTTATAAGTATATCCTCCTTGGTAAAATCCTTGGATTCTCTCTGGGTTAGTATCTCAGTTAGGCCTTTTGTCAACGGGATTTATTTCCACAAATGTCAAGTAAATCTCTTTCAATTGAAACAGATGTTTCATCGATCATGAGACCTGTGTTTACATGTCTTAACCCAGGGATTTCCAACAGGTGGTCTGCGGATTAGGGATTGCAATACCGGTTAACCGGTTAACCGGTTATCAGGACAAAAAACACATGAAAATAATTACCGGTTATTTTAATTTTTTACCGGTTATTTCGGTAAATTCTGAACTTACGATATGTCACGTATTCAACGTTTCTATTTATGTCAGTGACTAGTATTCACTGAATACAAAGTGACTGTTCCAACACTGAACACTTTTAACAATAAATAAATAATATTATAAAAAGTGAAATACAAACACCAAGACTAAGAAATACAATTGCTACAGAAAATTGAATATTTCGCTGCCGCAAATATCCGTGGGATACATTTAGAAGTATGTTATTACCAATTTTTATTAACTTATCGACCCACCAATGCCGATTGAAGAAGGGCATCTTCAGCTGGTGGTATTCTATGCACAAATATCAGACGACTAACAGATATAGCTTTAAAAACTAACGCTTTAACGGGCTAGTTTTAAAAAATATTATATTTTTAGATTAGGTATTCAGTAAATGCCCTATTTGAGTGTATGTTTATAATTTTTGTTATTTAAGTTGATATTTTTGTTATTTACCGAATAATTATTTATTTAAATTTATTTCATTTATATTTTTTCCTTTTGATAAAAAACCTTTTGTTTTTACAATTAATTATTTTTTATTTATTTGCTTTTATCATGATTAGAGAATATTATTTAGGTATTGTGCAAATCATAACTTACACAGTTTTTATTTATTATGAAAATACCTACTTTCTGTATATTGTTGCCCTAATCTGGGCACGCTAATATACTAGTTAGGAAATACTTTAAAACATCATTATTGGAGAATCAATCAAAACAACTACTCTTCTAGCTAATAATGACGAAGTATGAATGACTAAATTTGATTAAATGATTTAAGTATTTTCAATATATTTTTTTTGCTTTAAATGCTAAGAATCCTATCATGTAATTAAATACTTCGACAGTATTAGCTAAAAGAATAGTTTTGATTGATTCTCCAATAATGAGTGTTTTAAAGTATTTACCTAACCAGTATATTAACGTGCCCAGATTAGGGCAACAATATACAGAAAGTAGTAGATTTTCATAATAAATAAAAAGTGTGTAAGTTGTGATTTGCATAATACCTAAATAATATTCTCTAAACCTTTTGTTTGTTCATTATATTAAACATATGTATATAAAAATGTTTTTTGTTAAATTTAGATAATTTTGTACATGGAAAAAGACAATTGCCATTTTCTCCACCCTAATTATTCATTCTAAAATTTACCGGTAATTACCGGTTAACCGGTTATTTACATTTTCATTTACCGATTTACCGGTTATTAAAACTTCCGGTAAATTGCAATCCCTACTGCGGATCCCTAGGGGTCCGCAGACGTTGTCTCAGGGGTCCGCGAAATGTCACTGAGATATTCAATTGTTTTGTATTTTACTTGACTTGCAGTGGTAGATTCTACCATTTTAAGAATTTAAGCTTTTAAGCGACCGATGAGGGGGTCCTTGAAAAAATCTTGTTGAGAACCACTGTCTTAACCCATAGCAATTAGGTTCTATATCCAGTAGAAAGGACATGTTATCGTCTCAAACGTTTCTATATGAATACCCCAACTTTGGTTATAGTCTTTATTCATGTTTGATGGATACTTCATACTTATTTTATCTATATTATGCATATGTCAAGCCTACTCATGCTTACTCATGCCTTTTTATGCCTGCTCCACACAAATTACCAAAGTGGCGGTCTTAGTTTAACTCTAGTAAACATTATGTGAGATATAAATTACTCTCTGTGATTCAGATTAGCTAGTTTTCTTTAGACCTTGTTAAAGCAGGTAATTGGATACTGTTTGGTTTCTAAGATTTGCATTTTTCAGCATTTATGGGTCTGTATTAAATATGTTATGTTAGCTTAGGTGCTGTCGACCGCTTACCTGCTTTAACAAGGTCTAAAAAAACTAGCTAATCTAAATCACAGAATAAATTATATCTCATATATCATTTACTAAAATTAACAGAGATGTCTACACTTTTTTTAAAGTATACGATTTTAGTAATTTTTGTGGAATAGGCATGAGTACGCATGAGTAGGCACGAGCAGGCTTGACATCCATAATATAGCCATAAAATAGGCATGAAGTATCCATCAAATATGCATAAAGGATTATAAACAAAGTTGGATATACTAATTGCTATCAGTTAACACATGTAAACTCAGGCTCATTCAAAAATGTGTTATTTGTGGCTTAAATTTGTATCAATTTCACCTAACAAAATTCTGTGTGTTATCTAACCATTGTACTCAATAATGTACACAATAATTGTAAATATATAGGGTTATATATAGAGTCAGTTTTAAACGGCCAAATTTTAAGAATCGATTAATTTTAAATATAAGTGCAATTACAAAATTTGTTTAATTTTATACTGTATATATCTTTTTTTTTTTCAAATAAATATGTTTAAGTAATATATGTATTTTAATTTATACCACTCTTAATCAATCTACAAAAATGTATCTTTTGTAATGTCATTTATGTACGCTATAATAAACACAAAATAATGTCTGGGAATATATTTTGCGTATAATTTAAGTTAACATCCTGTATAACAATTATCAATTAGTATATTTTTATCTCCTTGAAACATGTTGCGATATCTAAATGTGGACTTTAAAATGATATCATATAAAATGCTTTGTGATTAATATTTGGTTGCCTATTGTTGTTCTTCACTCTGGCTGTATATTTTTATAGTTTTTTAAAAATGCCTATTAAATACAAATTTCAGTTTGTTGAAGTTATCCAAACATCTAGATTCTAGCCCATAATTATGTTTTTTAGTGCATTTCTGTGATTTGAAATAAAGTTTTGTGTTTCACAACTAAATGAGAAGTGTTACAGTTTTTTAAATTTTCTTGTCGGTATTTAAATTATGTGCATAATCTCGTAAAAGGATATATAATTCACTTAAAATTCTTAGGTAAGTTTAGTACATTTTTCAGATTTACATACATTGACATAGATCCTTCTACATTTTAATTATCGATTGAGGTATGGATTATAGTCATTTACTTCTTTTTAATATTATCATATTTATTTCCTTCATAAAAATAAAAAGGTGTTTTACGCAAAATGACATTTATTTTACCATGATTGGTATAGTTCGATAATTTCGGCTATTTTTTATCTAATAGTTTGATATGTATTTTTTTAAAAATATTTTATAGGTAGGATTTTTTCTGACCTTTTTTAAATTTATTATTGATGTAATAAAAAGAAATCAGTTTTAAATATTTATTACATAAAAAATATTAATTTACAAAACAGGCAGAGCAAATAAACTTAAAATTTGTCTTCATACATATTTTGCAGCACTTGATTACCAAAAGATATTATTTCATCCTTGTGTTTTAGCGCTGCTTGGACGTTCTTCATCTTTTTCTCATATTTATGAAGCTTTTTTATCAACTCTGCACGTTTGATCAACTTGGTGTTAACCATTTGTCTTGTTTCTTTCACAAATCCAGCCACTTGTTGCATGTACAAGGCACTCACTTCATTTTCTTTGATTTTAATCCAATTGGTTAAAGTTTACTTAACGAGCCATTGAACACTTTAATAGTGGAACCCATGCTGTCAAAACTTCGTTTGAATTGGTCTTGAATACTCCAAAAATTATCCTCACCAACTTCTCTTTTTAGGTGAGATAATACTTTGATTGATTACCTTGACTTCTCAGAAATATTTGTTGAAATGTCATTAGACATTTTAATTCTAATTTGCGTAGTCTAAAAATTAATGTTTTAACTGAGTTTAAATTATTCTGCCATTTAGATATGATATTGCTTTAAAGAATTACACATCAAATATTTAAAGGTATAGAACCAATGAAAAGCATACACTTATTTTTGGTAGGTGTGACTAAACATACAAATAAAAGTCCCATTTTTTCTCAAGCAATTTATTAGTGGTAAGCTAAAAAAAAAATATGTGTTTGCACTTTTTAATGCACATGTTTGACATCGTTATTTTTTCGGAAACATTCCGTGAGAGAGTGGTGTCTGCATTGCACATGACACTGAAAATATATTCCTCGTATCATTTCTTTGTAATTTTTGGTATATGAAAGTATAAAAATGTGGTTATCTTTTAATTTGCATATGGGAAAATAACTATTCAAAAAATGCAATTTTCTTATGTAGTGTTATAAAAAGCATGTTTACAAGTTTACAGGTGTCTGATACATGATATGGCGTAGGCGTTTTGATGAGAAGATTTTTTATGAAATGTGGCTTATAGAATTTATTTCCACGAATATTATCTCCTGTGTATATAGATAAAAATATAGCTATAATTACTATTATTTAATAACAAATTTATAGAATATTGTGCTTTTGGGTTCTTGATAATGTTAAAATTATTTAAATTAAACAATGCAATACATTTTGACAATAATACATATAATTTTGACCAATGGTAAAGTAAAATATAGTGGGCCATTGAGTAACATATACAGAGTAGTCGGCTGCCGACTCTTCACATGGTTCTATACCAATTCATAGAAACGCACACACGTGACGCACAAACATTTTGATCTTAGGCGTCAACTCTCGGCATATCGTCTGGACCATGGGCCGCTCGTTGACACTCCTTCTCCCGTCTATTGGTATTACGTGTAACCGCACAGATGAGGCGGCGTGTTTCAGTTGTAAATTTGATGTGTGCTTGCCAAATCTATTTACAGATACTTGAAACAACAGACAAGAAAATGGATGACAGCGACTTTGATTTAGAGAAATTAACCTCAGACGTCCAGGAGAGACCGGTACTGTGAGACATGAGAATACCACAATATTCCGATATAATAAAAAAAGTACTAGTTGGGACAGTATAATAAACCTAACAGAATTAATTCTTCCTCTGAGTCAGACGAATCCATTTTGCTAGCTGTATTACTGAACTGACAACGTTGTATTTTGATGCTTTCTGCGCCAACTGGTTAAACCACTTTGTGTGAGGTTGTAACAGGCGGCGGCCGACTCGGCGAAAACCGCCTAGTGTGTCTTTACCTTTAAACATGTTTTCTTGTCTGAAAAAGTTAATAAAAGTGTTACCGACCTATTTGGCCTTCACATAACCTTAAAATTCCTATATATCTTAGATCAGTTTAGGTAAATTTAGACTTGTTCGTCAGCTGTTATCATGAGAAAAGTATTTTCAATTGGCTCCCAAACAGGTCATTCACCTTTCACCATATGCTTAACACCTGCACAGCATATGTTTTGAGAACAGTAATTTCAATGGGTTTCCACACAGGTCATTCGCCTTTCACCAGATGTTTAACACGTGTACACCGGATGTTATCATGAAAAGCAGGCCATTCACATTTGAATACAAATGTGCTGCTCCTGCTCCGGTAGCATTCCCATTATATTCTACTAGTTTTTTTATAATCTTTAACAGGCTCACAATAGAAAACTTGCACAATGCTGTCATTAATATTTACTTTAGTTGGGTAAAATTATATTATATGATATTATTATATACCTGTGTATTTATTTATTTACAATAAATAAAAAAATTTCTTAATAAAATCAAAAAATTCTTAAACTTAGATGGCGTTTTTCTCATTCTGGATCCCGTGTTCTTAAGCTAAGTTCTAAAACAAATGTCAAAACAACATGCTCAAGAGATTCAAATTGTTTCCAGTGCCGGCACCAGGGCATTTGGCACCTGAGATAAATATTTGCTTGCCGCCCTAACAAAAACATTTATAAGAGAAACCTTTAACTACCAATTGTTGCATTTCATCTTTTAAGTCGCCACGTTGTGCGCTGTAGCAGTCGTGTTTTGCTCGAAATTGCAATGGGCTCATTTAGTGATATTTAAATTACAATGTTGAATGAATGAATGAATGAATGAAACTTTATTTAGGTTTAAGTTTAGATTTACAAAAATTGCACATTTTCAATAAGGTACAGGAGTATGGAATTAAAAATTTACTTATTATATTTACAAAAAATTTTATGCCTAAATAAAGAAAGAAAGTGGTACAGTCACTAAGGTAGCAAGCTACCAGCGTGTGACCCATTCCAGTTTCTCACGTTTATTGATGAGTGCATTACATTATACCATAATAATACCTACTGACAGGCTATGCTGTACTACAACACAAAAAAAAAATAGCATTTTAAGTTAGTATTACATAAATGAGGAATATAGAGTTTACTGTGAAAATTTTACATATTATATTTTACATAGTATACATTTTGATTCAGACATGTTGCTAAAGTCTTTATACAAATAAATTTTTTACTTGGGTTTCATTAATGGATCTTAGCCAATTTTTACACTTTTTTGTATATTTATAGAAAGTTTGACAAGTTTTTGTGCTTAAAGGCAGTTCATTGAATATTTTAGGTGCCATGTATGTTATGCATTTTTGAGATATTCTTTTAGATTTTTTTGGTATTTCTGCTATCATTTTTATAGGCTGTCTTGTATTGTAATATAAACTATTTACAAATGTTATTAAATTTTTGTTATTAAATATTTTTTGCAGCACTTTGTGCATGTAGGTCTTTCTTAGGTTAAGGATGTCTATTTCATTATACAAGAGATCTGTTGGATATGTACTATTCTTGTTTAGTAGAATCTTTAATGCTTTTTTTTGTAGGATTTCTAGCGAGTTTATTGTAGTCTCATAACTTGTGCCCCATGCTATACTTCCATACTGCAACACTGAATGAAATAACGCATAATATACCATTTTTAAGTTTTCTTTGCTCATGAACCCTTTCAGTTTTCTTAATATAAATATTGCCTTCCGTAGCTTAGGAGCGATGTATTGTACATGTTTATCAAAACGCAAGTGGGTATCTAAAATTATGCCTAGATACTTTACCTCTTCTGTTATATGTATTTTATTTTCACAGTCACATGTTATATTACTTTTATCGCATTCTTCATTGTGTAGTGTTATAATATTAAATGATGGTTTAGTACGAGAGTCCACACAAAATGGAAGACACTTAGTTTTTTCCCAGTTTAGAGTTAGTAAATTGACGTCTAACCAAAATTTTATTTTTTTTAGGGTGTTTATCATTTTGGACTTTAAATTCTCCCATGTACTTCCATTTATAATGATGACAGTGTCATCGTCATAAGATATACATGTATTTGTTGTATCGTAACTGAGTAAATCATTGATGTAAATTAAAAAAAGGATTGGGCCCATAACCGTACCTTGTGGAACTCCAAATTCCACAGACCGCAGTTCGCTCATTGATTTATTAACAGTTACTCTTTGTAGCCTATTTTTTAAGTAATTTTCCATAAGCTTGTATACAGTACCACGAAATCCCAATATTTCTAACTTCTGCAGTAACAAATCGTGATGCACTGTGTCAAAAGCTTTACGAAGATCTAGAAAAACACCAGATGTAGGGAGGGACATGTCTATATCAGAGTACACAGTTTTTGTTAATAACATCATGGCATCTTCTGTGCATCGTTTTTGTTGAAAACCGAACTGATGTGGATGTAAAATTTTGTTTTCGCTTAAAAAGTTCATTATCCTATCCTTCAGAACTTTCTCAAAAATTTTTGAGAGACTTGATAAAAGGGATATTGGACGATAGTTTGTAGTTTTTTCCTTGTTTCCTGCTTTATACAACGGTTTAACATTTGCGATTTTAAAGTGTGATGGACAAATGCCTGTAGAGAAGATGTTGTTTACAATATGAGTTATTGGTTGTACTATGAACTCATATCTTTTTTAACAAATCTGAAGTAAGCCCATCTATCCCAGGAGCTTTTCCATTTTTAAGTTCCCTGATAACTTTTCCTATTTCCGTAGGATTAGTTGGTTTCAGGAATATCGAATTCTGTAAACGATATTTTTTCTTAAATTCATATAAATATCTTTCTTGGCTCAGAGGCTTTATTTCTTCAGCTAGTTGTTTACCGATATTAGAGAAGAAATTGTTAAAGTGTTCTGCTTTATCTTCATCATTTTGTAGAATAGCACCATCCTCCCCTTCTATATTTTCTATTTTGTCATGTTTTTTCGAAATATTCATTGCACTTTTCACCGTACCCCAAAATTTACGTAAGTCTTTTTTGTTATTTTTTAGTTGGTTACCGTAGTATGAGTTTTTGGCTGAATTTATAAGCTTATGTATTTTATTTCTATACAATTTATATCTGTTTTTCAGATTCTCATCAATCGGATTTAGTCGAAGTTTTTTATGCAGGCTATCACGAACTCTAATTGAATTCATAATACCTTCTGTGATCCATGGTGTTCTTTTTTTTATCTTTTTGGTAATCCGTTTTAGTTGAGTTGAATCATGCACATATGTTCTTATTATGTTAATAAAATTATTCACACATAATTCAGGATCCTTAATTCCATTTACGCTGTTCCATTCTTCTTGCGAAAGTTTCTCATATAGGTACTTGTAGTTAATGTTAGCGGCTTCAAAAGTTTCTGCCTCCTTTTCCTGTTTTGCATTTTCAATTCCGAATATTACAGCATGGTGATCAGTTATTTTTGTTTTAAGCACATAAGTTGAAATTTTGTTTAAGTTTTGTGGGTTTTTTAGAAGTACATGATCTAAGCAGCTTTTCTGATTATTAATTTCTCTAGTATATACATTAATAAGCGATATATAACCTGATTCATGTATTATGTTTAGATAATCATCAATGATACCTCTATCTTCTTCTTTCAAAATATTAAAGTTTAAATCACCTATTACAATTTCCATATTAACATTAGTGTCTGTTTGCAAAAGATTTTTCAGTTCGTTTATGAAATATTCCCCATTTACCGAGGGAGGTCGATAAACAGCGTTGAAAGCTAGTTTTAAATTTTCATCAACTTTTATTTTACATTTTAAGACTACTACATCTGCTACTTTGGTTCTCGTTACATCTACAGCCCATTTATTATGTATTAACACAATTACACCATCATTTTGATTGATCTGTCCTTGATTATAAAAAATATTAAAGCCTTCGATTTGGAAATAATTCAGATTGTCAACATGCCAAGTTTCTGTAAGGATAATACAATCAAACTGATAGTCCAGTGAATTTAGAACAACCAAAAAACTATCATAATTCTTGTTTATACTCCTAATGTTCTGACTTAAAATTTTAAATTCATGTTTTCCTCTAACTGCGTATTTATAATCGTCTATATCATCACATACCAAAGTGTCAGTTTGTAAGTCTCTGTCCATAATATTTATAATTTCTATATCACCCATTTTAATAACATCACTACAATTAACACACTACAAACACTAGTATTTAATTTTCCTTTATTATTTGTGGGACGCCTTTAATATATTTAATAAAAATGTCTTGTTCTCCTCTTCCCTTTCTTTCTTCTAACTCTGCCTTTACTTTCCTATAAATTTCTTGTTGTGCTGGTGTCTGATCAGATGAGATGCGCACTGCAGTATTTTGCAAATTTCTCTTCTTCTTTAGAATATTAATAACAGTCTCTGCATGGTCTAGCATTACTTTTACTGGTCTGATTTTGTCTGCCTTTTTTCCCAATCTAAATATATTTCTTATTTCTAATGGCGAATCTGACAAATCTTTTAGAATTTCTATTGTATTCTTTTTATCTTCTTCTTTCCTCTGAGCTGGCTCATTCGAATTTGGTTCAGGCAGGTTATATAAGATTAAGTTCTTGGATCTTTTTTGTCTTTCAAAAACTTCATTTACAATATTTTCATTTTCTAAAATGCACTCGCTGCTCTTGTTCTTTAATTTTTCCACTTCTTTTTGCAAATCTTCAATCAATCTTCTGAGCACTGGTACCTGCAGGAGCCCTTCTTCGCAATTTTCACAAAAAAATTTTAGTTTTCTCGCTTGGAGCTGCAAGCATTTAACTTCTGTTGCAGTAACATTTGCACATTGTATATGAAGAAACCTGTTACAACCATCACATTTAAAACTTGTTTTATCCTCTGATACTTCCAGTTTACACTTTAGACAAATCTTACTCATCCTTTCCTAAGTCCGACCCTGAGTATCAGAGTTTTTGTAGTTGTAAAGTGTTTAGTTATCAATTTACTTTTTATAAGTTTTTTTGTGTAATTTAAAATGTTTCTTTTGAAAAGGAAACAAACTTATTTAAATAATTATGTAAATAACTATTTATATCATCAATGGACTTTATTAACACATTCAGGAGTCCTTATTTCACTATACATTGAAGTTTCAGCTTTTAAATCACACTATTTCCACCGAAAATTTGTTCTCGAAGTAAGAGCAACTTGCTAGTTTCACACTCAAAATAATAATGATAATGATGTATTTTTGCATTTTCCGTAAGTATTTAACCCTTCAAGTATATAGTGAAAAAATTAGGCTCTTGGCGTTAATAAATAATAATAATAAATGTCCTTTATTGGTTAAAAAAAACACCAAATGGCCATCGACCTAATTAATTTTAATATTTTATTATATTAATATTAACTGTAATATTTGATTTCCAATTCGTAGCATATTTAAAATGTCCGACGCAACGGCGCCAATGATGTCACGCCACCCGCTCAATTGGTTTTATGAGTTATGCGCATGCGGTTATAGCACGTCTGTTGTGCTTGCCTTATGAAAATATATGAGAGGTCTATCTCTGGAGTATTTTGATGTCACACTGCGTTTTCGCACGCTCTATTTTTATTATTTATTTTGAGGGAGGAGTTGAAAAAAAAATCTAATATTTTGCACATTTACTAACTACAAGGTGTACTTTCGAAATATGAATTTAAAGAAAATGCTAAATGAGCCCATTATTCCTTGTCCTTGAGACAAAAGCGGCCGACGGCCAGCACGGTGTTGACATGTTTAGTACGAGTAAACGAATAAGTACAGAGTACGGATTAGAATATGTAACGCTCCACAATAAAACACCCATTCGGAGCCAAAAAATGTTTTTGTGCAATTTTGAATTTTTGGAATTTATAAAAAGGTTATAATCAAATCTCAAAATGCCGCCCTTAAAAAAATGCCACCTGAAACATCTGCTTCGCTGTTTCACCCCTTCCGCCGGCCCTGATTGTTTCAATAAAGTTTCAAGAACTTTTAAATTTTCAGATTCATTTGAAAATTTCATAAAATTGAAATATTTCAAAACTTTCAATGAAACTTGAAATTTTGCAACACTGAAGTGCTCACACAATCAAACTTACTCACACACAAATGCACGTACAGATAGACAAAAAAGAAATCACTGCTCAAATTAAACTTTTTTTTTTATAGTTCAGTGCTTGAGCTTGTGATCTTTAAGAAATTCTGAATCTTATTAATTATGAGTGCAAAAACTATATAATACCCGAGTTTGAAGTAAATTTACTGAAACCCATTTTTCCATGAGATTAGTGCGGGTCCTTTGGTTTTTAAGGAGGGATTCGAAAATTTTATACAATGCAAAAAGGGGCTAGCCGTACTTCCATGGCGAAACTGCCCCCGATAGGAACCTATATCATAACCTATGTTATATTGTAGAGGGCGCTTATAATAGTTGATCGAGTAGATATTAGCTCTATATCTTAGTTAATTGAGGAGCTATTTGAAAAAAAGTGTCCGGAGGCGACTTTTTTTCAAAGCGATATATCTTAGATAATTTTAAAGCTAGGAAAATGAAACTAAATGTCAGTGTTATGGTACACTTTACAGTTTATTTTATAGCATTTCCTATGGACCAAGCCTAAATAAAAGTATTTATAAAATGCAAAGAAAAATTTTGTCAATCGATTTCTATCAGATCTAATTGAATTACCAATTTGAAAAAAATGTATAATAATAGTCTATGTCTTGCCTAACAACATGCCAAGTTTCATTAAAATCCAAGAGGTGTAACATGCCGAAAAAAAATTTAAAGTAAGTGGACTGACTACCTTACGACCACTATGTTGACGCTTTTAATTTGCATTACATTTCAATAGTTGCGTTTTGACAGCTTATAAAAAGTATATCAACGGTTGGTGGTGTCAACTAGCCTATTACAATGTTTTTTTGATCTACTTTTATAGTGACTGTAGTCGGTCTCAGTTAAGAATGCCGTTGTTTTCGTTAAGAGCGGAGCACAGTTTACACAGGATATGGGAATTCCCAAGTAAGTAGAATCCCCCCATGGCCGACTCAAGCCAGTTGGTACATAAAATAAAAATTAACGGTTTAAATTAGGGTGACCATACGTCCGGGAATTCACTTGAAAGTCCAGCATTTTGGAGTACTGTCCAGCATTTACAAGTGTCCAGCGAAAGTCCAGCATTCTGACCATATGTCCGGAATTTCGCTGGAAAGTCTTACAAGTGTCCAGCATAAGTTCAGCATTCAGGTTATAGTGAAGTTACAGCATTACATTTTGTTTGGAAAAAATTTTTTTTCGGATACTTGCTTCCCGCTCATCAAAAAATTTTGTGATCGAAATAATTTTTTTTCCCGGTCTTTTTCCTGATTTCTCCCTTCCGCTCATCAATTTCAATTTTTGAGGAAAAATATTTTTGTTATTTTTAGCCCAAGCTCAAGGCCCAGATCCGCCCTTGAGTGCCCCCCCCCCCCCAGTAACCTTTCTGGATCCGCCCTTGGCAGAAGTGTCCAGCATTCACTTAACAAAAATCTGGTCACCCTAGTTTAAATTGGCTTTTCTTTGGCATTTGGCTCTTTAATAAATACATTGAAATTATTGTATCTTTGATCTCTCTGAAGTTTATTTTATTGTTTTATGATATTTATGAATATTAATACAAAAGAAATGGTACTAATTGTTCATATATTGTTCGGCTATTTCCTTCCATTTTTATTAAAATCAGACTGTTATAGTTATATTTATCTCTTTTGTTACAAATAAGGATTCACAAACACGGTATCGCCTGTGCTAAACACTGTGCGATGTGCGAAGCTCAAGTTGTTGATTTCATCACTCTAATTTAAGAGCATGGTTCCATTTAATTTTATTGTGCGATGTGCGAGGGGCGTCGATATGGCCACTCTCATTTAAAATAATGGATTCACAAACACAAATAATGGTTTATTTAATTTCAGTGTGCGATGTGCGAAGTGCGGTGCTATGTGCGCTATGCGGTGCACCGACGCGACGTGACGACGTGGTCATGCACTTACACGGAGGTTATGATATTTGTGTACACTTTTTAGGTAGTTATATGAGAGAGATCAAAGATACCATTCAGAACGGCAGAGACAAGAACAGCTCGCCTGATATCGAGCAAAAGCAAGTAGTAGGTTTACCCATTTCTTATAACGCTTTAACATTTTTAGAGGATTTACGTCTATAATGAGCTCTCATTACTCTAAATAAAATATGTTGCAATATGAATTAAATAATTTCAATGTACTTATAAAAGAAAGATGCTAATTTTTATTTTATGTACCAACTGGCTTGAGTCGGCCATGGGGGGATTCCACTTACTTGGGAATTCCCATATCCTCTGTAAACTATTCGTGCTCCGCTCATAACGTAAACAACTGCATTCTTAACTGAGACCGACTATAGTCACTATAAAAGTAGATAAAAAAACATTGCAACTTTTAATGAAATGTAATGCAAATTAGAAGCGACAACGTAGTGGTCGTGTAAGGTGGTCCACTTACTTAAAAAATTTTTTCGACATGTTGCACCTCTTGAATTTTAATGAAACTTGGCATGCTGTGAGGCAAGACATAGACAATTATTATATATTTTTTTCAAAGTGGTAATTCAATTAGATCTGATAGAAATCGATTGACAAAATTTTTCTTTGCATTTTTTAAATACTTTTATTTAGGCTTGGCCCATAGAAAATGCTATAAAATAAACTGTAAAGTGTACCATAACACTGCCATTTAGTTTTATTTTTCTAGCTTTAAAATTAACTAAGATATATCGCTTTGAAAAAAAGTCGTCTCCAGACACTTTTTTTCAAATAGCTCCTCAATTAACTAAGATATGGAGCTAATATCTACTCGATCAACTATAATTAGCGCCCTCTACAATATAACATAGGTTATGATATAGGTTCCAATCGGGGGCAGTTTCGCCATGGAAGTATGGCTAGACCCTTTATTTATACAGAATTTTCTAAATAGCACCTGACAACATACTCGACACATGTTTAACTTTCAATGTACTGCGAACATGTTTTCTAGACGAGTTTTTCAAGCATGTGAATTTTACTATATAGTACACTAGTATACAGAGTACCTTGAAGTAAAAATTATATAAAAAAAATATTTTTAAGAAAAAGCTTTTATTTGAAAAAAACTACTAAAAAGTAAAAATATTTTTTTAAAAATTCATACACCTGGAAACCAAAAGCTTTGGGGGCGGTCATATAGCGCTATTGCATAGTTACTTTGCTCAATTGACTGCCCTCAAAGCTTTTGGTTTCCAGGTGTATGAATTTTAAAAAAGTTATTTTTACTTTTTAGTAGTCTTTTCAAATAAAAGCTTTTTCTCGAAAATAATTTTACTTCCACATCCAGTGGAAGTATAGTAACGACAAAAAAATTTTTAAAAATTTTTATTGTTCAAATAGGCTTAGAATGTCACGAAACGTCGAGATTTTAAGTTTGAGCGAAAAAAAAATTTCTGTCTGTCGGTCTGTCTGTAACTTTTTTTGTGCGCACGTTTACTCTGGAACCGTTTGAGATACTAACTTGAAATTTGGTACACATATGTACTTTAACGAGTTCTAGAACCAGATTATATTTTCATCTTGTTCCGTCGAAGGGTTGGGGGGTAAATTGGGGTAAATTTGGAGAAAATAGGTAAATCAAGCAGGTAAGAGCCCATAAAATTGCTATTTAGTATATACAAGAGAAGCTAAGGTCTGAAAAAAAATTTTGGCATTAGCCACCCCCCCATTACCACCACCACCCCACTATTAAAGGGGATGAAAAAAAAATGTGATTTAGTGTGTGTACAAGAACCAGACACCTTAAACGTTTTTTTACTTCATCCACCCCCACTACCACCCCCTATCACCACCCCCACCCCGATACCGATGTGGGGTATCGTTTTATGGGTTTTTGGGGTAGAGGATTTCAAATATTATATTATTAAAGTTCCATAAACAATTATTTCCACATACAAAATTTTTTCGTTGTGAGTGACTTGGATAAAAAATGTGGATGTGGAAGTAGTGATTCCTTGGGCAGCGGTTTTTTTGTATAGTTTTATTTTTTACTTTTTAGTCTACTTATTTTACAGACAAACAGATTTGATACCCATGGCAAGGGAGTCGTGAAGAAAAAGATACTCCGCCATCTTAGGGCGTCCGCCATATTGAATTTAGAATGACGTCACATTGTTTATCGTATTTTACTCGTCAAACCCTTTCATTTGATACCCATAGCAAGGGGGTTGTGACTAAAAAGCTGATCCGCCATCTTGGGACATCCGGATTTAGACCGATAATGGCTATACTATGTTGCATTGTCATCGAACTTATACACGTGTGCCAAATTTCAAATCTCTAGCTTAATTAGAACTAGTCGAAATTCAGCTTGCAAAATTTGGCCTCGACAAACATACATTGCAAGTTAAATAAAAGCTTTTAAAAAAGATATAAGATGTAGAAATAATCTCATATGTCATGATTTTTTTTTTATGGTAGTATCATCTTCAGTTTCTATACTTGTTCTTAATCCCAAAGGGTGGGTATTTATTGAGATATTTATTATATTGAGAAAGTATTGCTGATTTATTTTTGAAACGTGGGTTATTTATGTTTCTGGGATCACTGATTACGAATCTGGAATCAAAATTAGATAATTCAAAATGACGGTTCCAATATGGTGGATGAAATTTTTTTCTAAAAGATGTATTTTAAATGGACTAATTGAGCATCTAGGTGATCTATTACTTAATGAAAAACAGCACTTGAGATTTTTTTTTAATTACTGCACAATTACAGTAACAAAATGGCGATATTTTTATTAAAGAAAATGCGAAGATGCACATTGTTTTGGCCATAACTTGTTTTTTATGATGTAGAAACAAACAAAAATCATTTTAAAGTTTGATTAATTACACAGTCCCACAAAAAAAAGTGGTCCGCCCGACAGACCAGACCAGTGTACCCTTAAATATTTGAACCCGCTGAAACCGAATCCGAAGTCAGAATTGACAGATTGGTTCATTTTTCACCCGCATCCCCAAAAAACACCCCCCAAAAAAAATGGTCTGTCCGGCAGACCAAACCAGTGTATCCTTATGTATTTGGACCCGCTGAAACCGAATTCGCAGTCAGAATTGTCAGATTGGCTCGCTTTTCACCCCCAACCCCAAAAAAAACACCCCCAAAACAAAAAAAAGTGCTCTGTCCATCGGACCAGACCAGTGTATCCTTATGGATTCTGACCTGCTGAATCTGAATTCAAAGTCAGAATGTTCAGATTTGCTCTTTTCACACCCCCAAAACAAAAAAAGTGGCCTGTCCTGCAGATCATACCAGTGAATCCTTATATATTTGGACACGCTGAAACTGAATCTGAAGTCAGAATTGTCAGATTGGCTCGTTTTTCACCTCTTGGATTACCCTAATATAATATACATACAAAAAAATTAATTAATCCTCAGTTTATTAGCTTTATTTTTGAATTCCACCATTTTTTCACTAATACTTATTGAAATATTTGGAGAGAAACAAATATTTTCTAGCTTAAAATGCAATTTTTTTTCTAAAGCAAGTGCTGAAAATGGATGAAAAAAAATTTGAGCGTCTTGGTCATATTAACAAAAGAACTATTAGATAATCATATTTTTTTAATTACTGCCTACTTACAGTAACAATATGGCGACGTTTTGATTAAAAAAACGTGAAAATACACATTGTTTTTGTCATAAATTCTTTATTATTTATGCTATAGAAGCAGTAAAAAAATATTTGAAAGCTTAATTAATGATCTTTTATTTTGGCCATCTTTATACCTTTCCGAAACCATTACAGAAATTAGAAATAAACGAAATTTATCCAGTTCAGTAGCTTTCTTATTTGTCTCAAGCATTTTTTCGCTAAATGTAATACTTTTCAATATACAGGGCGTTTCACGAGAAAACGGATATGTTTTAATGGCAAATAGAGGACACTGTGGGTAATCATAATCGTCCATAGAAAAAGCTAATTGAGCCCTCGTTGCTGAAATACAGGGTGCTTTATGTATTTTTGCCAAAATTTCTTTTGGTGGTTACTTTGGAAAGGAATGAAATAATAAGTTCATATTTGGCATGTGTAATACACTAGTGATCCTGAAAAGTACTTGTATCAAACACACAAAAATCCAGGTCCGAACTTGAAAAAAAAGTTTTTGTTGTTCTTTAGGGAAACAATACCCTATATATGTTTTTTTAAAGTGGACATCGATCAGCGAAGTCAAGCACACCGATGCTAGTCTTTTACTTGGATGGGTGACCGTAACTCATCTCGCCGTCCTGGTTAAGTGGTAGAGTAGCATTGGCTAAACTTCGCCAGGACGTTAATCTAAATAAGGCAATAAAGAAAAAAATAATTCGAAAAGTACAAAAAAAATATGAACAAATAGCTTTATTAATTTTTTTGCCACACTTCTGCCACCTTCCAAATAAGTTCCATTAATTAAAGCAATATGAGACTTTAGAAAATATCGATTAATAATACACGCATAAAATGCTGCCACTATTAAATTAGGCATTTACTTTTCTTTCAGCAATAATTATTATGTTTTAATTACCAATATTTATGGAGGGGGTAAAATTAATAAAAAAATAAACATTAGAGGACACCAAATCAAGAATCTATTTCATTCCTCTCGTTTATTAAAGACTAGTAATTCAGCAACATAACATACCAATCAATAACAACAATAATTGTAATATCAAAGTTGCATATCAATATTGCACATAGTAACAAGATAACAACAAAATATCAACAGAATAATTGTACAAAAACAAAAAATGCAGATATTGTCATAAAGCATATTTACAAATTCGAATTATAATTAAATTTTATGTTCAAAATGTCCTCCTCAGCTTCAGTACATTTTCTACTGCGGTTCACGAGATGACTGATTGATCTTCTTATCATCTGGACTGTTTCTAATTTCATTGCGGCATTCAACGAATTAATTGATTTCTGCCATTAATGATCACTCTTCAAGTGATCCCGTAAGAAATAATCCAAAACTAACAGATTTTACATTTCAATGCATTGTTTAAAGTTGTCATCGTTGATTATAGAAAGCCTTACTTCAAAATGACAACTATTAGAAAAACAAATGATGTGACAACTTTAAACAATACCAGTAAACTGACCTAAACTTGAGTAATTTAACTTAGTTGGGCATTCTGTTTGATTTTTTAACTTTGGAAACTTGCCCAAGTTGATTTCAAGGTTGTTGAATCTCAACAATGTGCATGCATAAAATTCCTGGTCTATTTTGATCATTCTTTTTGCAAGTTAGTTTAGATAAGAATCTCAAATTTAGGTTTTTACAACTTACACTGAAAAAAGTGCATGTAAAATTACAGCTTCATTACATTAGAATTCATGAAATTTTACAGTTCGAATCATGTAATAAGAAATCGCTACAGACAAATACATGTAAAAATACATGCCACAAGGAAATATACATAACTTGCAAATTTATTCCTGTCCTAATGTGATTTTACGTAAATTGTCTTGTCAAATCACAATGTAATTATTTATTTATTTATTTATTTATTTCAAATTTGTACACTACAGAATTAAATAAAAATTCCAATTGGTACATAGTAACTTACGACTAATTAATTAAAACTATACCTAACGCACATATAAGAGAAATACAATAATAAAATGAAAATGAATCAAAAGTAGGAAGGGTTTATTGACTCGTAACAGATTTTTTATCCACACTAAGTGTAAATTTATTAGCCCTCGTGTAAATTTACTCTCGTGTTTATAGGCAACAGTGGTGTAATTTTACATCCAGTCTGTGAAATTCTAGTCATTATCACTGGTCACAGATCTACATGAATATGCATGTTTAATTACATGAGTACTTTTTTCAGTGTACCTTATCAAATCATTTACCAAATATAAATATCTGAGGTATGTTCTTTCAACATGATGGGGCCCAACCATTTAAATGCTACATATCCAAACAGATGGATTGGTCACGAAGGTTACCATGTAGATTATTTTTTATGAGGTCACTTAGAGAGTGAGGTCTACAAAGTGGACATTGATTGCAGGTATCAATTATCTCAAAGGATTGTTGAATACCACAAAGAAATTAGAAACAGTCCAGATGTGATAAGATCAATCGGTCATCTCGTGAACCGCACTAGAAAATGTACTGAAGCTGAGGAGGACATTTTGAACATAAAATTTAATCATAATTCTAATTGATAAATACATTGTATGACAATATCTGTTGTCATTTTTGTTTTTGGTACAATTATTCTGTTGATATTCTGTTGTTATCTTGTTACTCTGTGCATTATTGATATGCAACTTTGTTCTTACAGTTATTGTTGTTGTTAATATGTATGTTATGTTGCTGTATTACTAGTCTTTAATAAACAATGATCGGAATTTGGGTTTAATTCCAGTGGCGCATATAGGTAGGTATATAAAATTTTACATCAAAAACTTAAAGTTTGTTCTTTCTTACAAAATTAAATCGAAATTAAATGTAATACGAACCTACCTTACGAGTTTCTCATTTATTTTGGCATAATAGAATACATGTATACATATGTACAACTAATAATGCATGCATATTTTAATAAATCCTTGTAACGACGCACCTGAAATTACACCCAAAATTCCGATCACTGCTAATAAATGAGAGGAATGAAAAAGGTTCTCGATTCGGTGTCCTCTAATATTCATCTTTTTATTAATTTTACTCCCGCCATATAAATTGATAATTAAAACATAATAATTGTTGCTGAAAAGAAAGTAAATGACTAATTTAATAGTGGAAACATTTTTTGCGTGTATCATTCATCGAAATTTTCTGAAGTCACATATTGCGTTATTTAGTGGAATTTATTTCAAAGGCGGCAAAAGTGTGGCAAAAAAGTTAATGAAGGCGTTTTGTAAGTCCGGACCTGGATTTTTTTTTTGTGTGCGATACGAGTACTTATTCAGGACCACTAGGGTATTATATTTGCCAAATATGAACTTATCATTCCATTATAAAATAACAACCAAAAGAAATTTTGGCAAAAATACATAAAACACCCTGTATTTCAGCAACGAGGACCCAAGTAGCTTTTTCCATGGATAATTATGATTACCCTCGGTGTCCTCTATCTGCCATTAAAGCATGTCCGTTTCCTCGTGAAATACCCTATACAAGATGTTGTACAAATAATATCAAGTGGTTACAGTTGTTTAATTGACTTCTTAAAGACAGCTGAAGAATCAAAAAGTTCCACAATATTTTGAATTGTATTCTTAAAATCCTAGTTCTCGTTTTGTCCATAATTGTAATGATGGAATAGTACATGAAATACATCCGAATTTCGATTTCTTCTATCATTAATATTAAATCTTATCAGGCTAGTCAGCTCAGGACATTACATATAACCAATTAGTATTTTATGCAAAAAGCACATATCAGCATCCAACTTTCTATGTTCTAATGTATTAAGATTAAGCTGAGCAAGAATGTTGTCATAAAATCAGTTTTATCTGTCAAATACCCCAACTGAAATGCACAGTGTCTTAGAAACCTCTTTCTACACCTTCTATATTATTAATGTGAATATTATAATTGGGACACCAAACTCAATTTATCTGAAAGTTATACATAATCTTTTCGTCTCAAAATTTTATTCTTTTTTAGCTCCGTTTTTGTTTTTTTTTTTTTTTTTTAGGTGCCACCGGGATGGCTATAAATTATCAAGCCCCCTAGAAACTTTTCTTTGATGCTTTTACTATTAAATTGCCAAAAAAATGAAATCTAATTTATGATATTCACGAATTAAAACCTCTAGTTACTGTATTATATAATAATATATGTTGTTAAGTAGTTAAGTGTCCAACAAGTTAATATAATAATATAGGAATATATTATTGAATACAACATTTTTTACTGTGGGTACTAATTGTATATTTCGATTGTTTATTGTTTTATTAAAAATGGCAAAAAGTTATAAAATATACTGATTGAGATTAAACTGTTATTACAAAAACACCTCTATCCAGGGCCGGATTATCCATAAGGCTAACTAGGCTATAGCCTAGGGGCGACAATGCGAGTAGGGGCGCGTGATGGGGCATGAGGGGCGCCGCGAGCTTTCTGCGCTTTCTGCTTATTAAAAATAAATTACTTTGTCCCCAAGTTTTTTTCCCATTTCCTTCTCTCTGCTCATCAATCTCATCAATTTTGAAACCGGGACAGTTTTTTTTTCCATTATGAATAAGACAGTACAAATACATGATTAGCCTAAGGGCGCACCAATCCTTAATCCAGCCCTGCCTCTATCAAAATCAAATGACAATTAATAATATGATTTTGTAGTGTGGATCCTGTAACAGATGGATTTTATTGCAAAGGACTCCCAAATACTGTATTCTATCATACAGATGGTCATATGTTCACTAACGAAGAGAAAGAATTTTTAGCTGCCCACATGGATTCAAATGCAGAATATCTGAGGTAGCTATAAATTAACAACTATCATTCACAGTGATTTATTCAAATTTGTTTCGCAGTGATAATTCAGATCCAGATGATTTATGTAACCCAGAGCCTGAAATGGATGAAGAAATTCAAGCTGCTTTTAAAGAATTTGTAAAATTTAGCAAACATTAATTTATTCATCTTTTACGTTATTTATTTAATTTGTCAGTAATTCTGTATGTTGTTAGTTCATATGTATATATATATTTGATATATATATATGTATATATCTATACACAAACACACACGCAGGTTAATTTAGTTTGTTTATTCTTAACTTGAGGTATCGATAGAACTCGCAAAATAATGAGAGTTTGCTATATAAAATTTTTCCTATGACCCACCATAATGCAGGATGTTGAGCTTTATCTTTTTTTAAAATATTTTTCCTTGTAGCTTGCAGAAATAAGATATCACTTCCAAATTTAATACATTTAATACATGTACTTTGTACACAGGATCATAATTACTAAATATTAATAGGTATTACATCAAAATTGATGATATTTTTTTGTTGCCATTAACCTTTTTGCCCTCCCAAACTTTTTTGCAGTGCCACTGACTATTTTTTTGGGAATTCAACAAAATGGTTCATTTTACTAACTTAATGGGTTTAGAAGTTTAGAAGATATTGAAAAATGTCCCCTTAATGGTTTCTTAATAAAATCTTGAACAAAAATTATGTTATTATATTGTTAAATTAAGAACAGGTATATCTAAAAAATAATTTTAATTTTAATAATTATAAAGCAGTAATACCTATTTTCTATTTATATTTAAAAAATGTAAACTTCAGCACTGGGTTCTATAGCAAGTTATTGTGAGTTATATCGATACCTTCAGTTATCAACATACAAATTGAATCGCCCCGTCTATATATACCCATATATATATATAATGCTCAACAAGTATAGTGTCGTTCACCGTTAATCTAATTTGATATGCTGTGTATATATTTTGCAAAATTGAATATACAGAATAGTGATTAAAAATATTATTTTTAAAAGTATGTCCTGGTGTACATAATTTATTTCCTTGATTCAAATACTTTAGAGATATATCAATTTTGTATTATAACAAAAAGTTTTGATTCATTTTGTTAACTTTTCGTCATTATTAAATTGATACATTTGTAATGCAATGTGTTGTTATTGAATTATTGTTGAATCTTATTTCTCACAAAAGGAATACTATTGCTGAATACTTATAAACATTATTTGCGTTTTATATTTAATCTATAATTTAAAACTAGAAGTAATTTTTAACATTTTGGTCTATGCTAATCTCTCGTATGTATTGCTTGCCTAATATGCTTGATATTATTTGTGTTTTTTAATTTGCGATCTGTTGTAGCTGTGAACTTGAAAATATTGATTTTAAGACATGAATAAATGGTGAGATTATTCACGAGAAAATATTAACAGTTTTAAAATCTTTGCTAGAATAAACAAATAAATATTTTATAAAATTTGATTTGGTAAAGGACCCCGCACCTTTCTTATGGGAAATGGTTTCGGTGAATTTTTTTGAAATTTAGGAAAAATGTAGGTTATGTCATACTGATCAAAAGTCACAATGGGCACAACTCTCATAAATGGGATTTTCATGGTGTAATTTACGTCCAAAGGCAACTATTTGCGAGTAAATTATATATCTCATTTATAGGTCTATAGCAATTTTTGTAAAGCTTTTTAGTTTAAATAGACTACTTTTATGTACTAGATGTTTCTTAACATCAGTAAATAGTGAAATGAACACAGTTGTATGTGCAAAAATGAATTTTGAGATATCCGTATAAGCTTTTCTATATAGAACTCACTATTGCAATCAGCACAATCTAGCAATAAAAAGTCAAAAACATGCACGAAGCAGTGTGTGTGTGTGTGTGCGTGCATGTGTTGTGTGTGTAGTGTTAGGAGGGGAGTTTGATAAGTACCTTTGCATAAGATGTATGTTTTTCATTAATACCGCCCATCTTAGCGTTACCCAATATACTGCTTTGTGTTTTTGACTTTTTATTGCTAGATTGTGCCGATTGCACTAGTAAGTTCTTATAGAAAAGCGCCTATACGGATATCTCAAAATTCATTTTTGCACATACAACTGAGTTCATTTCACCATTTACTAATGTTAACAAACATCTAGTACATAAAAGTAGTCTATTTAAACTAAAAAAAGCTATACAAAAATTGCTTCTGAGAGTTGTACCCGTTGAGACAGATCAGTATGACTTTATCTCCATTTTCCCTGAATTTCAAAAAGATTCACCGAAACTCTATTTCCATAAGAAAGGTGCGGGGTCCTTTCTAAAGGATTTTATTGTTTGAGAAATTAACTAAATAACTATAAAAATATTATTCTTACAACTAGGCTTATAGCATCTATATATCTAAAATGCAAGGCACTTTCTTCCTGCAATCGGCTAGTGAAACCCACTGAAATAATTTTAATGATTTAAATGAAATTAAAGCTACTGACCAACAAATTTATCACCACCAATTGTTATTTTTTTTTAAACCATATGTAAAGACATAAAAAATCGAGGTACTTTTATGCTTGCTCTTGATTTAGTACTTGCAGCAGCAACTGTAGCGAATTGCATTTAAGTGCACAGCATGTGCTCATGTTTAGTTGCATTGCAATCGGTTCAGTCAGAACTAAACTTCAAAATAGTCGAAGTGAGACCCTCGAAATACGCAAAATAAAAGTGGTCTATGCAACTTGTGAACATGCAAAAAGTAAAGCTATATTTCTATGTAAAATAACCTGCCGAATTCTATTATGGAGGTTGCGATTCTATTCGGAATTGCAAAATCAGAAAAAAATCGCAGTTTGCACTTTTTTATGAAGAGACCCTGTATCTGAACCTATTTAAAAAGTGGTTTCAGGCTAATGTCATAAAACTGTATGTTGTACTTCAAACCATGCTGATTAAAAGTCTCAATGGGCCCAACCCCTCCAAAGTCAAGAGTTTCCAAGATAATTAAGTATAAAATTTGAAAAATGCAGCTGGCAGTCGCAGTGCATTTCCACCAAATATACAGGGAAGTAAGAAAATTCAGGAGGCGATTATATGTCCACTTTCAAGCCATAGATAGATATATAATTTATTGATGTTTATACACAGAAACAGTGTTTATACAGGTCAGAGGGAACAGTCGAAGGATAAAATTACATTAAAATACATTAAATTTACATTGAAAAATAATTAAAATATACATCAAAATTAATAAATATAACAGGAAACAGAAATATAGAAAAGACACTCATTGCACAGAAAACCGTATATAGAACATCCACAATACTAGCAACTTATAATATCTATTGAATTATATTGAGTGCCAGCAGATTTCCCAAAATATTTATATCATATTGGTAAAATCGTTGACGAGCTACTCCTCGAAGTTGTAGAAAGCTTTTTTTCTTTAGGTATGATTTAATTTTATATTTATGGATGTTAAATGGTAAGGTTTTTAATTCCTCTGGTAAAACATTAAAAACTTTTATACAGTGATAGGTAGTGCCTGGTTTTTGATAATTTTTGAAAATTTAGTATTATTATACTCTTCGCAAAAATGAAGAGTATATTACATTTTATCGGCACATTTCTAAAACCGTAAATATCGCTCGTAGAGAAAAAATATCATTGTGTTAGTGAACGAATTCTGAACATCTTTCAAAATGTCCTTCTGTCCGTCCTTCCGTCACGTTTCTTGTAAGCACGATAACTTAAGAAACAAAAGTCTAATTGTGTTGAAATTTGGAAAGTTAAGAATAGCATAGTACAGTTTGGAGTGGATGTAACCATAGTAGGACGTTATTAGGGTTTTATCCGATACAGTATTTTTTAGGTTTAGGTTAAAAATATGCTCTGAGACTTTCTTACTTACATAATTAACGTGTTCAGCCCAGGTCAATTTGGTATCCAGAACAACACCAAGAAATTTAACAGAGCTGCTATGAACAGTGTTTGGTACATTTATGTTTGCATTACGTAAACTAAAAATTGTGGACTGCAGCATAAGTTGTTTGATATGAACCATTCTTTTGTGCTTGACAGTGTGTGGCCAGCATCTCTTTCAATAAACTCAAGGGAGCTGTGGTGCTTTAGTAGGGTAGTGTCGGCTGTAAATAAAATCACATTGGAAGACTAATCACAGTTTACCTAATCATTTATGTATAATAAAAAGAGTGTTGGGCCTAATATCGAGCTTTGCGGGATTCCATTTCTACTGGATGTGTTCAGAATGTAAGTTACATACTGGTGTCTATTTGACATAAAAGAATTTATGAGTTTAATACTACTGGTATTAAAATAATATAAGTGGAGTTTATCTAGGAGTATACTGTGCGACACACAGTCAAATGCCTTAGTCAAGTCGAGAAACTGAGCAAATGCATACATATTTTGTTCAAACCCCTCCAATATAATTTGGGTTAAGTTATTAATGGCTAATGTTGTCAGTTTTTTTTGTCTGAAACCATATTGGCATGAGTGGATAAAGAGTTTGTTTCAAAATAGTGCATTATTTGTTTATTCAATGCAGTCTCAAATATTTTAGCGAAAATTGGAACCCCTCAGGGGATTCTTTTTTGCAGGCAGGTATTACTTTTACAATCTTAAAGGCTTTAGGAAAAATATTGCTCTTAATACATTCATTGACAAACTTTGTTAACGGGGTGATTATTAGATTTTGGTTATGGTTCCCATATTTTCAACTAAAATCTAGTTCAGTGTAATATTTATGAAGTTCTAAATACTTTGTCCTAATAAAATAGGACTCTTTTTGTATGTTGAAAATCAAACCTGTAATTAGCAGTCTATTTTTATTAATCAACAATATTGAAAAATTATTTACGTGAATTTTTAAATATTTGCTTGGAGCCAGTACGGCTCCAAGCTAAAAATGCGTACACAAACATTAAAAATGAGAATAAACTTGAAAAACTTAAAATTTAAGGTTATGTTGGGTACATGATGCAGATGCCCTATACGAATATTAATCGAACCTGTTGACATTTCTGAAATTTACATCTCGTCTGGAAACCTGCCGATGAGACTATTTCCATGTTGCCTAATGTATGTGAACGTTAGAGGAAATGCTTTAATTATTTCACGAAAGAATGTCTACTTTTTATCTCCGCTTTTGAAAATAATGAATTTCCATTGAATATTACCACCTACTATAATAAAAATGATTATAATTAACAGAAGAAGCATTTTGCATGTCGGCTGTCAACGAATAACTGACACTTGGTATCACTGATGGAAATAAAATGGGTATAGGTCGCGTGCGCCGACGTCACAAATTCTGTGACCTTAGGAAAACAAACTGCTGTCATCGAGTGACGTACCGATTGAATGTGTCGTTCTAAAGTATATTTTGCCATTTTTATAAAATTTTATAACTTAACATCCACAACTATCCTTAATTATGGTCGAAGGGTTAACTGTTATGAATTTTTTGAAAAATGCCATATGAAGTAAACAATGAGGAACTGAAGTACTGTGAACTAGGTACTTGAAATATGCAAAAAAGTGTACACAATTTCTTCCAGTGGTTAACGCCTTGCCTGTGATATACCTATATAGATTGAACTATACAAACCATTGTAATTTGGGCAAGAACTTTTTCTTATCGTGTCCTATTAATGTTATATAATATGTCTAACATGTATTTTATAATTTCATGTAAGTAGGTCAATTGTTAAATATCCCTTGTATTTTATTAAAAACGTGTACATTCACTTTTTAATGTTTTATTTATCACTCTTATTGTTGTTAGCAGTAAATCGAAATAGTCGATTATGTCGAACCTATGTATACACGTGCATCTTTGCATCTAACTAAAAGTAAAACAGAATATACTTACTAAATATCAAATTATTTATTATCCAAGGTTTCTTTAGTACTCGTAAGAAGAATCAACAAGAAACTTACAGGAGATACAAGGAAAGATCTATATTGGAATAGAAAATAAATGATTATATTATACACATACTAATATCTAAGTAGTAATATTTGTAATTACATAATTCACAGAACATTTATAGCTACAATTTGATACTTTCAAAGCCCATTTGGACTTTATTTAGGTGTTCACTGATTTTAGATTACTTTCAGTCTTAGTTTCATAGTTTCTGAATGTTAAATAATCCAAAATTGGGTTTTTAAACACCACACAATATACTTTAAAAGGACGTTTAGTTGCCAGATCAATCAATGACAGCAGTGCTTTGAATTTTCTAAATTTATGCACTTCAAAAGACATCTTAATGTAGCCTGTGTATTTTCCTCTTGCATTTGCTTGATGACATGTCTGTCAATTCGGTAAAGGTAGAAAGAGTCAATCACTTATACGTACAATCTGCTCATATGTAGCCTCTACTATGGGTTCTAGAGTATACTGATTGGTAAGTCCCCACAATGCGTCATCAGTGCAGAAATATTGCCGCCAATTTTAAATTCATATAACATAATAATTTTTTCTGTAGAAAAGAAGCAAATTTCGCAAAAAAGAAAAAATACGGGTGAGTTTTTTTAAAGAGAACTTTCCAAATATTCAATAAAAAAAAAACGTGGGAAAGGCCCATTAAATCATACATTCAATCAGAAATAGATAAAAAAATTTCCAAGTTGCAGGGTGAACTAAATTTCTTGGATTACTTGAGAATTATAGATAACAAGCTAGACAATATGAACACAAACAAAACACAATTACACATAAAAAGAAACATCTCACAAAAACAAGAAACAGATAAAAAAGCTGCTACACCAACTCAAACAAAAACCAATTCAATGGACATTGAACCAGGGACCCACAAACAATCCAAACTAAATGAATTGGAAAGTAAGCAATTAAAAATAATGAATGACATAATTTCTCTAGAGCCAAGTACATCATCATACAGTCAAGGGAACTCCAAGGAAAATCCCAATGACGAGATGAAGGATGTTGGTTTTATACAAGTTCGGTATGGGGACAAACGCCGACCAAACATGAAAAAAGACCAGAATAAGCAAGTTATACAAGGCAGCGCTAAATCAAATGATGACAAATTCTCTGAAGTTAAAACAATTAAGAGAACCTGGATTCATTTTGCAAACTTCCGTAAGGATCTGTCAGCTGACGAATTAACGGAATATCTAAATGAAAAATTCATGAGGGATGATTTTCTCTGTTTCAAAATAAGGCCAAAACTCAAGTGGCCCAAATTCAGTTTGTTCAAAATAGGAGCCGATATCTCTCTCGAAGAGAGAGATATCGGCTGCTTAACCCGGATTCTTGGAACTCTGGCTTAGCAGTATCTAAATTTGATTTCTGTCTTGCAACGCGAAACAGAGTCTTATTTGATAGAAGGTCCCAAACAGACAAAGCAGAGGGTTAATTCAAGGCACCCGGAATCGAACATCAAAATGTACAGTGCATAAGCACCAGCATTAATCAGTTGAAGGAATTTTTTGAAAGTATAGGTTACTGTCAAATTGCATGCCTCACAGAACCCTGGCAATCGGATGAAGAGTTAAAAATATATAAAATAAAAAATTTAAGTCTCGCCTCCAGTTATTGTCGACTGCATGGAGAACATGGAGGATCAGCAATTTATGTAGCGGATAGTGTACGATGAAAGCCGCGGGAAGATCTGTCACAAACATCAGAAAAATGTCACTTCGAGTGTAGTGCTATTGAATGTAAATTTATAAATAGTGGTTGTGTAATTTTATGTATTTATCGTCCTCCGAGTGGTTGTTTAGATACAAATTAAATGTAATACTGGAAGGTTTGTTCAATGAAAGCAAGGCAATCATTATAGCAGATTATAGATTTTGCTGACAATGTACGGAAATTTTAGCTATTGAGCATAATCGAATCTTATGGCATGAAAGTCAGTCAAGGACTTCACTAGAGTTACTCCAACAAGTAAAAAAATCATTGACTGTATCATTACTAACATCTCTTGTGATCATCAAACTCAGGTGGTACAATCGCTGATATCTGATCACGGGACACAAATATTTTCTTTCCTACTAAAAGCTAGCAAGCAACCACATATTTATACAAGGTCTTACAACGACGAAAATGTAAATAAATTTATTTCAGATTTAGAGGCAATGGATTGATCTAGGGTATATAACGTTGATTCAGTAAATGATAAAACAAAATTTTTTTTAGAATTAATAAAAAATAGCTTCAATACTAGCTTTCCAATAATCAAGAGAGAGATTAATTACACCAACTAAAAAACCAACTGAAGCTTCTAGAAAATATAAGCAATACAAATGCAAACTACAGACCTGCACATTCTTATGCTAAAAAAAATTACGAGGAATGCTTAAAGGCAGCTAAGAGTCAGTATTATGAAAAAGTTATTAATAACTTGGTCAATAAATCCAAATGTATCTGGAACCTTGTAAACTCAACCATTGGTAATAAGATCTATAATAAGCCAATAATTGCCAATATAAGTGGGTCGCACTTATATTGGCAAATAAGTTTAACTCATTTTTTAGTGAAACGATTTCTAATCTTTTAAAAAACTTGGAGGAAAATGAAAGCACAAGAAATTACAGCAACTTAATAAAAACAAATACAGAATCCATGTTTATATATCCTACCACATCCGAAGAAATTTGCTACATATAAAAAAAAGTTAAACCTAAAAATGCCAGTGGGTTTGATGGTATATCAACCAATTTGCTGAAAAAATGTATACAAGCTCTAGCTACACCACTTGTGAATATCTTCAATACATCGCTATCATAAGGAACATTTCCTGAGGTGTTAAAATTGGCGATTGTAATACCCTTGCACAAGAAATGAGATACAAATGAACTAGGGAACTACCGCCCTGTGAGTCTGTTGTCTGTTTTTTTCAAAAATTCTCGAAACACTCGTATAATAGGCTGCTCCTATTTCTTAACAGATGCAACTTTTTTAATAATGTTCAGCATGGATTCAGAAAAAACAGATCAACAACGACAGCGCTATTCAATTTCGTTGAGGTAGTATTAAAGGCTTTGGATGGCCAGGAAATTTCCTGTGGACTCTTTCTAGACCTATCCAAGGCATTTGATAGCAAACTGGAAAAAACTGATGTTAGAGGAATTGGCGTTCAATGGTTTAGATCATATTTTCAAATCAATGCATAAGACCTCTATAATACATGACGGGAAAAAATATGAATCCAATACTATATGTTGCAACTACGGAGTGTCCCAAAGAAGTGTTCTTGGACCTCTTCTTTTTATAATATTTGTCAACGATTTAGTCAATGTAGAAAATAACGCTAAAATAAATATTGTAAGCTATGCCGACGACACTAATTTAATGATAACGGGCAAAACTCTCAACGAAATTGCTGTCAGACTTGAAGGCTCTGGTTCAACGCAAGAGATTGGTTTACTAACAATAATCTTATTCTTAATGAGTCAAAAACAAATTGTGTCATTTTTAAAACAGATAGGTCAAATATCGAAATACCTGAACGCCTAGCTGATACAGTGCCAATTACGACAACAGATTCAATTAAATTATTAGGCATAACAACAACATTAAATGGTCTGCACATATCGACCTCACAGTGAATAAATTAAATAAATCATGCTATGCACTCAGGGTTTTATCACGTTCCTTTAACAGCAGTAATCTTCTCACAGTGTACTACGCAGACTTTCCCTCCATTGCCAATTATGGCCTCCTCAAAATGTTTAAACTGCAAAAGAAAGCAATTAGGGTGATATTCAGAATGAAATTTGATGAATCTTGTATAGGCCGATTCAGGGAGACCAAACTACTCACAATTCCAGGTTTATATATTTATTCCTGTTTGATGTTCTTAAAAAACAACAATTTGGAATTTATAAATGTAGGCACAGACCATGCATACGATACTAGGCACAAAATGAATTATGTTTATCCAGTACATAGGTTAACACTCACGGAAAAAGGACTACATTATGCTGCACTAAAATTTTTTAATGCACTCCCCAACACTATAAAAAATAATGTCAACCTCAAATGTTTCAGTAAACAAGCCTTCCAGTACGTAGGTATGTAGTATTGAGCCATACACAACTCAAGAATATTATGTGTGATAATGATATGTGTGACTTATTTGTCTTATATTTAGCAACTCATTTGTCTGTTTTATGTCAGTATTTTTTCATTTTGTAAACCGTGACCTGTTTTATACGTGTAAATGTGAACTAAAACAGAATAAAACTTACTTCGTTTCTATGAAGTCTGTTTTGTGGTGTTATGAGATTAAACTTATTTCTTGTATCATGTTCGTGAATCTCATTATGTGCAACATAACTTTGTAAGTTCTATTTCACATAAAGCAAGTTCTGATACATGATAACAGAAAACAGTGACATAATTTTTAGCTCTATAAATATCGGTTTACACGGTTCGTCCCAATTTACATTGACTATATACTTCTTACTGCTGACTTTTGGATCACAAATAATTTTTGTCACTGTGTGCCGCATTCCCCAAGACAATATCCCGTAAGTGAGAAGTGGATGAAAAAGTGAGTGGTAGGTTGTTAATTGTTGTTCGTTTATGGTGTTCCTTATTTTCCTGATAGCATATATAGATTTATTCATTTTACCACTAAGAACTTTTGTTTGTTATTTTCTATTATAAAAATGTAAATTTGGACTGTAATCTCTACAAGTGGTAAATTGGAAATTAACTTACCCAAAATCCTATCCAGTGATGCACTTCACAATTATTAGATATAAGGGCTATGGGAAGGGTTAAAAGGATAATATCAATTTCTATCTAATAATGAATTAATTTCCAAAATACTGTCTCGAGTTAGATTCTATACAGCGCGGCGATGTAACTATATCAACTATATCGTTTAAAACCTATCTATGTATCTCGTCTACAAAAACCAACCAACTACTATGCTTTGCATCGAAAAAAGATGGAGCAATTTAAATACTTAAATCCTATATCTAGGGACACCTATTGATAGGAAGATTAATTAAATTTAATTTTGATTTGAAATTACTTAAATTACTATTTTAATATTCAATATCAACTAACTTTAACATGTTCATCCCATATTAGATTTACATCTATATTAACACCTAAGAATTTGACATTATTTACATTTTGATTTGAGTTGTTGCTTTTTCTGGACTCGAATAGCAGATTTACAGTTTTCCGATCATTTAATACCAGTTGATTAGGAACAAACCAGGCTTTTGCTTTCTCAATGATGTTATTCAGGATGTGCTGAGAACAGTGGCGGCTGGTGAAATTTCAATATTTTTTTTCTCGTCTGTGGCGCATGGGACCCATACGAAACTTGGGAAATAACATCTAGAGAAGCACTTCTCTAATGACCCCTAAAAAATTTTGAAAAAGCAGTTTGCGAAAAAATTTTTGAAAATTTGCTAGCCTCCCCTGGGTCTAGGGACCTCTGTTTCCTTTTATTTTTTTTTGTCATATGCATTTGACTTTTCATAAAAATGCATCGACAGATTTTGGAGTTTGTGAAAATATTTTCATTACTAACTGAGATACAACGAATTGAAATATTGTAATTTGTTAAATTGTAAATTACAAAATTTCAGTTCATTGTATTTCAGTTAGTAATGAAAATATTTTCACAAACTCTAAAATCTGTCGATGCATTTTTATGAAAAGACAAATGCATATGACAAAAAAAAATAAAAGGAAACAGGGGTCCCTAGACCCAGGGGAGGCTAGCAAATTTTCAAAAATTTTTTCGCAAACTGCTTTTTCAAAATTTTTTAGGGGTCATTAGAGAAGTGCTTCTCTAGATGTTATTTCCCAAATTTCGTATGGGTCCCATGCGCCACAGACGAGAAAAAAAATATTGAAATTTCACCAGCCGCCGCTGGCTGAGAATCATCTTCCTTGTCTAGAGTGGGCACAAATGTTGCCTTGTCTGCATACATTACCGTTTTCACATTAATTGTATCTAAGGATTTAGGTAAATCATTTATATAGACAAGGAAGAGTAATGGTCCCAGCAAAGGTAGGCATTCCGTACTATTCTTAACAAGTATACTCACCCTCCACCCCTCATGTGTCGATTCATGCCTACAGAAGCTTGAAACAACTTTATAATCATCAATATTAAGAGTTTGGATTTGTTCATTAGCCAATGTTTATTTAGACATAGTTATCTCCTTTGAGTAGTACCTTAATTTCATGTATTTTATTGCATACACACAAGGGCGGATCTGGACCTTGAGCTTTTTTTTTGAAAAGCGGGGGGAACAAATCCAAAAAAAAAATTTTTCCCTCTAAAATTTTTTTGAAGAGCAGTGGGGAGAAATCCGAAAAAAAATTTCGTCTCAAAATTTTTTTGAAAAGCAGAGAAAAACTTTTTTTCATCCTAAAAAATTTAAAATGGAAATTTCTTGAGGGGGTAATTACCCTATTAAAATTTTTTTTCTTCCCAAAATTAACAAAAATCATACCATTTTAAAACAAAAATTGATGATTTACAGAATCTTGGGGGGGGGGTAATTACCCCGTTACCCCCCCATAAATCCGCACCTGCATACACATTGGATGTTTAACCCTTTCGCATCGGGCGTTTTTTTAGGTGACTGACCTCACAAACGGGGATTTTTTGCATTCGCGCAATCGTGCGTCTTCCGTTTATTATGTTCTCGCATTAATGCACTTCCCGACTCCAAAGACGCTTATATGCGCAAGTTGAAATAAACGAAGATAGAATATAAACATTTTATTTAAGAGGTATGCAAACATATAATATATAATTGTTAAAAGTATACAACATTCTTACTTCATTAATAAGTTTTTAAATAATCATTATTATTGTTTGCGTGAATTTTTATTTGGTATATACCTCCGATTAAAGAACTTATATCTAGATACATAATTGTACTGATTTGTTGTATATATGTTGCTGAGATAGTTACAATCTAAGGCACTTCTTCCCATAAGTTCTTGATTGGCTAGTCGATCTATTCACAGCCGATTCGGGCACGATCGGTTCAGTTCGATTATCATAATCTCAGTTTAACACTTTTGACAGTGTCCGCCATTAATGTTAATAAATGTTTTTTGTGTTTTTCGATCAAAATGTGGTGAAGAAGTCTTTTTATTTTAAGTTGTGATTTGCTTAATACCTAAATAATATTCTCTATTCATATTTACACACTTTAGTGACAATATATTTAGTGCAAAATGGTGAAGTGCTGTGCCGAAGAAAATCGATCGTTCCATAGTCATAACACGATGAAGTTCAGTTTACAGTTATAAAGCGAATAGCAATTAAATTTTAATATCTTTTCAATACATATTTATCTTACTGTAATATCGTATGCCTACATCATGTTGTATAAAGAGCCGGTAATGCAGGAATTGCAATAATTCATTTTAATGAAAATATTTACCATTTTACACATTTTCTACATGCACAACGCCACTGTTGCCTATAGGATATGATGTTCATCTATTCTTTTTAATGGACATATAATGTGACTATGTTAGGAGCAAACACGGTATATAGTGAAAAGATAGCCTGTTATGTATATGATATAAGTTCTTTAATCGGAGGTATATACAGCATTTGTATACTGAAGAACTAATGCAAGTTGCATCAATATTCCAACACCACATATTCCCCACACCATAATAACATCCAAGCCTTTTTACATCTAAGAAAAATTTTTTCAAGCTCATTATCTGCTAAATATTTTTTTCCTGTTCATTTTGTAAAAAATGCAATTTATTTTGAGAAAAATTTGCAGCTGTTTACACACAATAGACTGTCTGACAAACTCAAGAATAAACTGCGAGTATACAACTATTTTTCAGACCAGAGCTTCACTGCAACTAACAAGCTACAGCTTGAAAATGCTTTTAAGCGAATATCAGACCACAATCTTGCACCTCCCGATTTTAAGTAGTATTCACGGCGTTCGAAAATATGCGTCTCCCGCACATATGTCAATCAGAGATTTGCGCGTTTTTGCGGCTCCCGTCGTGAAAGGGTTAAGTGCATAATTTTGTGAGATTTTTTGGCTATTGACTTGTGTGATTATTTTGGATGTACTGGACTGGCTAAATCATCTACACTGGATCTTGAGTTTGGATTTCTTTGTGATGCTTCCCTAATTATGGATTCGCTTGCTCCCCTGGTAGTTGCACAATCACCCTTTTCATTAAAAAGAAACAACGTGAAATTAGTGCTCCCCTAGGCCATACCTCACGTTTCCATGCATTTTTAAAGTGCTCCTGCCTAATGGTTACCTTCATTGGTCAGGTCGCTTAGATTCATGTACTTCACAGAGAACTCCTGGAAAATTGTTCTCTAGGGACTTCTTCAAGTCATTAGGTCGTGTGTCTGGTTTTAGTCTTGTTACATGTAGTGACACAAGTTTAGGTACCATTTGGATATCATTTGTTATTGTCTCCAACTACAAACCTTCTGTTCTTTCTAAATTTCGGGTTCTCCCAACCATCATCATGTCAATTCCTGAATTTCTTTAATTTTGTTGGTAGCTTGTGCTTCCAAAAAAGCGGTTTTGGGCTGGTTAAAAAATCTGTTGATTATCATTATCATTTTGTTTGTTAGTATTATTTCATTTGTTGATATTTTGTGGGGAAGTATATGATGAAGCTTTGGCTACATATGTCATGGAATTTAGTGTATGCTGCATCGACTGAATGTTATCATTTGGGTCTTCTTGCAGTCTTGCACTACAGCGTTATGGTTTCTTATATTATTATTGTTTGTTATCTGATCAGGGGATTTCAACGTTTTTTTTGTGTGTGATTACTTTGTGTGTTGTTTTTGTTTTTATTTATTATATGGTTTTTGTGATCTGTTAAATACATAATTTTTTCATCTAATGATTTCTTGTTCTCTCATAGAATTGCATATTTTTCATTTTTCTCTATTAATAGATTTTTTAATAGTTTGTTTACTTTTTTTAGCCATTCTATAATGCTATTTTCCATATCCACATTTTCTTTACTACTTTCCTGTGTTGTGATGCTGCAATTTATTCCAGGGTTAGTGCTTCACACTGGTGGATCCAGAGTAGACTTCGGGGGGGGGGGGGGGGGTTACAAAAAAAAAGATCTTGTTCTAAGATTCCAATCTAACTTTTCTGAATTATTTTGACATGCTCTGAAGCCAATTTTGGACAAAATTTTTTTTCTATCATGTCAGTTTTTTAGGGAATAAAGGAGGTGGTAGAGGGAAATTTTTTTTGTCAAAAATTAGCTTCAGCGCGTCAAAATATTTCAGAAAAATTAGATGTACCTTAGGATAATATCTTTTTTGACGGGTAAAGTCCTGCGAAGGTCATGGGGGGTGGCTATGGCCCCCAGCGGCCCTCTCTGGATCCGCCACTGGTGCTTCATCAGAAGTTTATTCTGGTATCATCGATTATATCAACATTTTTTCGGTCAGAACACCTTTTGTGATATACACTTCCACAGCATACACACACCACAGCAGAAGTCTGCTAATTTTTGCACTTGTAAGATTCATTTAACTTTTTCTCTGACTGATCTTCACTTAGTTGTAATTCGTCGGCCATCTTTACTACAAAAGATCTAATGCCCTAAAATGCTTCTTAAGGTAGCTACAGCTCTATAAGGATGGCATCCAAAAGGCGATTTTCAGATAATATCTCTGCAACTAGATCTAACTTTTATCTAAAAACAATAATAAATTCACTACAATGTATTTTGATAGTTTCAAATAATTATGTCATTGTTTTGAAGACTAGAGGAAATAAGCCGTTGATTTGCTGGACGGCGCGAGCTTCCTTGTCCTTGTTGCACACCTCGTCCCTTCTTCTTTGCTCTCCACTCTGTTTTACAAAGCAACACAGCCCCTCATGTACTGTGCGACAAAGAGAGAACGAACTGTGTGAGAAGGATGAGAATACTCACACCGTTTGCGCGCTGTCCACTGCTCATACATTACAACTCTTTGATAGGAACACACTTTCACTCTCTCACGCACGCTAACCAACCCCCCCCCCCACTACACACATACACACACATGCACACCCTCACTTTAAAGTAAGCATAGAAACTTTAAAAAAATCACCACCTCATTCATGAAACCTGCGGCATTTTCCGTCTTATGAATATGAATAACAACATTAAACAACTCGTTGTCACATAATACTCTCAACTATGACATTAGTGGGTACCGATCTTCCTGATCTTTGACCTTTCAAACTGGCCATTTTCAGACATTCTGCATTTTCAGCCCATTTGACTGTGCCCTCTTTTTCATTTGTTTTATGCGGTGTCCTTTACCTACAAAACATAGATATTTTTTTGGAATTCGGAAATATTTATGCTTGTGATTTTAAATGTACCTGAAGTTTCGAACGTTCACTTGAATGAATTTTAGATGAAAAAGAAAAGTTAATAAAAACCACACATCGATTTAGGCATAAACACTTCATTGCCACATTTGCTGACAATAAATATCCACAATACTTAAGTTTTTACACCTAAATCGAAGTGTGGCTTTTATTAATTTTTCTTTTTCATACCTATGAAATTCGTTCAAGTGAACATTCGAAATTTTAGGTAAGTACTTGATTTTAAATGCCTACCAGAGTTATTAAAAGAACATATCTTCTTTCAACTTCTAGTATGGACAAAATTTCTTGGGAAGTCGACGGACGGCTTCCAATATGTTCTTCGATATCATTTATGTTCATCTGACGGGAGGAATAACGTGTTTTTTGTACATAGTCCTTTGATTTGTTTTTGTTCACTCTTACATCAGATGTGATCTCTGCCCTTTTCAATTAATTGCAGCTCTTCTATAATCCTCTGAAATAGGTATAAAGCAAATTACTACAAATAAATACCTATCACAACTCGTACGTTGTAATCAAATTCAATGATTGTGATTTAAATAAACAAAAGCTCCTTAATATTGAAGTAGATCGAACCTACCTTCTTCAAAATAAGATTTAAATACCCCGTAAAGTGTCCACGTTTCTGGGGGGTTTTCTCCTGTTTTTCAATGATCAGTCAAATTGTTTCCGTTTGAATGGTGACCACCAAGCTTCCTTTTCGTGGACCGAGACCATTACAAAGACCACCACAGTTTTTTTTTCCAAAAAATCGATACCGACAAACGCCGTAATTATTATAACTAATATAGGTGATATGCTTAGTATAATATGTACAAAGGGATACACATTAAACTTTAGTGTCTAAATATAAAATATCTGCAAATGACAACAAAACTATGTGGTAGTTATATTGTATACAATAATTGTAAAATACTTACTGCAATGCAATTAATGTATACTTGGACTAATTAATAAATCACGGGAAAACAAAAAACAAAACACAAATTGAAATCGACATTTGACAGCAGAAGCGTGACGTAGTCTGCTAGAGCACGATGAGCATGCGCACTAATCTAAGGACCGTGGCGCGCATTTAAAAAATTCTACAAGGGGATTGTAATGACATGGAAAACGGAAATCTAAATATAAAAGATAAAATGTAATTAAATAACCATTCTAAGTCTGAACTACCTGCTTAAGAAATGCCCATAGTTACCGAGATAGTTACTAATTAATTGAACACAGTACATAAATTAAAAAAGGATTATTATTCATTATTATTTAATATTTCATTCACTATTATTTAATATTTCATATTCATTATTATTTAATATTCGATCATAAATCTAAAGTCTGGATTTAAAATTTAAAACATATTTCATATATACAATATTGACGAACGATTTAAAATTTATAAAACGTCATACACCACACGGGATGATTATAAATGTACTTAAACCAGATCTATATAGATAGAGAAACATCATAATTATTTTTGTAGGTAGGTAGATAGGTACTATAAAACTAGCATTGCTGTCTCATCAGTTGTGATGCAGGTTTATTTTTATTAGTTCAAAAATATACCTGTATTATACAGATAAAATCATTGACGAATGTCCATACGATGTACATGAACACATATACGAAGAACGTTCCCTGATACGTGTACACAGTATATGCGACTGTGAACATAAACTTTTCTGTATGTTCCATTTATATCGTATGTATAATCATATTGTATATGTGAAAATATTATTTATATGGGAATGTTGAGGGAACATACATGGCAAGTACAGAATGCAATTAGAACATTGGGAATGCAAAATGTACATTCGTGGAATAATAAATGCTATCTGGGTTTTTTATGTGTAGTATAAGTGATAAGTGACCGATGAACAATAAGTAAGTACATTAATCTTTTTTATAGGGAAAATTTAACAGGGCATCACGTCACTCGTATATTTTCTTACTTAAATGAAAATAAAAAGGGATAGAAATACTACTGGTACTGGCGCAGCTTCATAGATAACTTAGAACTCTAAAATTCCATTAGACCATAATACTGGTGATATAAATCAGAGGCAGTTATTACAGTTGAACCAAAGCTTACCAACAAATTCTTCACATTTACAAGAAAGTTAGTACTTATGATTGCATCAGTCAAAATAATTCCCAAACTTTTAATCATAGTACTGCAGGCACCACAAACTTAATAAGTAGTGTTCATTTAGAGAATATTGTTAGAAGTAATGTTTCAAATAGTGGCAGTGAAAGTAATTTATTGGAAAGCGATTCTGGCGAAAATTTTAATTGTAGCGCTAGTTTTGATGAGCAGAGCTGTCGCACAGAAAATTACTATACTTCCATGTACCTGAAGTTTCGAACGTTCACTTGAACGAATTTCATTTGAAAAGGAAAGATTAATAAAAATTATAAATCGACTTAGGCGTACCACTTTTACGGTAATATTTGTTGGCAACTATAGTATCATTGCCAGCAAATATTACCAGAAAAATTGTACGTCCAAGTCGATTAACTTCAAATTTTCAATTTAAATTCGTTCAACTGAACGTTCGAAACTTCAGGTACATATACTTTCTGGAATATGTGACTAGCAAATGATAACCCTCTGTGCTTAGAGGCAATGGACAAATCATTTGTAGTAACTTTTATTACAAGTTTTCATTTTAATCAATCTTTTCTATTATTTTTTGTAAAAAGATATTAATTACCTGTTTGTATTTTTTTTTCTAGATTGATAGTATGTGTAGATTGGGTGGCGATCATTACAAGGAATGTTCATGCCGCTTTATGTGAAAAGTAATGAGTGATGACTTGGCCAAGCTTTACAGTTTACACGGACACAAAGACAAAAAAGTGTTTTCCAAAACAGCACTTTTCGCAACAGTTACAGGTAATTATTCAACATAACATATTTGTTTGCGGTTCGGATATATATATATACTTGCTTAAATGAGAAACAAGCCTGTAACTCTCTATTTTTTGCACGATTTGAATAATTTTTTTTTTATGTAGAGTGACAATATTTCTATGTGTAGGTGACATTAATTTGGTTTTAATTTACATACACGGCCTCCTGCGAAGCGTTTTTTCACCAAAAACAGTAAATCATATTAGCAATTTTTTTTTTAAACAGATGATATAATATCCTTCTATTTTGATTTTTTAGGAGGTGGAGGATAAAGTAAAAACAAATTTTGAATCCTTTGTTTCTTGTACACACGCTAAATCGTGGGGGCGGCTAATGCCAAAAAATGTTTTGAAATATTAGCTTCTCTTATATGTAAATACCAGTTTTATGGGCTCTTGCTTGATTTACCTATGTACTCCTATTTACCCAATTTACCCCTTAACCCTTCAACGGAATAAGAATAATAAGAATATAATCATCGTTGAAATACATATAATTCAAGTCAATATGTTAAACGGTTCCAGAGTAATTGTGCGCATAAAAATAAGTTACAGACCGACGTACATTTTTTTTTTGCTCAAACTTAAAATCTCGACGTTTCATGACATTCTAAGTCTATTTGAGCAATAAAATTTTTTTTTTGCGCTACTATACTTCCAAGTAATTACAAAATACAAAAATATGAGTTGATTCTTGGTTTTACCATTAGCTTTCTTCAATACACAAGTTTAAATTCTAAATAAAAATCCTATAAAATGTTTTCTTTTGTTTTAGAAACAATGAAACGGACAAAGAAGATTAGTCTTAAGATAGATTCAAAATATAAATATATTTATTTAAATACTTAATAAATAATTCTGCAATATTATATTTTCAATATTTTATTTTCCCATATTTTTAGAATTTTTAGAAAGAAGGCACTAATATGCAAGGAGTGGAAAGTTTTCAGGTGATTACTGTTATTATTTTACATTTTAATTTTTATATAATTATTTAAATCGAAAAGTAAGATAATCAGATATGAAGTTGAAGGAGCTGCTGTAAACAATTGCGAGTGTCTTTCCTCATACAGGTGCGTTTTGATGATGTATTAGTTTTATTTCTGCTTTTACTAAAAGTGACCCACGTATATACCAGAGGACCTGTATACATTCTCACGGGAATATTCCTGAAACCAGCCTAAGGGAATATCTTATATAAACCTATAGATTATTCCAGGAATATAAATATATATTCCAGGCAAATGCTGTGAATATGTTTGAAACATATAAATATTCCTGGATTATTCTTGGAATAATTTGGTAATATTCTTAAAGGAATAATCTAGGTTTATGTAGGATATTCCCATTGGCCGATTCTAAGAATATTCCCTGGAGAATTTATATATTCACGGTCTATTCTAAGAATGATTCTTTATTCTCAAGAGAATATTCCAGAAATATTCTAAGATTATATTGTGCTGTCTGGGTTGGTACATTAGTTACTTTAACATTTTACTTATTTCAACGCAGTTTCAACATCTTAATACTTTTGTAATAATTTTACTTACGTTATTTACTTTTTAAATGTATTTTTAAATATTATTGTATTTATTGTAATGATTTTCCGTTAAATTAATAAATGATCAATTTCTAATTTTGAAATGACTTATTTAATTTTAAGGCCACTGTTAGACTATAAAAGTTCTTTTAGAAAAGATATTTTATGAGTAATTTGATAGATATTTTATATCATAAAATATCTTATAAAAAATCTTTGTCAAAGAACTTTTGTAGTCTAATGATGGCCTAAGCATTTGTTTGAAAATCATTTAAAACTGCCGCCTATGCCAATCCCGCCTGTATCAAAAAGGCGGGAATACAGCGCTACCCGCGACGTAAGTTTTGCTGTTTAAAAAATCCCTGAGAGTTGGCTATCTATATTATATATAATATTCTTTAATCTATGGTAGTGACAGTCGGGCAAGGTGCAGATTTGCGCAGCCGTCTTTTCAAGTACAAGTAGCGACCAGTGATGGGACAATTCGAATTAAAAATAACCTGTAATCCGATCATTTAAATAACCTTCACAATTCGATCATAAAGTTCCGTAATTCGAATTAAAAATAATCGGAAAATAATCGAAATGTAGGTCATAAATTATGAAATACGAATGATGAATTCCGATTACTGAACGAATGAAAATTCGAATCGTTAATCGGTTGTTAAATCATTTGAATCTGAATTCGATTATCGGTGTGCCAGCACTCCGAAAACATATTGCTAGGTTGTTTTTATCAGATTTACTAAAATAATTCCAAACAGACGTTTTTAGAACCGGGAAACAATATTTTGATTTGAAATTATATATACACCCACAATAAAAAACAAATCAAAACAACCAAAAGTCACAGTGTATCGAGACGAGTTTTATTATAGCTCATCAGTCCACAAAACAGCATTTTAAAATTAATTTGAAGAACTCATAATTCATATGACTATTATAGTAGTGGCATCGCTAGAATCGAGACGAGTTATTTTAGCATGATCGGCAACACCGAATTAAAATTAATTCGAATTATCATCCGATTATTGAAATAATCGAATCGGTAGAATCCGATTATTGAAATCATCCGATTATGCCCATCACTGGTAGCGACCGAGCGACGATGATTTTGAAATATAATAGGAGTGCGCAGGGCCTGTAACTGACTGTCGCGTCGGGCAAGATCCAGATTTGCGCAGACGTATGATTGAAGAGTAGCAGTAGCGACACAGGCGACGTAATGTCAACTAAACACAATGATTTTGTAGAACAATAGGAGTGCGCAGGGCCTGGTCTGTCAGTTGTCACTTGTCACTGTCAGTGCATTTTTAGTTTTCAGCAGTTTGTTTTCATTTTATTATTTTAGAAGTGCCTTATAGAAAATTTTGACTATGCAGTAGTTTATTATATCGAATCCAAATACAAAAATTTGGAAATGTTACTTACCTAATTACCTACATATTTCAAAAATGTGTGAAAATTCTGCAAATGATATAACTACATCTTTAACTAAAGTAAAACTACCCACTCAGGTGCAACCAATAATAAGTAATAATGAAACAACCGAATGTGAACCTGCAGAAGAAGCCATGACATCTGATTCTGAAGAATATTTATCAGAACCTCTAAGGTAATTATTATTCATGATGCAGAATAACTTAGAGAAAATTAATACATTAATCAAAAACGGTGAAGAAATTAGGTCTTGTACAATATACAAACACCATGAAATTAAATGATTTTATCATTCACTAACATTCCTAAAGGAGAATAAAGTAGAAAGCGTTATAAAGTATAAAACAAATAACAATATGGGATTAATCCCTTTGCACGCTTAACTACATTTGAGTAACTAAATATGAATTTTTGTCATTTTAGATTAGTTTACAAATGACACTTTCCTCATTTTTTTGTAATATAAAGCCGGCTTCAGAGTGCCGTAGCATTAAGCGATAAGATGTAAGAATAAGACGTATGACTTAATATTAGAAAGGTGCATTCATAGTGTTGTAAATGTAAATAAGAATAAGAAATAAAAATAACCATTTCTTACACCATACGTCTTATGTTATGTACACTATGAATGCTCATAGAGGTTTGGGTATGTTTATTTATGTTATGGGTGATTCTTACATCTTAATCTACGGCACTCTGAAACCGGCTTAAAGAAATCTTTAATAAACCCCGCTATCTTCGTAGCTACATGTAATATTAAGTATGTATTAAGTATTCTATTACACTTTCTATTTCCAGAATATTTAATGATATACCTAACTTAAGTCCTCCGTGCACTGTCTTTGAGTTTTAAAAGTGAACCTGGGAGATCCTAAATAGAAAGTAATATCTAAATTATGAAGTACCTATTGTCTGTTCACCAAGCTGTAAGACAAACCAATATATGTGCATTATTACGGGACCATGTAGCGCCTCCTCATTGGTTGCATTTGACAACATATATTTGACGCATGGATATACTATTTGTATACTTATTATTATTTGTAGTCTGAGAGCTTGGTGAACAGACATTGAGTACGTACCTGTTTTGATTTCTGAATTACAAAACAAAAACATATTTTCTTCATCTTTAGGCAGTTGTGGCAGGTGTAAGTCCCATAATACAGGAAATAACTTGTGACATTTTTGCTTTACTCTGGCAGTTTTGCTTAAAGGAACTGTTTCCCAAACTATGATATATTTAGGCCAGTTAGTGGATACCTATAATATTTACTAGGTCAGTAATAGCCTAAACTAAACCAATTTCAAGGTTGTTTGGCGACCTAGATATCCCCTTTTTTTTATTATATTCATTGCATCGATAATAAGAAATAGAAAACATAAAAAAGCCAGATATGTGCCTTATAACCTGTTGCAATCACCATCTTTTTTTATAAGAATGCTCTCACTATCAGCGCTCAGCATTATCGATATGTTTGATTTGTATAGCTTTGAGTTTTTATAGTAAAAAATGATAAAACGAAAACGATATGATAATAGCGATGTTATTGAAATTAAATTAATGTATATTAAATTACTGTATATTTTTAATTTAACTAATATAAAAAGACAAGAAAGTTTGCTATTGAAAAATAAGGATGTTCACAATTACCATACACGCAGCCTTAACGAACTCCGAACCCCACTTTCTAGATTAAGTGTGTGCCAAAATTCCCATATTTTCAAGGGAATCAGATGTTTCAATAAATTCACCCGCCACTTTGGTCACTGACAATTTTAACTCTTAAAAATGCTTTGTTTAAGTACTTGGTTAGTAATGCTTTTTACTCTGTAGATGAGTATTTACAATCGTAGGTATTATTATTATTATTTTATTTTATTAGTACGGTATTATTGTTATGTGTTATTGTTGTTCTTAATATGACTTATATTTTATTGTATTTTTTTCTGTACTGACTAGTCTCATAAGTCATATTAAGGTGTGACTTAATATGATGAATAAAGAACTTACTTACTACTGACAATGAATGTGAATTTGCATTAATAAAACTATTTTATTATTTGTAAATGACCAAGAGTACACTATAAAACCCATAGCAATGTCACGACAAGTGAGTGAGATATCCTTGTCTCTTCCGTCTTCTGTTTATAATTATACTGTCCAATCTAAAAACATTGCCGATTTCTGAGAGGCAATTTCGCAAAGACGAATTTATTTTACTTTATTTGGTCAAAACGTGAATGCAAATTTTCATGCGTATTTCCAACAGGACAAAACTACACTACACATCACACATACAATGGGATCACATTAGTAATAGACTAATCAAAAATACGTATTAGGAAATTTATAAATGCCTTGATATAAACGGACATATTAAAATCAATATTAAAATCATCACTAAACATTTACGGTACCTAATCACCAATTATGAAGATGCTGCCGGACGCAGATAAATCTTACCAGTTCTTTCTAAAACCGTATGTATGATTGGGGTAATAAATTTATTACAAATTACAGCAATCATGAGTGATGTACAGTTCTAGAAAGAACTGGTGGGATTTATCTGCGTCCGGCAACTTCTTTACAATTGGCGATTAGAGTAGGTATTCAGTAATTAAAAAGTTGTTAGCATACCTCCGGCTAAACCTTGAAGCAAAAACTAGTTATGAAATAGAGTCTTCTGATGACGTAATTTTTAATCTCAGTATTAAGGATTCTAAAAGTTGTTTTATGATTTATCAGTTTATTCCTAGAATCTTCAAATTATAGTTTATGTAAGTTTATACCAAAAGTTTGGGATAGTTTTTGCAAGTATGTAATATCATAATAAATTAATTTTAAAAAGAGGCCGAACTATTAATATAAATAGATTAGGGTAGGAGGTGCATGTTAAAACGTATGTAGTCCAGAAATATTAATATTTCACTTTGGAAAAAGTTCAGGCCGAATTTTGACCGAAATTAAAATTCTCAATAAACCGAAATTTTAACCAGAATTAAACCACAAAATACAAAAATACAAAGTAATATATTGAAGCATGGTGTGATGCATAAATTTGCCTTATTCAATTCAGTGGTCAATGAATAATAAATGTTAAATGTACCAAAATTTCCTTTTCCAGAGAAACGTGGTAATTCCTAAATTGTTGGTTTATTTTATGGCGGAGGATACGATTTCGCAAACGTATATTATTTTGTTACGAGTCCTCATATCTCCCCGCATGCGTAGGAGCTTGAGAATTTCTATGATTATATGTTACCATTCCACAATTTGCAGAAATAGGTACATAACCTCAATAATAGTAATAATAATAATAATAATAAGAATGAGGCTTACTCTGCTCTCGGAATTAAAGGCCATACCAGCCTGCCAAAAGTCAGCCGAGTGGTTGGCAGGACAAATGCAGAAGGCTGTTATCCTGGGGTCCCTCCGTCTTCTTGGGGCACACGAATCTGGAATCTACAGTCACTAACCCTGCGGGATGTGAGGAGTGGCTGTGGATACTTCGCTGGCGCTTCTCCCGTGAGAATGTCGGAGACACGGGAGAACTGTCCAGCATCGCGCACGCGAAAAAAAAAAAAAATGTATTCATCCAATGAATCAGAATATGACATAGGATAGGTCACACTACAGACATGTGTTACATAAGTTAAAAAAAAATTTAAAAGACATTAAAATAAAAATACAATGATAAGACATGATAAAAAAATAGATAATAAGATAAAATACATAGATTCCAGGTGCAGTATTTCTTCGTTGCAGTATGCAGTATTTCTTCTTGCTCTACCATTATTTCTAACAGTAATTCCTTGGATGGTGGCTTATCGAAGGGCCTTCTTGTATACCATTTGGTTCATTCATTTTTTTGCTTTCTCTTCTTCCTCCAGTTTATCTGTCCAATGTTGCAGTGATATGTATCTTCTTGTGTACTTATTATTATCATTTCTACTGTATTTTTTCAGGTGTTTGAAGGTTTAGTATAATAATAATAATAATAATAATAATAATAATAATAATAATAATAATAATAATAATAATAATAATATTTATTTATTTCTTCCATTTAAAAGGACAAGTACAATAACAGAAGAAAGGGTCAAAAATGAAACAGATGAGTGTAAACGTAATCAACATGAACATATACACACATACATATACACGCACATACACATGTATAGTCACAAACAGGCGTGTAAGTCAGAAAATTAAACATATAGAGGTGTAAGTATAACAAATGTGTATAACAAATAATAAGAAAGAAAAATAAACAAAAATATATAGGAACACGTACCCGTGTATAAGTCAATATGCACATATAAATAAAATTCAAGTAGAAATAGAAGGTGGTAAGAAGAATTCTTGTAGTGTGTAACAGTTTTTTTGTAGTAGTAATTCTTTCAGCCTATTTTTAAAGACATAAACATTGGGGGAACCTTTAATTTCTGCATTCAGTGCATTGTAAAGTTTACAGCCAATATAGTGAAAACTCTTTTGGTAAAAAGTTGTTCGAAAATTATTTGGTGCCAACAGCCCTCTCGATCTCGTATTATGATCGTGGTTCAGTTGGTTTGCCGAGAACGTGGTGAGGTTTTTGTAAACATAAGTACAAACCTCCAGTATGTATATTCCAGCAACGGTTAGTATCCTAAGATTTTGAAATGTATTACGACATGACTGACGATATTCGAGTGCTGCAATAATTCGGAGAGCGTACTTCTGTATTAGAAATACTCTACTTATTTGTGTACTCGTTCCCCAGTTAATTATTCCATATCTTAAATGAGAATGAAAGTTGGCGTAGTACAATGTTAATAGTACCTTAGGACTGCAATGTTTAGCCATGTAATTTAAAGCATAGCAACTCCTGCGTAGTTTAATACATAGTGCATCGATATGTGAGACCCAATTTAGTTTGTAGTCACATACGATACCCAATATTTTTGTCGAGTCGGTGGAAGTCACCTGAAACTCAGTGTTTTCAAAAAGGCAAAATTCTTGTAGCTGTCCCCGCATTCTAAATAGTATCGATTTTGTTTTATTTTTATTTATATTCAAAAAGTTCTTTTCTGACCATTTAATTACATTTTCATATACATGCTCGGCTGCAATTTTAAGAGATACCAGATCTTTTTCGACTATTATAATATTAGTATCGTCAGCATAACAATTAGTGTGAATTGATGGAGAACTGTTATTTAAGAAATTTATTATATCATTTGCAAAAATTAAAAATAATAGAGGTCCAAGTATTGACCCTTGAGGTACGCCTTGTTTTATGTCAATACTGGTACTTGTTACATTATTATTTAACTTAACTACCTGAGTTCTATTTTTTAAATAGGAAGTCAGGAGATTCAACGGAGTTCCTCTCACGCCATACCTTGACAATTTTGTTAACAATAGGTAATGGTCAACGCAGTCGAAAGTGCGTGAAAAGTCTATAAACAAACCTAATACTTGTTTTTTATTATCTAAGGCATTTACGATTACATTTTGAAATTCACAAAGAGCTGTTTCGGTACTCTTATTTTTTGTGAAACCGTGCTGAGACGAGGAAAGTAATTTGTTTTGATAGAAGAATGAAGTTAATTGTTCTTTTATAATAAACTCAAAAAGTTTTGAAATGCTAGAGAGTAAACTTATTGCTCTGTAATATCATAATAATCTCTCTGTAATTATCGTAATCGTTTAGATCACCTTTTTTAAAAATAGGGATTACTACGGCTTGTTTTAGTTTGCTGGGGAAAATGCCCTTATTTATAGCTAAATTTATTTAATTAGTTTAATTGTTGTCCTGTTGGAAGTTTTTTTTGTATGTATGTGTTTGAAAAATATCAATTTTTTCTCTACATGTCTTCTCTCTGCTTCTCTTTTTCCAGTGCATCTTTCAGTTTCTCGTTTATGCTCGGCATCCGATGTTGATTATCTGTGGCCTTACTATAGGTGGATATTCTGTATTCCTTTTTGTTATTTCTTTTACGTATTTCCAGTTTCCCATACAGTTATTTTGTGGTCTGTGTTTACCTCTGATGTCCTCCCCGCTTTAATGCCCCTGACCCGTATTTCTCTGCCCACGAGGTCGTGATCTTTCGTTCCTACATTAGGTATTCGTTCCATTAATCTTGTGTGTAGGTACCATTTCTTGGGAAAACCCGTTATCGCGTCCATTTCCATTGAACTGCAAGAAACTCAACCCCCGGAGTGGTAAACCAATAGTGCGCCACTGATCAGATTGTCAATTTATTACCCAACCATACTTCATCTCACTGGCTATCTGGCCTTTCAGGGGCAGATGCGTCACAAGTTATTTACCTAAGAAACTCTGTTTATCTTAACGGCTGTCGAAGTTTATTTATCTAAGAAATTTTGTTGGAATGTGTAGCTGCAACAGTAACTTATTATTATAAATTAAAAGTGTAATGACTTATCTTATCCCTGTACGATGTCACGACCTCTTCGATTTTGGAATTATAGGTACCTGCTCTATTGCCACCATGTGTTTTAGCCACTTATGAGATGTAGGTTTCAAACCGTATCTGATCACTTCACCGATATTAATCAAATATCAACCATACAACGCAACCGCTCCTATGCCAATATGTATCAATTATGCAGAATTATTCGTGCTTCGTTTCAACACCACTCTGACCAAAATGAACAAGGTTTTAGTCAATTTATACTCACATTTGTAAGAGCGTCACAGAAACATGTCCATCGCCTAGCACTGCACAACACGTATCCCCAATAACAGGATGGGGGTGGCTAATGTAAAAAAAATGTTGAGGCTTTGGCTTCTCATGCATACACTAAATGCCAATTGTATGGACCCTTACTTGTTTGCTTTACCTATTTACCCTCATTTACCCCCTGTTTGCCCCCATTGGCCAAATTTCAAGTCAATATCGTAAACGGTTCCCAAGTAATCATGCGCACAAAAAATGTAACAGACAGACAGACATTTTTTGCTTAAACTTAAAATCTAGACGTTTCATGACATTCTAAACCTATTTGAACAAAAAAGATTTTCAAACTTTTTTTTTATAGACCGTTACTATAATTCCACTCACTACATGAATGTGGGAGTAACAGAAGCAAATTCAAAGTATATAGCAAACTCAAATAATATGATAAAACCTTCCTAAAGTTATAAACATAAATCGTAAAAAAATAGGCAGATTAAAAGACATATAATCCGCACTAGATGCAAATTTAAAAAATTTTCATTTTGCAAACATTGCTGAAAATATCATACTAACATTACCAAAAAGTAAATCAACACCTGAAAAGTGTCTTGAAAATTTCGAAGCAAAAGGTGGAAATTTAAACTCTGCTTTTAGAGAATTGACACGTGAAAGTAAGGGATGCTATAAATAATCTCAAAAATAAGAGAAATAAAGATATATATGATACCAGTATCATGTTAATAAATCCTTAAAAGACCTATATTATACCTATGTATTATATTATTATACGTATAACAAAATTAATGAACCTTCAGTATACGAAAAGGAGTATATCATTCGAGCCTTAAAAATCTCAGAAGTTATCCCATGTTAAAAAAAAAGGAGAAATAAATGATGTGAATAATTCTCCCAATTTATCAATTTTTATTAGAAATTATTTATTGTCTAATTTATTTTGTACGTTTTAATTATATTTGTTAATGAACTATGGATCCTTACATAAGAGAGTACGAAAATGAACCTATTAAATCACATTATTTCAATAATTTAGTACATCTCAACACTTCCTGCAAAACAGCACAGTATAATTTTAATATATTTCATATTAATATACGAAGTATATATAAAAACATCGATGAACTATCTGTATTCTTGAGTCAATTTCATACAGAGTTTGAAATAATAATACTTACTGAGACTTTCCAAATATATGAAAAGAATATATTTAATATAAAAGGCTATAACATGCTGTATAACGAGGGTAACCTCAACAAAAATGACGGAGTCGTTGTATTTATTAAAACAAATCTTAACTACAGTTACAACATCATTAATATTGGAGAAGTAAAGGCAATTAAAGTGACTGTAATTAAAGAGAACAAAAAAATAATAATAACATCAGTATATAGATCCCCCACTACAAGTATAAACTTATTCAACCTAGGATTATTAGCTTACTTAAAAATAATAGAAAAAAATGATATGCATATTATCACCGGTGATATGAACATAGATATTTTGTCAAACAGAGACCACGTAGAAGAATATATTAAATTCGTATGGATTCATTTCATATATCAATGACTACACCCGTCCGCAAAGTAAAACTTGTCTTGACCACTTTTTTATAAATAGTAGAATTCATAAAAAAGAAGACGATATAAAATCAATTATTTTTGAACAAAACATCACAGACCATTATCCTATAATAATTTTATGTAGAATTAACAGTTATAAAAATCGAAATGGAAGTGATAACCAGCCGGATACTAAAATTCATAAAAAGTTTATCAATTACGATAATTTACGATCTGACCTGCGTGAAGAATATTGGTATGATATTTATGAACAAGATGATGTAGACTTATATAATAAGCTTAAATATTATATCGACAAAAATACTAGAATCATTACAGTAAAAAACAAAAATAGGAAAAGAAAAGAATGGATAACACAAGGTCTAATAAAATCTACTATTACAAAAAACGAAATGTACAAAAAACTCTTGAAAAATCCAAATAATAAATTACTGGAGACACAATATAGAACTTACAGAAATAAACTTACTCAGTTAATAAAAAATGCTAAAACAAAGTACTACGGATCTATAATTACTAAAAACAAAAATGTGTCAAAAAATTTATGGAATTGTGTAAACAATATTTGCAATAAATATAAACCTAGAACAACAATAGACAAAATCAAATTAGCAGATGGTAAGATATTGTCAAGTAAGGTGGATATTTCTAATAAATTTAATGAACATTACAGTACCTTGGAGAAAATTATGCAAAAAAAATTGAAACTCCTGACAAATTCACAGAAAATATAAAATTTCTGGAGAACACGATGTATTTATATCCAACTAATGAAACAGAAGTTATAAAAGTAATAAGACAACTAAAACCAAAAAAATGTCCGGGCGATGATGGTATACGCTCTGAGACCTTGAAGGAAATATCTAGTGAAATAGTATCCCCGGTTATGTATTTAATTAATAAATGTTTTGATACAGGGCGTTTTCCAGAATTACTAAAAATTGGGACAATTAAACCATTACATAAAGGTGGTGATAAATTAGAAATAATTAACTACAGACCGATTTCCTTAATTTCTAATGTTGCCAAAATAATTGAAAAAATCATAAAATGCAGACTAATAAATTTCTTGAACAAATATAATTTAATATCTGAACATCAGTATGGCTTTAGAGAAGGAAAAATCGACAGAGGACGCAATACACCATTTAACATCTTACATTTATAATAACTTAGATAAGAAAGTACCTACTTTGTGTGTCTTTATTGATCTTGCTAAAGCCTTCGACACTGTTTGTCACAGAAAACTACTGGACAAATTAGAATGCTATGGTATAAGGGGGAACACTTTCAGTTTAATAAAAAGTTATTTATCAGACCGAAAGCAACACGTTAATATTGATGACACTATTAGCAGTTTTAGACAGGTAAAATACGGTGTACCTCAAGGGACTGTCCTAGGTCCAGTCCTATTCACTATTTATATTAATAGCTTACTTTATTTTAATACAACAGGAACAATACTCAGTTTTGCAGATGACACGGCAATTTTATATGAAGCAGATTCCTGGCACAATTTAAAGAAAAAGGCGGAAAAAGATCTTAAACAAATAAAACACTGGTTTCAATATAATAAACTTACCCAAAATTGTGAAAAAACAAAATATCTGCCATTTACTTCTTATTCCAATCATTTACCCAAAATGGGTTCGCTAATTATCGACTCAGATACCCAAATACCGGAAGCAACATCAATGAAATACCTCGGCATAGTAATTGATAGACACTTGAAATGGGACTTACAAATACAAAATATAATTAAAAAATTACGTGGCCTACTTCCGAGATTTAAATATCTTAAAAGTATTTTAAACGAAACCCACCTCAAGACTATTTACTATGCCCTGGTACAATCGCAATTATCATATGGTATTGTAGGTTGGGGAGGAGTGAGTGACATTTACCTGGAGAATTTAAATGTCATCCAAAAATGGATACTTAAAATAATATATGGAAAGTGCTTTACTTATTCCAGTGACGATTTGTTCCTCGAAAGTAAATTAATGGATGTCAGACAACTCTTCTGTTTCAATAACATCATTAACATTTTCAAACAGAAAATACCAGTACAACACATAACTCATAATTACCAAACCAGATATAAACAAAATAACACAAATGTTCCTCGATGTGAGAAGACGATAGGACAAAGACACTGTAATTATTTAGGTCCTAAACTTTACAATATGTTACCTAATGAACTCAAGAATATAGATAGTTTAAACTTATTTAAATCCAAAACTAAAAAATGGCTTTTGAACACCCCAAGAAATATATTTCATAATATAATTAACCAAAGGATACACTAATTAAAGAATGAATCCTTTATTATTCGTATACCACTCTCTGTTTGTTTGTCCATAGTTGGTTAATACATTTATATACCTATATAAGCTATGAACATTAGAAAAATAGTGAATTACTTAATTTAATTACCGTAGATCATGCACAAGTAGCACACCAACTACTTACAGTGATATACATGCTTGTTTACAAACAAATTTTGTTATTTTTTAAATTTTTTTATTGTTATTGCGTACTTCTTTACTGTGCAACTCTTTATTGTAAACCTTTATTATTATATATTATATTACTATATTATTATATGTATATGTGTTTCACGTCTAATTATTACCTTAATTCATTTATAGCTGTAATTAACAATTATTATTCATGTATAATCTTAAAATTAACATTGAATGGATATTATGGTAATCCCCACTTACAAGTTTTCTTTTGTGGGTTTCCTTTAATGTTTATTTACATGTTATTGTCACTTATATTCTGTCAAAAAAATGTATGTCTTAAAGTGAATAAACATTATTATTATTATTATTATAATTACATTATTACCAGTAGTGTTAAAAATTTATGAATATTTGCTGAAAACACAGTTGTGCGATTATTTTAAAAAAAGATAATAATCACTATGGACTTAGAACCAGAAAATCGATTATAGTCTAGGAAATAGCGTGCAAATTCGACGACGAGTGGTTACCGTCTGTCAGTCGGTAATCCAAGAGACCATATTAGTACAAATTTTTTTTTCTCTCTGGAACTTTTTGGTATGGTGGGGGGATAGGGAGGGGGGGAGGCATTTATGTTTAAATCGAATGATTATCGATATCTGTCCGCATAGGTAGTTAGAGTGAAATTACTTAGAGAAGATAACATCCGCACAAACCGATATCGCTAGCGCGTGCCGATTGTCTAGGTCGTGTTCGGTATTTATTATATATTTATAGTGAATATTCAACCGTTTCCATGAATAAAACAGATGAAATGAAAATTATTTTAACTGCGACTGTCCAATATTGTTAATAAACGAAAATAGTAAACTTAGTAATTTTAGTATGTTATCATCTCTAAGTAATTTCACTCTAGTATATGTACTTCACATACTCCAATTACGCTGGCAGACGAAACTTCCGATCGGCGCGCGCGTTAACCGAAAATAGAAAAAAAAATGTTAGATTCTATTTCCGGTTAGCGCACGCGCCGACCGGAAGTTTCGTCTGTCAGCATAATTGGGGTATGTGAAGTTCATATACTAACTACCTATGCGGACAGATATCGATAATCATTTGATTTAAAAATAAATGCCCCCCCTCCCTAGCCCCCCATCATACCAAAAAGTTCCAGAGAAAAAAATTTTGTACTTATATGGTCTCTTCGATTACCAACTGGCAGACGGTAACCACTCGTTGTCGAATTTGCATGCTATTTCCTAGGCTATTACCCATGGCATACTAGATCTCTTGGAATACATATCGGATTGCTTCGAGAAAAAGTTATTTATTTTATATATAAACAACTTATTTCTTGTAGAAACTGATTTAATTACCTTTGCTGAGGACATGGTGATTTATTATGAAGATGATTATGAAGATGATAACAAAAGAAAACGATTTTGCTAAAATTAAAAAGTAGCTCGACTACAAACTACTGTCTATAAACTTTGAAAAAACCTGTTTTATTCCCTTTACATCCTATAAACCAAAACTACCTAATTATGACGTATTAAATATAAACATAAATGACAAAATTTTTAACATTTCTTATGCGAAGACGATAGGTATCTTAGCATACATAAAGACCAACATCTTAATCCAATCCATTAATCTCACTTTTCAGAAAACCTAAAGATATATTAGATTTTAAACAATTAATAATAATGTACAAAGCTTTTGTTGAATCACATCTTTGGTACGGTATTATAGGTTGGGGTGGTTGCTAAATTTTATTTTGTCAAAATTAGATATATTAAAAAAAAAAGGTTCTAAAAACCATTTATAATAAAGACCGTACTGATGCGTTGTTTAAAGCCGTGAATGTAATGGATATTCAACAATTATTTTGCCTTACCAACACTAGACATCAAACAACATTCCAAAAAGAAATCAATTGTTTGCGAAGGATATCCACATCATACAACTAGAAACAAAGGCACCTTAAGAATTCCAAAAATGCAAAAAACTGGGTCAACGAGTTGTTCCTTTCTAGCACCAAGAATATTCAATTCATTGCCAAATGAAATTAAAGAAATTAACAGTAAAAAAATTTTTTAAAGATCATGCACGAATTATGATTTAGAGAATGAAAGAAATATGTTTCACGTTTTAGTTGATCGAAAAAATGATTAGTTTTCAATAATAAAACACTACTAATATGTATGTAGAATAGAATAGAATAGAAAAGAAAAATATTTATTGTAAGCACATTGTAAATACAGTGTACAACACAAAAGGTGACGTTCGTATAAACGTTCTTCCACGCCATCCAAGACTCTAATTATGAACATCATATAATCCATACTAAGCCAAATACAGGAGCATAGTGCAGAGCCAAGGCATCCTGGTCACCCCCGTCTGGCGCCAACATGGCCGGCGAAACTCGCACCAAGCAACACAATCACGTGCAGTGCTCAAGCCCTCATATGCCCACAGAAACCACTCAAGAAGGAACAAAAACAAATAGTATATCACATTTATAAAAGTAACAATACTAAACACATCTTATATCATAACATATCATATTATAATACATTTTGTAAACTAAGTAAATATTGTTTATATCTTTGTTTAAGCGAATGTACAGACCTGCTACTTTGTATCATATTATAATATTCTGTATTATTTAATAAATTTACTGAAAGATAGGCAAAACAACTATGAAATTTTGATGTTTTATGCTGGGGAACATCAAACCTAGAGGCTATATTTCTGAGATTCAAATTATGAACTTCTTCTCTTGTCCTGAAGTAACTATAAAGATATTCTGGCTGTTGACCAAAATAGATTTTATACAAAAATACACCCAGAAATAATTTATAACGTAATTCAATTTTTAAATGTAAATGTTCTTTATAGATAGATGTAATGTGTACATATTTCCTAATGTAATAAAGAAACGTAAACATGTATTTTGGGCCAGTAGTAGTTTATTTTTAAATTGGTATGTTAGAAAACCGTAAAATAGCCAAATTGAGGATATAAAAGTGACTCCACTATTTTATACTTAATATTTGGTGACAATATGTATTTAAATTTGTATAGAGATTTTAACTTCATATATAGTATAGTCTAGTTTATTTATCACATGGTTTTCAAAATGTAAGTTACTATCAAATGTTACCCCAAGATTTTTTAGATATACTTTTTGTGGTATTTCAACATGTGGACCGTGGTGAAATTGTAAAATTTGATCTTATTCCTGGTGTTATTTGTTCCGATGATCAAGAAATAATATTTATTTGCATTTAAACATTAACCATGTTCTCCAGACCAAATAAATATTCTCTCTAGATCATTATTCACCTCTTGTAGCGCTGAGTTTGCCTCTGATACATCAAATGTGTGAAGCAACTGTGTATCATCCGCATATAGGTGGATCTTACAGTGACGTATTCTCGATGGTAAATTGGCTGTATACAGACTAAATAAAATGAGTCCTAAGATGCTACCCTGTGGGACACCATGCCTCATGACTGCTGGAATTGATCTTACACCATCAACTTCAACAATTTGTAATCTATTTGATAAATAGTTAAAGAACCATTGACAGACCTGCTCTGTGAATCCGTAATAACTTAATTTAGCAATAAGCAATTCATGGTTTACTAAATCAAACGCCTTACTGTAGTCCAGCAGGACCAAACAATTTGCTTTTAAGTTATCAATTCCGACAGTAATATCTGTTGTAACTCTTGTAAGTGCAGTGCACGTGCTAAAACCAGACTGAGTCTGGGGTAAAATGTTTCATCTATTAATGTAATCTTTTAAAAATTTGCTACCATTTTTTCACACATTGCTGCTAATATAGGTATAATGTTTATCGGCCTGAGATCATTATAACTATCTGCATTTGATATTTTTCGAATTGATTTTACTATAGATGTTTTCCAAATTGAAGGGAATACACCAGTCCGAAAGGAAGTGTTAATAATATCTTTAAGTGCAACAGTAATGAATGGCAAGCTAAGTTCAATCATATCGCACCCAATATTATTACATTTAGATTTTATTTGCTTAAGATATATATAAATTTCATTTTCCGATATTGTGTCAAATTCAAACTGAGAGTCGTTATTTAAGGTATTATTTTTGTAAAATAAGATGGTATCTTCACTTATCGGAGTTACTAAATGACCAATATTGTTGAAATGCCTGCTTATTTCTTCCGGGTTATTTAAGTGAGCTGGTACCTCCTCTACATTTTTTGACGTAATTCCCCACTGAGAAAATTTAGACCACATCTTTTTTGCATTATTGTTGATTTTGTTTATTTCATGGTTCATATATGCCTGTTTCTCATTTCTTATTGCAAATGATAGGTAATTTTTTAAATCAAGGTAATAATTTTTATCTGCTAAATTTTGACTCCTTTTGTATTTATTAAAGGCTTTTTTTTGAGTTTTATTATTTCCTTAATGGTATCTGTAATATAAGGGCGGTATGGGTGTCTAAGCTCAACACATTTATTTGGAGCATGCTTATTAAAAACTTCAATTAGTGACTCATTAAGATTCTGTACTCTTATATTGATATCCTGTACCTGTGTTAAGTTATCCCAGTTGATTTAGTGCATATCAGTATGAAATTGTTCTAAGTTAAAATTTCTAAAATCTATAAGTAATGGTTTTAGGCTTGGGCTTTGATATGTTCAAATTAATATTACAATACGTTAACTTGTGGTCTGTTGTATTATACATTTCCAATGTACCCGATTCTGTTACACTCAAAATTTCATCTGCACAAATAATATCAATAAGACTACTGCTTTGTCTCGAAATTCTAGTTGGTTCTCTAATTACTTGTTTGAGATTAAAGGTTGTATATATGTGCGTTAAAAATTTTCTTTCAAGTGTTGGAGTAAAATGATCTATATTTAAGTTCCCTAAGAGCAGAGTGTAGTCAAACTGGATTGAAATCGTTGCCAGTATATTTTCTATACATTTTAAGTTATAATATGGTTCTGCAGGAGGTCTGTATATTGCACCTACTAATATCTTACAATTTTTATGAATTATACATAGCCACGTTTGATCAATAAGATTTTCATTAGTATTTACTAACAATGAGATATCTAGCACACTGCATTTAAAAATCGTTGACACATAAACACCAATTCCACCCCCCCTTGTTCTTCGATCGCACCGAAATAGATTAATAGATTAAATCGGAGGAATTAGGAAGGAATTAGGAAGGAATTATTAGGCATTAAGGGAATTACAGGGGAATTTGGAGGAAATAAATATTACGAGGTATTAGAAGGGAATTAAGAGGAAATGAGGGGTATTAGGAGGGAATTAGAGCGTAAAAATATTGAAATGGAATGTTTATCTTGAAGAATTACATACCAATTTTTATATAAAGGACGTCAGTGTTGTAAAAACATTAGCCAGAGATTAGCCCTAAAAATATCTAGTAAAGAAAAAATATTTAATTTAATTAAACTACCGATGATACTATGGATTTCTAGATCAGTAATACAACGATTTATATCGGACAAAATTCATAAAGTTTTGAAAATTGGTAGAAATGTTAAGGATGGCATAAGAATTACTAAACCGAAAAGTTCTCACCCCTAAATAGTGTGCTTCATCCCCTAGGACGCCGTTTCCACCCCCATTTTGAGGTTTTCTAGATTATCTCGGGAACGGTGAATTTTTTGATCAATTATTCCTTATAGAATTTTCTATAAAAAACGTCTCTACTGTTAGTGTCTTAAAATAAAAAAACTACCAGAACAAGAAATGAAAACGTGTGCTTGCTTTAACTCATTTACTGTTAATAATCTTTACAATTGTTATATTCATCCAGCCGACATAGCAACTTTTATATAAACATTGATTAAAAATATTAAACAACTCAGTCTGTGTTCCTTGAGTCAGCTGGCGTCTTAACATTCGGCCTTCCTGCTTCTCTGTCGTCCCGACGGAAACGTCCTTGACTACCTCGGGGATACCTGTGAAATTTCAAAATGCATGAGTAGGGCTGGCAATAAGTAAAATGCAGGTGTATACATAGAGTGCTATGTACGCATCTCACCATCACAGTTGAGCGCTATTCACGCATTTCTCAACTGCATCACTCAGGTTTTATAGCTGCCAGTCGAGCGCTATTCACGCATTTCTCGGCTGCTACTTTTATAAATACCATTATCAAAACATCCTGATTTATAAACATCATATAATGGCTCTACTGCCTCAGTAGTTTAACCAAATATACATCATTCATTTAACTTCAATACAACCTCTTTCAAGGCACTTTAAGCATTTATATTTTTAAAGCTTGATATCAGCATTTTTCAAGAATCCTTTTATGTGTGGGCGCTATTCACGCATTTCCCAAGTCAGATTTTGTTTGTCATTTAATCATCATTAATATTTATGTTTGTGCCTTTTAATTTGCTACTGGGAAGCACACCTGCATTCTCCAGCCTTATTATTTTTGATAAACAATGACAAAGCCATAGCTGTACAACATAATATTATGAAAGGTACCTCATTTATTTATTTTTTTTTTTTGTTTTTTTTTTTAATGAACTAACCAACAATAATCACAATACCTCCTGAAACAATATGCATGTATAAATATAAACATAAATAAAATAATATGCATGCATAAATATAAGCATAAATAAATATTAATGTTTTTGCTGATTTTTTTATCCCTCCAGCAAGTCAATCAACTCATCTGTGCTATTTACCTCACTGTCTGTACTGATGTCCAAATTATTTGTATATTTTCTCAGAGTATCTGCTGCTGCTACAGCTTTGAACTTTTTATAACCCTTCATCCCTTTAATTGGTCTGATCTCGTAGCGATCATTTCCCAACGGTTTAGTAACTTTGTATGGTCCACCATATTTTACTTTTAATTTTTTGCTTACCTCTTTGCGTTCTGTAGCTGCACCAGCCCAAAGGACCAAATCACCTTTGTTGTAACCAACGCTCTTTTTTCTTCTCTTATCAAACCTTTTTTTCATTTGTGTGGACACATGACTAAGTTTTCTTTTTACTTTCTGTCTCATGGCCACAATATCCTTTTTGTCTTGAATTTGTTCGCCATTTTGGTCGCAATTAAACATCAATTGATGAGGTACACATCCAGTACTAGCATTTACTGTGTTATTTACCCCCCATACTACATCAGGGAGCTTCTCCAACCATTGCTCCTCGCGATCTACTGAAGCATTTAATCGATCAAGTATGGTTCGGTTATACCTTTCTACCTGCCCATTTGATCTAGGAGACGCTACTGCATTTAAAATGTGTTTTACCTGATACTGAACAACGAAATCTCTGAATCTTTTGCTGGTAAAGGCCCTACCTCGATCGGAAATGATTCTTGCCGGCTTACCAAACAACGAGAATAAATCTTTAAGGTGATTACATACCTCTTTAGATTTTACAGTTTTCGTTGGTCTACAAAAAATATATTTTGAAAAGGAATCCGTTATCATCAGAATGTAACAAAAGCCCTTGTTTCTGGTTTTAGCAAATGGCCCCAAATGGTCAACATGCCATGTATGTAAGGGATGATCTGGTTTTGGAATTGGATGTAAATATCCTTCCTTTTTCCCATACTGTCCTTTTTTGTATTGACAGTCAATGCACGCATTGACATATTTCTTGATTAATTGAGTCATTCTTTCAAACCAGTATTTACTTTTCACGAGAGCGTCACATTTTCTTAGACCAATATGTCCAATATCATCATGATATTTGCGCATGATGCTAAATCTAGATGCTTTCGGTATAACTGGTCTGTGACTGCCATCATGAATTATTTTACACAATCTATTATTTTCAAGCATATAGTTAGCTTTTAGATGTTTATCTGCTGCATTTTTCTGCAGTTTACGATAAATATTCCACAATTTAGGATCCTCCATTTGTAATGTAACTATCCAATCATCCTCGCTTAACATAGATATAGAAACAGGGTTTCTACTGAGAGCGTCTACATGTTTCATGCGTTCACCTGGCCGATGCTCTATTTGTATATCAAAGTCTTGGATAGATAACCACCACCTGGCAATTCGTGGCAACATGTCCTTTTTTAAAAAGGTAGCTCTAACTGCACTACAGTCTGTCACAATTTTAACAGGAATTCCTATCACGTATATTCTAAAACGTTTCAAGGATTCTACCAAGGCTAAGGTTTCTAACTCATATGAATGATATAGGCTCTCTTCGCGAGTGGTTAACCTACTAAAATAATATACAGGGTGTAGTTTATCATTTTGCCATTGTAATAAAATTCCGGCAATACCTCGAGAGCACGCATCAGTATGCACTTCAGTTTTGGCATCTGGATTATATATTGCAAGTACCGGCCTTGTAGTTAAAATTGACTTTATTTTGTCAAACGCTTCACCTTGTTCATGACCCCATTTCCACTCTACTTTTTTTTTTAATAATTGACTCAACGGTGAAGCTAATGTTGAAAAATCTTTAACAAATTTTCTAAAATAAGAAGACAAGCCTAAAAATTGTCTAAGTTCATGAACATTAAGTGGAGTTTGAAAGTTAGTTACCGCAGTGATTTTACGTTGACAAGGCCTGATTCCGTCTTGTGATATTTCATATCCTAGATACTCAATATTTTCTTTGAAGAAAAAGCATTTATCCAAATTAAATTTTAGGTGAGCTTCCTGAAATATCTTCAGCACCTGTTTTAATATCTCGAGACCTTCAGTGATGGTTTTTGAGGGTATCAGGATATCGTCAAGATATACAAGAACCTTGGTAAATCTTAAATCGCCCAGAACACGATTAATTAGTCTAGAGAACGTCGCAGGGGCATATTGGCCATCTGGTGTCACAAAAGCGGTTTTTGGAATTGAATTTTCATTAACTGCAATTTGATGGTATCCCTGAGCCATGTCTAGACTACAAAAGAATTTACTACCATTTAACCGGCTAATTTGGTCCTCAATGTGCGGTAAAGGGTGCCTATCCTTGACGGTTACTTTATTAAGAGCCCTATAATCTACACACAGCCTGTATCCGCCAGTTCGCTTTTTAATAAGAACTATTGGACTTGAATAATTGGAATTGGAGCTTCTTATAATTCCCGCATCTAATAATTCTTTTATTTTATCTCTAACAATAAACCTTTCTTTTTGTGACAACCTATAGGGTTTGTAAAATATAGAGTTGTCCGTTGTCAGAGTAATATCAAATTTAACCAAGTCTGTAAAACCTAATTCATTTGAGTTGCATGCGAAACTATCTTCATAATTTTTAAGCAGGCAAATTAAATTATCTTTATCATTATCATGCAGAATTCCGCAATTAATTTTTGAAATGTCTAGTTTTAATGAAGTAAAAGTATTGGGCAATGAACAAAGATCTACTTCTCTTACCACTATCCGGTCTCCTCTACCTACTATACGATTTTGATTCCAAACCATAGGCGTATTGGCCAGATTGATGACATTTACTGTAGAAATTGGCCCTTCCAGAATTTGAGTAGGTATGTTGTACTTTTCCTTTTCGTAGGCATGAAGTCGACTGGCAAGAAGGGTTGAGTCCCCAATTCCCTCAACAGTAACCACAACTCGTGCTTCCTGTAGAGGTGGAATGTAGGTATCTTCATAGGTCCTCACCACGTACCTTTTTTCAGTAGGGGCTGGGCATGATGGCAAAGAGGTAAATTGTTCCATAGTTGATAGAGTGACTTCTGGACCTTTAATGGTAACTTTCAGCCGTTCGTCGTTGATAATTGGCTGTCCTATTATGATGTCCACTCCTTCCATATTTGCTTCGACAAAGACCACGGTGACATGGAAAGAAATATTATTTATTACTAAGGGAATATTTTCACCAATACCTACTGGAAATATAAGTCCCCCACCGAAAGATTTTAACACAATGTCTGTGCGTTGAAGCTTTATTCCGAGATTTTGTGCTATTATTACTTTTGCAACATTTACTTGGCTACCAGTATCTACATAGCCCTTAAATATTTGATTATAGATATAAACATCAACATGATACATAGGATTAACTTGCCTGTTTAAAGTGTGAACCTGTTTAGGATTTTTGAACCAGCAACTTTGTTCGGTGTGGCCCCTCCGTTGGCAAACTGAACATCGAGGGATAGCATCGGTTGTTTTCTCTGATCTGGAAAACCTCTTGCTACACTGAGACTTGAGATGACCGGGCTTATGACAAAAGTGGCACAGCTTGGGTCGAAAGTGTTGATCTGATTTGGATGATGCACCTCCGGTTTCTGTGTCGCTTCTTTCCAATTTACTTAGAAATCCAATGAAAAGTTGTTCTGGAGTTTCGAAATTTCCAGCGTTGGCATTCGCCTGGAGCTCATATGGGATTCCATCTATAATGCACGACACTGCATCGGTGCCAACAATTTTACACTTTGTTACAAGCATATGCTTATAATAATAATAATGTTTCATTGTCTCTGTTTTTAATTTTTTATAACTAAGCATTTTCTTTAATGACTCTGCATAATTTTCAGATGCTGGAAATGCTTTTAGTAGGGCCTCCTTCCACTTGATCCAGGTCATTTCGTAATCTGACAAATTTTCAAACCATATATGTGCAATTCCCCCGAGACGACATTGCATACCATAGGACATCATCTGGTCATTCCAGCCGTGTACTTTACCCATCTGCTCTATTTTATTTAACCAGTTTTTAGCAGAAAGGGCACTTTTCTCAGGATCAAAAATGGGAATAAGGTCAAGATTTGGAGTTAATTTTCGTTTAAATGAGCGATGTCCACGAGCTAAAACTTCTTTTACTTTTTGTGCAACCAGTTTGGTTAACTCATTTTTTTCTGAACTATCCTCATCGGACGATGACGATGGCCTACGCACACCACGACCCGGTATATGTTTTTCAAAACGGCTCACTGCACTGTCATCAGAATTACTTTGGGCACTGTCACTCATTTTGGAAGTATATATGGACGTATAATGGATTTCAAATCCCACTTTCTGAAATGTTAGTGTCTTAAAATAAAAAAACTACCAGAACAAGAAATAAAAACGTGTGCTTGCTTTAACTCATTTACTGTTAATAATCTTTACAATTGTTATATTCATCCAGCCGACATAGCAACTTTTATATAAACATTGATTAAAAATATTAAACAACTCAGTCTGTGTTCCTTGAGTCAGCTGGCGTCTTAACACTACACTTTTTTTCCTAAAATTAATAGTACCGTGGGAAATAAGGCGCAC